>NQII01002081.1:176048-250352 GCA_002778355.1 Clitarchus hookeri | reverse complement strand
GACGAACCACAAACCGCCGCATCTATAATCACACGCTGCGAGCTTTCACCGGCTCTTGCCACATTGTTCTACCGCGCCGTGGGGGGGCGGCGGGGAGTTGCGCCGAGAGGGGGGAAAAATGATATTCCGCTTTCGAACAAGCGTGTCCATCCTTAACCCCTTCGCCTCCGTACGAAATACCCTCCTCCACCAACGTGCTTCCCGACTCTTGCCGACAAACCCTCACGACGTGTTCGGGCAGATGAGATAACTCGTGTCCGCCAAACTCTCGACATTTTCATCACAACAAGCTAGAGACGTCATCATTTCGCGATATAAATCGGCACCATGCTTGACTCTACAGTCTTAGAGGTAATCGAGCAGATCTCACCTTCTCACCGCTGTTCGACCCCGCAAAACGGAACGAACCCACTACATTGCTACATGTTTGCTGTTGGTACAGAGTCCTGCAGGGCGTGTCGTATGAACGGATCTCCAATGATACACATCAAGCTAACAAACACTTCTATAACACTTGGTCTGTCACAAGAATGCAACGCGAAATGATAGTGTATCTTACAATCGTGTACATGACGCATACGAATGCAATATTTGCCGGTACTGTATACTGCGAGGGACAGTGCCCAATGATATTCCCTGTAGGTAGTTGATTTTTAATAAATGCTATTGCTAGTGATCCGAAAATTACGCTGTTCTATTTGGCATCAGCTAATTGTTCCTTTGGCTGTCGTCCCAGTTTATCCCCAGACCAGATAGCACGGGATTCGGACCTTCGTTCCTCGCAGGTTCTCTAATGGTCGAAAGTCATCTGGGGTGCGTCTAATAACACTCAGATCCACTTTCGTGATTGGTTGACTTTAACTATTACGCATTGCAGGTATCTGCCAACGAATCACGAATACTCAGTCCTGGAGTTGCCTAATTCTCATTGGCCTAGTCATGTAAGGAACTGTCTCCCGACAAAGACACGTAACCCGTCACTAGAGAACTGAAAAATTCCCGAGTTCAATGACATCAATGCTAGACTCTATTGCCTTATGTAAAAATATGCCGATATTAACTGCACATTGGTTGTCTGCTGTCACAGTGGAAGGTGACGATTGGGCCAGCGTTCTCCAGGAGGTGTCAATCACCGTGTGGACCAATGGCTAAAGTTATATACACACGTGTTTTGAATTCTAGCTTGTCTCAAAATGAATCCGCGAATTCTTAACAAAAGGAAAACTGCACATATATCATAGGTAGGGGCAGTGATATTTCGCGAAAAGATTTCGAGACAAGAAACAGTCAAAAGCACTGTATGATCGTCCTGCTTCTTTGATTGGCTAAAAAATGTTCTGTTAACGTTTTGCGCACGAATCACGAAGGTTCAGAGTCGGAGTTACTTAGTCCTGAGTGACTTGGTCAAAGACGGACCCGGCACCAGCCGCCAATGGAGGTATAACAACAGCTGAGGTGTGTATATGTTATTGAATTCTACGTTGTGCTCCGATTTTTACGCGAAAAGTCACTGGCCCTAACCATAGGACATTGGAGTCCAGCTTTCACGTGAATATTTCCGTGAATAACAGGTGACCATAATAATAATTCTATAGCAGAACACACAGGCCTTCCAGCCAGTGGCTGTAATAACCAAACAGAAAGTTGTGTGTCGGCTTGAGTGCAAACGCATATTTTTATTTAATTCTCAACACCTGAAACCGTAAATTATGAAGACTTCAAAGTCTTGTGTAAAATAATAAATATAACAATTGCTCTTTGGTTGCTTGGTGTCAAAGCGGAAGGCGACGATTGGACCTGAATTTTATTGCAGCTTTATGACCGGTGGCTCACATTTATCCAGGAGTTGCCAAATAAAAGCGTTGATTAATAGCAAATATGAAACAAACGTGTGTTTTAATTTGAACTGGTTCTGAAATGAGTCTGCGATTTTTTTCTCTAGTAATAATACAATGATTAGATACTTAATTTTTAACACACTGTAAATCAGCATTTATTAATATAACCTAAATTTTGATAGTTGCTGGATGACTTCCAGACAGACCTAGCCTGGAAAGGACTTACTAATTTTTATGATTTAAACACTTTGAAATTACTCGGATTTACTTGAGAATAAGTAATATTTGAAACACACGTAACATTTACTCCATTTTCAATTGGACACTAAGTGGCCTGTAAGACGATAAGGACCCAATTCCGTGCTGTATAGTCTGGAGCTTAACCACAGCAACAGCCAATGAACAAAAAAATGAGGAAAATTTAAACGTGGAGTGAGTGATATTTCAGGGAAAACATTTCGAGACAAGGTATATTTCAAAACACTATAGGGACGTTTACCTTCCTTGATTGTGTGCATTTTTGCCTCGGCATTTGTCCACTGCCTAACCGGGAATCACAGAGTCTCCCGAAGTTGTAATATTCTGGTAGGCCCGGTCAGTTAAAGAACAACAGACAATAGCCAACGAGGAATAAGCAACTGCTTGTTTACGGGTACACCGATAAAATCTCACGTACACTCAGATATTTTCGCAAAAAAAAAACCACTCGCTCTATACAAATTATTGGCAATCTACCTTGAAAAACCTTTACGGGTATTTGTTAAGGGGAATCAATTCCTGCCGTTTTTCTGATTCGGAATATTCACCACGACCTGATTTACAAACGTGGTTGCTATGGTCACGGGGTTAACTATGGCCAGAACAAAGAAATATGTGTAATTTTCTCATAACTTACAATAAGGTCGCCATTTACTTTACAATAAATTGTGCTTATTATATAAAAATATATGTGATATATTTAAGAGCATAGAATACGTGTTTACTAACATACAGTTATTTCTTTCATTGACCCTAGTCACCCCATGCGGCCATTGTAACCCCTGTTGACGGTATATTTTACGCATAGGCAGCATACGTAGAGGTACGCAGAATTGTCAAATTCTTTCAGCAGTAGGCTAGACTCTAAGAATGTACTCTACAGTGCCTTCTACGATTCGACCGCAGTGGTTATGAAACTCGCTATTATACTATTCAGCCAATACTGTAGCTGCATGCCAAGCAACCAAGGCGAATCAACGGCGATCCTCACACCATTCTGGCGGCTAATGAAGAAACAATTATGGTGTGAGTACATCAATTACTGAAAAGGCCACGCTTATTCCAAATGAATTTGCGAAATTCACGTAACTCTAAGTAAACGCTGTCAATTATCAAAGGGAAATTACATGAAATTATTGAAATATAGCCTGAGCTGAATGATCTTCGCAAAAATCAGGTGTCCATAGCAATCTGAAAGAGCAAAATTTAGACGCTCCTTAAAAAAAATTGCAAAAGCAATATACTTTTTTCGGTCAACGATTAGACCACAAGCTGCAGGCAAATTTTTATTTTCCCTGTCGCGTGAAACATTTCGATAAACTTTTCACAAACTAAATTATTTCATAAAATTTAAAAAACCAATTTCACATGTGGGTTTAAATAATTGAAAGAAGAGGCAGTAAGTGGTTTGTCAAGTCAGTTTTAGACACACGTTTCATAAGTTTCTGTATCTTTGCCGCTTATAACTAAGTAGATTTACTCATCTACATTCCCGCCTAGGCGAACCGGTATCGATTCCAGGCGGGGTTGCTCCCGGATTTTCACATTGGGAATCGTATCGCACAATGTCGCTGGTCAGTGGGTTTTCTCGAGGATCTCCCGTTTCCCTCACCCTTTCATTCCGGCGCTGCTTCATACTCACTTCGCTTTACCCTCATCAGCTCTCAAGACCTCTATGTTAAGAGCCGCCCAAAATATCTTCACTCAGTCATTCATTTACATACTGCCAGTGACGTTGAAATGGAGTAAATAGGTTCAGGCGCCTCTCAACAACGAGGTCTTGAGAGCCGATGAGGTATGGAGCAGAACCGTAATACAAGGGCAGGAGAAAAGAGAGATCCACGAGAAAACCCGCCCATCAGCGTCATAGTCCGGCACAATTTTACATGCGAAAAACCGGGAGTGACCACACAGGAAATCGATTACGTTTCGCCTTGGTGGGAGGCGAAGAGTCTAGCCACTACGCGAACCGCGGCCCCTGTCCCTGATGTTGCGAGCCAATTAGGAAAAATACTGTAATGTGTCATCACAGAGTAGTTACGCGTACAGAGATTAAACGACCGCTTATACGGCGATCTCCTAGCTCGCATAGGGCCGCGGTGACTGAGCTGTTAGCTTGCTCGCCTCCCACCAAGGCGAAATGAGTTCAGTCCCCGGCCGGGTCACTCCCGGATTTTCGCGTGTGGGATTCGTTCTGTAAAATGCCGCTGGTCGGCGGGTTTTCTCGGGGATATCCCGACTCGCCACCCCTTCATTCCGGTGTTGCTTCATTCTCACCTCATTTCACTATTATCGGCTCTCAAGATCTCGCTGTTAGGATCCCGGCTAAATCTCTCCACTTCACTCTATATGCCGGCAAAATAGCGTTACTTTCCACCAACATGTCGGAACTTCGTTCGCCAGTCAGGGTATCAATAGTAGCACGCGGTATCCAATCAAACACGAGGTCCGTTCCTGCAGCCAATTAGCGAATGATTACGTCCAAATCAGGAGCAGCTACACAATTTGGTGTTTGTTATAGTTTGCCTATTCTGTCGTGGCAATCACTCGCCCTGATGCAAACTCGAAATNTCCACCAACATGTCGGAACTTCGTTCGCCAGTCAGGGTATCAATAGTAGCACGCGGTATCCAATCAAACACGAGGTCCGTTCCTGCAGCCAATTAGCGAATGATTACGTCCACATCAGGAGAAGCTACACAATTTGGTGTTTGTTATAGTTTGCCTATTCTGTCGTGGCAAT
The DNA here is from genome assembly GCA_002778355.1 of Clitarchus hookeri. Classification (NCBI taxonomy): domain Eukaryota; kingdom Metazoa; phylum Arthropoda; class Insecta; order Phasmatodea; family Phasmatidae; genus Clitarchus; species Clitarchus hookeri. The sequence continues at coordinate 245,513 of NQII01002081.1, read as the reverse complement.
CACTCGCCCTGATGCAAACTCGAAATTAAGAAAATGTAGTGTGGAAGCATGGCAATGCATTGTCTCCAAGTAGAACGTGTCTCATTGATTTTGATTTCTTACGTTATTTATTGACAGGAGTTCTTACAATGCAATAACAGAAGTAATACAAAGCTAACGTACAATATTTACAACATACCAACCATAAATAATTTAACTCTTCTGTCCTCCTGGTAGATTATAAATACGCTAGAAATTTACTGGACGAGAGCAACGATTGTAACGAAAAGAAACAAAACTATGACACAAGAGATCTAACCAAAACCTCAAAAATAAAAATTATATACATTACAAATATCGAACACACAATTTATTACCGAAAAATTAAGCACTGCATGAAATACTCAAACAAAATCAAAGATAAAACACTACGGACAGTGCAATAATTTACTGAAGAACATGAAAAACATGTATTCACTACCTAAGTGACAATGACAATATGGACGTGGCCGTTGCAAACTTGGATTAGAGGAATGACAGTTGGATACGAGGGAACATTGTGCGAGTCAAGGTTTTATGACACCTTGATACCATAAGTGAAAAAAAGTTATTGTTTAGATACTGCGCTAAAAATGATATACCGGGCATCGCAATGTGCGCATGTAAAATAACCCATTTAGACCAAGTGTATACAATTGTGTACATAGGCAAGTGTAGGTAATTTTTGGTCTGCACTGTACACTGTGAAGCGCAATGACCAATGATCTTATCCGTTGGTAAATAATTCGCAAACCGTCTTATGGGTATATAGGTCATAATTGGTTCATATAACTGAAGCCTAGCATATAGCCTACAACTCATCGACTGTGACAACGAAATAATTGTTGTGTTGACTTAAGAACAGCATGCATCATAAAATGTTTTGTCTGTAACGCCTAGAACCGTAAATAAAAGTGACCTTGAATGGGTTAAAGACAACAGAAGACACAAATAATCAGGTACGGTGTACTTTTATGGTAAGGTTATTGGGCACCTTAAATACATAGGTATTGATTCTTCGTTGTTTATTATAATGTTGTGTGTTGCTGAGGTTGTAGAGCAGATGGGACCATTCATAAAATAAACGGAAAGAAGCAGGATATTAACAACCGAAGCCAGTAGTGGGCAGGAGATCAAATATATTCAACCACAAAGCATATTTTTTTTTAGTTTCTCGATGTAATATTATTGAGGCTCACAGTAGATCCGACATATGTGTATTGTTTAAATTTATTTTTTTTGGAGGCATGGAATAAAGTGAAATTGAATTTTATATTTTAACTCTTGCACATTGAACTTGGTGACCGATTCAACATGTTCAGTCACCATCTTCACGATCGTGCACACGCTTCACATGAAATACATTTATGACCAATGCTGTGCGCAGCAAGGCATAGGTGCGGAGCCTTCCTGTTGGCTTATCCGATGTGCGAAATTGCGTGGACGTCTTTGATATGAATGGTTAATAGCAATGCCATCAAGCACGGAGCACGTTGTTCACTGGATGCAAGGCAAGTACGAAACACTAGTGCAACACCTACTAAAAAAATTACGTGATTGCAGCACTTGAACTCAGAAATGGATGTGTGACCGAGCAAGTTAATTTATAATGCGCGACTGTTGGAAGCTAGTATAGGAATGTCGGTTCAGGCACATGCATCACATATCACGATCCAGGATCCGTCCACCATCTTGGATGGCTACACGAATTTTCCTGTCTCTCCCTCAAAATTTCCCATCATTCCCTCAAAATCAACCAATTTTCCCTGAAAATTCCCCTTTTACCATTTTTTACCTCAAAATTTTCCTTTCTTCGTTCAAAATTTCCCGTTCTTACCTCAAAAAGTCCATTCCTTAGAATACGAAATAGCAAGCCTCCGAAAGGCAATTGTCAAGCCATTGAAGCACTTTTGGGGGGGGGGGGCNCACTTTTGGGGGGGGGGGGCAGTCGCTTATTACCGACAGGCCTCCAACCCCTCACCCCACACCTTACCACGCTCACCACACCCCTTCCCATCACCAACTCTAGAAATTATTATTTAAAAAAAAAAAATCCAAAAAACTCTTAAAAACCGAAGAATACATATTTTTACACTACCCTGCCCCTTCCTCATTACACCACCTTCACCTCACCCCCGCTTCATCCCCACACCTGTCAATTATTATAAAATCAAGAGAAGTTACAAAAAAATTCAAAAAAATTATAAAATATAATATTAGACTCCCATCCCTTGCTCACACATGCAGAACCCCCCACCCCACCTCTCATCAATCCGCCAAACATATAGACTCCTAACCATCACGAAAAGCACCCTTACCAAAAAAAAACTAAAAAACGAAGAACAATTAATGTTACCCTACCCCTCCCTCATCCCACCACGCTCATCACGCCCCTTCACCAGTCCTCATAAAAAGTCGAGAACAATAGCAAAACAGATTCGAAATTCAAAACAATTAAAGAATTTGTGATGTTAACCTACCCTACCCCTCACCAAAATCCCTCTACACTTCCACATCCTGGCAATTGTTATGAAATAGAGAAAAAAATAAAAATTAAATCTATATATCGATGAATATACAATGGTAACCTCACACTCACCACAACACCCTAACATCCACCCACCCCAAACAACAATAAAAAATCGCGAAAAGTCACAAAAAATCTTTTAAAAAGAGTAACATAACATTATACCCCCTTACCACGCTCACACCTCCACCAACATCCCCTCAACCCCCTCGACCACCCACAACTCACAAACTCAACCCCCTCATCATTCAGGCCCCCTCACTTCCCTTAACACCCTCATCACCCACACCATTCCTAACCCCCTCATTATCCCAGCGACCATGTCCATGACCTTGACACATCCCTTTGATCTATTACCTTGACAAATGACATATAACCTTGACCCATGACCTTGACCCATAACCTTTTCCCATGACCTTGACCTGTAACCTTCCCCCATGACCTTTACAAATGACCTTGACATTTGACCTTGAACCATGACCCTGACTGCTGACCTGAACCATAACATTTACCTGACCCATAACCTTTATCTTGACTTAAGACATTTACCCTGACCTATGACATTTACCTTGTCCCATGACNTATTTACCTGACCCATAACCTTTATCTTGACTTAAGACATTTACCCTGACCTATGACATTTACCTTGTCCCATGACCTTTATCCATGACATTGGCCCATGACCTTTACCCACGACCTTTACCCATGACCTTGACACAACGTATCTTGACCCATAACCTTGACTCATAGTCTTGACCCATGAACTTGTGTTTTAATTTAAATTATGACCTTGACCTATGGCCACAACCACTGACCTGGACCTATGACCTTCACCTCAGTGACATTGACCTTAAAATAAAAATCAAGAAAAAAACGAAAATTTTTAAAAACATAAAGGAAAAATACATACATAATGCGAAAAACCAAGACGGATATGTGACCCTAAAAGTTGGATTTGAATAAATATGGCAGAGCAAAGTCACTCCCTGGTTGACGATCAGCAGCAGACTGAACCCGCCTCTTTATTTCATTAGATATATAGCCGATCAATCTTACGACCACCAAAGTAAATTACTGGATTTAAATAACATGCATTCCCTCCCCAATCTCCCCCACAAACACACACACATCTAATTGCTTCACTTCCCTCTCCATTTACTTACCATATCTCAACTACCATGAACACACACACATTCTGCCATCCCCTTTTCCTCGCATCCAATAACTCGCCTTAGCTCGCCCCCTCCATTACAATGCACCTTAGCAATCATACGTGCACCCGATGCTCTACCTCCATCTAACGACCAATAATTTCTGAAAATACTGACTCTGCCCAAGACTGGTTCCTGCCAATACCAATTCCTGCAAAAATAACTATAACATTGGACAAGGCCAACCGACCATACAACCCACCTATACCAGCAGTCGATGATGACCAGTCTTGAATAAAGAAACCTTATGCGAATATCGTTCCTGACCCCTTCGCACAAAAGTATCACAAAACTTTACAAAATTTTCGCAAACATTTGCAAATCATCTCGCCCGAAACTGTCCATGCCCAAAGGGGCCATACCAGCCAACCATACTGTCCATCCATGTTGGTAAACATCCAACTCCACTCGAGACCATCCCCTAACAAACTGACTTAAACAATGAGCGACACCAACCAGCAACACCAACCGAAACATATGAAGTATGTTAACCTAACAAAACACACTCATTCGGGACTACCTGTCCGAGCTCGGGGCGAAGGTGGAAAGTGTGAAGTCTGAGATCATCCGCGTTATGATGGCTATGGATAAGCATGTGACGATAGATCAAAAGCAAATTACCGACCGATTTAATGTGGCATCTACGCAAAATGAAGAGAAACTGAAAAACCTGAAACGATATATGACACGTACATTCGCCACCTCGATTTACGACTGATNACGCAAAATGAAGAGAAACTGAAAAACCTGAAACGATATATGACACGTACATTCGCCACCTCGATTTACGACTGATATTCGGAACCATGGCAGAGGCATATTTGATGTCTGCAGCGAACGCTTGGACAAGATCGAAAGTCTTTTGTCGGAGACCCATTGACTTAACCTATAAAAGAGAGCAACAGTAGCTATTTTTATTCAGTGCGATATCTGACATTGCTAGCGGCTTGCATCGAGTGATACAATCTGTTTAATCTGAGTATTTGCTCGCCAAGAGAGCCAAAATGTCGTGTGACCTTATAAATGAAGATATCATTAAATCCATTACTCGCTGTATCGATGCACTCAGGGAGAGCGATGGAGCACAAGTTGTCATGTAGACCTAAGTCAACGATACTGTCGAGCCTACGAAGAAAAGGAAAAATGATGACTTACAAACAGATCGGTACGATTCATCAGATGTGGATTTGACACAAAAGAAAAATGTTTGGAAGAAAGCTCTTAAATTTAATGCTCTGGCTCGTCGGTACCTACGATTGTACACATCTCGTAAAATTGACACGAAGTATGGTGTATACAGCATAATGATAAATGGTGCCTTGGTGCTGATGGAATAGTGTTTCTACCAGGTGGGAAAATCTAAGTAGGCAAATGCAAGACGAGTGGAAAACCTGGGCTTTACGATTTGCTATTTCGCAAGGAAACCTGGGAGTTTACAGAATCCGAGCTTTTGAATTACATGACATTGCTCGAACTCACGCATGCAAGATCATGAAAAAATCGACTTTCTCGCAGACCTCTTCAGTGGCTTAGCACTGAAAATGAGGAAGTTCTGAAGAAAGTAGACAGTGACAAGATCTTCGACTAAATGTTTTGGTATGATCCAAACGAACTGATNGAGTTTACAGAATCCGAGCTTTTGAATTACATGACATTGCTCGAACTCACGCATGCAAGATCATGAAAAAATCGACATTCTCGCAGACCTCTTCAGTGGCTTAGCACTGAAAGTGAGGAAGTTCTGAAGAAAGTAGACAGTGACAAGATCTTCGACTAAATGTTTTGGTATGATCCAAACGAACTGATNATGAGGAAGTTCTGAAGAAAGTAGACAGTGACAAGATCTTCGACTAAATGTTTTGGTATGATCCAAACGAACTGATAGATAGATTACTACTACTGGTCGCTTCGCAAAGGGTTGGAAATTACACGAACACCAACGTGACTATATCCATTGTCAAATATCTGAAGGATGGAGACTACGTACGATGAGTATGTTGGGAATCGCCCATGAACAGCATGCGACCGCCAGGCGTAACTACCATTGTTGCAAGGTCATGATTTGTGGGATGAACGACCGATTTCAAACAGACCTCGTTGAGATGATAACGTATGCTCGGGTCAATATGGGCTACAAATACATGTTGACAGTCATTGATGCCTTTAGCAAATTTGCATGGGCCATGCCAGTCAAGTAGAAGAATTCATAAGACGTCACCGAAGCCATTGTGGATGTTTTGCATGATGGACCAGGGCAAGGAATTCTACAATATAAAGTTCTAGGCCATGATGAAGAAACATACTATAAATCAATATTCCACATTTAGCAATTTCAAGGAATCTTCCGTTGAGCGGTTCAGCNCATGATGAAGAAACATACTATAAATCAATATTCCACATTTAGCAATTTCAAGGAATCTTCCGTTGAGCGGTTCAGCAGCACTCTGTAGGTCAAGAGTGGAAGCATTTCGCAGCGAATGGCAGCTACAAGTGGCTTGAGCTACTGCCGAAACTCGTCCGCGAGTATAATTATACTCTTCATTCTACCACTCTCATGAAGCATAAAGACATCAAGGGCCATTCCCTGCTTCGGACTATGAATAAGATTCTGAAGAAGAAGGAACCACGCAAGGCTAAAACCAAAATTGGTGACCTAGTGCGCATCTCCAAACAGAAAGGCTTCTTCGAGAAAGGGTTCGCAACGAATTGGAGGCGGGATATCTTATTTTTGTGGTGTATACTCAACTACGCTCTGAGGACATACTATCTCGAAGATTTGAACAACATACCCTATCGTGGTGGTTTCTACAACAAGGATATTCAGCATACGAAGTTACCAGATGTGTATTTGGTCGAGAATTTGGTGAAACGACATAACGGAAGGGTGTATGTCAAGTGGTGGGGTTTCCCTGCCCCGCTACAATTCCTGGTTTGCTGAAGTTGACATCGAGAGGTGAACTCGCCATGGAAGAGGAAAATGTATAAATACTTTTATCCAAGGACTTATGTGTTCCTTCGTGTTGTACATTACCGAATAAAATATGTTTTTTAATAAATATGTTGTGTTGTATTTATTTTTAAAAGATTAATATTAAAATTTAAAATATTAATATTATCTTCTTAATGTTTGCTGGTACAGGTCGATAGCACTCTTGCCAACAGTAAATTATCTCTAGTGGTAAATGCTAACAAATATAATATCNTTTGCTGGTACAGGTCGATAGCACTCTTGCCAACAGTAAATTATCTCTAGTGGTAAATGCTAACAAATATAATATCTATCATTCTCAATAATGTCTAATACTGTAAAAAATATATAGGTGTTAAAGGTTTAATTTAGTGGATACTGGCCAGATACAATTGATTCGTAAAGGTGGAGGGAAAATTTTTGTTAAATTAGGCCAATGATTAATTTGCAGGGCGGTGAGGGGTTGGTGGTTGAATGGTGAGCAAGGGAAGAGGATCAAATGTTATATGTTACTCGATTTTTACGGATTTTTTGACAGAGATTTAATTGATTGGGATTGGTTGGATAGGAGTGGGGGTGGTGTGGGTGGTGGGATGAGTTTGAGTTTAACTTTATATGTTCCTAGATCTTTTATAATTCTGTTATATTTTGCAATTTTTCTCAATTTTTTTATTATTGGTAGGGCGATGGTAAGGGGTGAGGACGTTTGTTGGCTAGGTTGTGATGTGAAAGTGAGCTTAACGTTATAGTTTCTCGATTTGTAAATATTTGTTAGATTTTTGCGGTTTTTGCAATTTTTTTGGGTTGGTGGTGGTGAGGAGTGTTCCAATTCATAAATCACATTAAACCTTACTTCCTTACCTGTCTCGGTGACCGAGTGTTCTAAGGCACCCACCATGTTGACGACCCGATGTCTGGCAGATCGATTCCACCATACTCACGGTATTTTGAGCACTGCAAAAAATAAATGGCAGTGCCCCTAGCTGTCAATACCAGAACAAACATGGCGGTCGAGTGAGAGTGACATCAGCGCCCCTAGCAGGCGGCAGTTGAATGAAGGACAAGTGGAAACAAGATGGAGGTGTCGAACGAAGCTAAGTTATAGGGTGGCGCACTCAAGCAGCAATAAACATTACAGTGATCAGAGGGGCACTCTAGCGAAGGGCTCGGATATCAAGACCTTGATTTTAACTGCAATATAAAACTATTTATTTATTTACTCACTCTAGGGGATGNGAAGGGCTCGGATATCAAGACCTTGATTTTAACTGCAATATAAAACTATTTATTTATTTACTCACTCTAGGGGATGGCGAGAGAACTACAGCTGATGACATTCAAGGAGGCGGACGAGGGTGAGTAAATGGAAAACCAGATGGCGTGGAAACAAGATGGCGAAAAGAAACAAGATAGCAGATGGAAACAATGTGGTGGGCGTAAAAGAGCTGGTGGAAAGATCAAGGCCACCAAATGGCCACCGACCAAAGTAAGAGAGCAGGAGGTGATGTCATCCAAGATGACGGCAGGATCCTGGATCCTGACACATGACGCATGTGGCTGAACCGACATTTCTATACTACTTACATATTATCATAGCCAGAATATTTTCATGTTGGGGAGGGGGGGTTCAATTTACAACACAAACTTGGATAATTCAAATTGTCATTCTCAAAAAAAAGTGTTGCATATGGGATATATGATTAGGGACCCGAACATTTCGCGAATTAAATATATGACAAGCTTAACTTTAAACTCATGTGTATTTTTATGTTCCCAGTTGCATTGGAGTCAATAGATATGCCCAGGTGAAATCTGAGCCAACAACAAAAGTAGTATGATTTTGGGAAAACGGGCATTATGTATTTTAAATCGCAGCTGTGTGGCTGTGGCTGTAGCTGTAGCTGGCGGTCTTCGGGTCGACTCGGAGGTACTCAGCAGTCTTCGGCTTTACTCAGGTGGTACTCGGAAGCTTTTGAATTGGGTATGTCGAACATACTCGAAGGTGCTCGGCAGTAACACACACTGTATCACCAATAATATGACTGATTCTGGTAACCATGTTGGTTTTATAGGAACAAGGTATGTCAAATCGTAAATCTGTATTTATTTCCCAATTCTAAGGAATAATTTTTATTAAAAAAATTGTTCACCTTTTTTTTTTATATTGTGCCGAAATTATACATAGGATATTGCAGANTTTTTTTTTATATTGTGCCGAAATTATACATAGGATATTGCAGAAACATGCAAAAGTCTCTCATTCAATTACAACATTTCCAGTGCCCTCTCTTGATGAATAATTAGTACACGATGTCGGAATCTGCAAATGATTTACTGCCTCGATATTTGTGTAGGCATAAGTATGCTACTCAGTATTTAAATTATGTATGCATGTGTGAATAAACCAAGCCCATCAGAAATAGCGACCAAATACACGGGTATGTTATAATCATGGTATGGACCAGAATCTAACACATTTTTATAGGCTTAATTGGCATCAATTTTAATGCCAATACTGCAAGGTCCTGGAGACTTGGATTATTTGAGATATGATAAACAGTCCTAACTTTCGTGCTCTTCTTGACCATAAACCCATCAATCGTCCAATTGTTCCATCGATATTTTGATCAATTCATTGATCTTCAAATCTTTCCATCAATATTTCAATTTTCCCATCAATCTATTACAATATTTCCAGTAATAGGCACAACATGCACCACAATCAGCACCACAATCAACGCAATCAGTACCACAATCACTGCACAATCGCTCCACATGCCCGACANACATGCACCACAATCAGCACCACAATCAACGCAATCAGTACCACAATCACTGCACAATCGCTCCACATGCCCGACACGCACAACAATCTTCATCAATCCTCACAAATCTTTCAATCTTTCCATCAATCTTGCAATTTTCCGTCAATATTTCGNACATGCACCACAATCAGCACCACAATCAACGCAATCAGTACCACAATCACTGCACAATCGCTCCACATGCCCGACATGCACAACAATCTTCATCAATCCTCACAAATCTTTCAATCTTTCCATCAATCTTGCAATTTTCCGTCAATATATCGNCGCACAACAATCTTCATCAATCCTCACAAATCTTTCAATCTTTCCATCAATCTTGCAATTTTCCGTCAATATTTCGTAATCCTTCCATCAATCGTTCCATCAATCTTTCACAAAATTTCCATCATTATTTCAATATTTTTATCAATCTTTCGCAATATTTCCATTAATCTTTCATAAGATTTCCATCATTATTTCTTAATCTTACCATCAATCTTTCACAATGTTTCCATCAATCTTTCGCTATATTTCCATCAATATTTCNTCATTATTTCTTAATCTTACCATCAATCTTTCACAATGTTTCCATCAATCTTTCGCTATATTTCCATCAATATTTCGCAATCTTTCCATCAATCTTCTGCAATTTTTTCATTAATATTTTCACAACAATTCAATCAATCATTCAGAATCTTGCTATCAATCATCAATCAATATTCAATCAATGGGTTTGTCGTCTGACTCTATACATACATTAAAAAAAACGATNTCATTATTTCTTAATCTTACCATCAATCTTTCACAATGTTTCCATCAATCTTTCGCTATATTTCCATCAATATTTCACAATCTTTCCATCAATCGTCTGCAATTTTTTCATTAATATTTTCACAACAATTCAATCAATCATTCAGAATTTTGCTATCAATCATCAATCAATATTCAATCAATGGGTTTGTCGTCTGACTCTATACATACATTAAAAAAAACGATTCAACAACTATCTCCAAAATTTGTTCTTGATGACAGATTTAATGTTTTCTATACTGTTCACTATTCATACATTTTGCAAGTAAATTTGTTTACTATCATTCTAAATGCACATCTTTCCATTAATAGTGAAGTGCTCATAACATTACTTTAAAGTTGTGAGGGATAAAAGGATACGACACACAAAAATAAATAAAAAACTGTTATTTTATAATAATACTTTTTTATTATTTGGTAATTGAAATTTAAGAAGAATGCAGTACATTACATCATGTGATAAAACCCCACCTCTTCAGTTTACTGACGATTGAAGATATCTCAACAATGCGTGTGAAATACCCACGTTTTTGTAGGCCAATCAAATATCTGAGTCTATCAACAAGTTCATTCGGGTCTTCGGGTATTAGGTAGCCAGTATTCTCGGCGTCTTCTGCCTTCTTCGTGTGGCAGTGCATCGAGAAAATNAATAGGTAGCCAATATTCTCGGCGTCTTCTGCCTTCTTCGTGTGGCAGTGCATCGAGAAAATCGCCATCATCGTATTCATCATTATCACTATCTTCATGTTCATTTTCATCTATGCTGTCTTCATGATTGTCTTCACTTCCTGTGTGTATATAGTATTGAAATCTACAGTGTGCTCCGATTTTTACGCGAAAACTCATTGGCCCTATATAAAACATGTTGCGGTCTAACTGAAGAAGATATTTAAAAGTCGGTACATGGGGTTGAATTTTTACTTATCCTCAAAATAATTCGCTAAATGTCCAGACCTCTAGGTATCAGCATATATTTAGGTTGCTATTGATTTCACAGTTTTCTTTATCGACGTACAGTGCTTAAGCCTATGTCAACGCTAATTTTTCATAGGACGGAAGCATGGAAAATGCTCATAAATGTAGATCTATGCAGATAGTTCAAATATTCTCAATTACCAGCGAACAGCTTATAGTCGCGGAGTAGGAAAGAAAGCAGGGATTGAACAACTGCTTTTACCGCGAACTCCAGGTGCACACGCCAGTCAAATAGCGTCACTGGCCAGCAAGATGTCGGAAAGTTTTTCACCAATCAGTGCCTGATTACCTAATCACCAGCCCGCAGCCCAGCCAAAAGTAATCCTTCCGCAGATTGAAAAACAGCCTATCAGGCCAGTCCTCACAGCCAGGGAGTGAGTGCAGAAATTCGGGTGGCTATTAACATCGGGGTCTTGAGNCAGCCTATCAGGCCAGTCCTCACAGCCAGGGAGTGAGTGCAGAAATTCGGGTGGCTATTAACATCGGGGTCTTGAGCGCATACAAGTGTGGAGATTGGTGAGAATGGAGCAACGCTGTATTGAAAGGGCGAGGGAAACTGGAGAACCGCGAGAAAACTAGCCGACCAGTGACATCGTCGGGCACGATTTCCAAATGTGAAAATCCGGGAGCGACCATGCCGAGAATCGAGCCCGGTTCGCCTACGGGGGAAGCCAGCAGTCTAACCACTACGGCCCAATCCCAGAGCCAACTAATTATAGAATAAGTACGCCCACATCAAAGGAACCGGCACGCCTTTTCGGTTCTATGTACTTATCTGCTCAGTGTCAGAGGCTTTCTCGTAGTGGCGATGGCGCACGCGATGCTCGTGGAGATGTCGCCCTTATCGCTCCCTAGCTTCTCGGCCTCACACGCAGAAAACTGCTCGAGGCATACCGAGGCCCCACAGTAAGAGGGTAACTTTATTCTTCTGTTTCCCACAGTAAGGTTAGAAGACGGCGACATTTAGTTGCATGACAACAATCAGAACATTTGACAGTTTGTATGCTGTGACTATCTCCTTGCTCGTGGTAGTGCCGTCATCCACTCCCTATAGGCCCACCTGCTGATTTCTTTCTCTCTATATATTTTCCTCTGCCGCTCGCTGTTTGCAGACGGATTCACAAACATTTGCGTTTAGAGAACCTCCTGGAAAACNTATATATTTTCCTCTGCCGCTCGCTGTTTGCAGACGGATTCACAAACATTTGCGTTTAGAGAACCTCCTGGAAAACGCTACATATATGTAGGGACAGGTCTATTTCGTGAAAATATTTATGGCCATGCTAGACATCAATATCCTTATTCCNTATATATTTTCCTCTGCCGCTCGCTGTTTGCAGACGGATTCACAAACATTTGCGTTTAGAGAACCTCCTGGAAAACACGTATTTATAGAAACCCTATCATTTCGCTACATATATGTAGGGACAGGTCTATTTCGTGAAAATATTTATGGCCATGCTAGACATCAATATCCTTATTCCACAACCGCAACTTACTTTGGTTATTGGCCGCGTGTCTACATGAGAAGACATGTTCTTACTTGAAACGGCCAATTGTAATCATGTACTCCAATAATGAACGTCCATAATTCGTGGACATACACTTGAGGCATGTGACATTTAAAATCATCCAACCACGAAATTGCATGTGAAATAAAGTGTTTTGGAGTACAACTGGTCTTGAAATCTTTTCGCGAAAAACACCTGTCTCTGCATATAGATACTCATGATTTTCACGAAAATAATTCATGTCAAGCTGTATTTGAAAACACTGTAACTCAGATCTAATTTACGATTGGATGGTTCTAACTGCAGTGCGTCTTATGTGAGTGCCCGCGAATCGCAGATGTTCAGTACCAGAGGAACTTAAATCTCATTGGCCCAGTCAACACCACGCTGTCTTCCGACAAAGTCTAAAAAGCAGGTGTGCAAGAAAGGTATAGAAATATAGATTTCGTGGAATGCTTTGTCACTAAAATCGGGTGGCCCCACCAGCGCTATAGAAAGAGATCCGAAAAAATTTGCGAATTCATTAAAGGACAAGTTAACCTTCAACAAAACGACCAACTGAGATTCTTATTATATTATACACACTTTGTTAGACACTTCCTGGACGTGTTTAAAAAAAAGGCCACCCTGCATGGAAGCAAGGTCCAAATCCAATCCTATTTTATTGTTGTTATAGTTGAGCAGTAACCAATGAACGACTAACTGATGCTCGTGTAAATCAAGCTTGTTGCCTAATGAGACTGTGAAACTTCAGGAGTGTTAATTATAATTCTGTGGCAGAAAGGCAGTAATTTATATACAGGATGATTCTAAAATCATGGTACAAACATTGAGGGGTGGTAGATCTCACTAAAACAAACAATTATTGTATAGAAATATATGGGCGGAAGTGACGCGTTCAGGCACAAACACAAAAATAACACATGAAATGCAACACATTGTTTATTTACAACGTCGCCACTAAATGCCTTTTTACAGCAATCTTTATAATAATTCCTCAAAATTTCTACCACCGACAGTAATGCAAGCTGGGTAGCGTCGGTGGAGTGATTGGCGAACAGATTCAAATACGCCGGGTATTTCACCCACGCCATCATTATCAGCCAATCACGCCATATGTATAGGTCGCCAAGCATGCGTGACTGTTGGTGGATGCATTTCCAGCATCTGTTTTAACATTTTCTGCACGGACTCACTCGTTAAGTATGCTGCTAATGAACATTTTATGTTTCCGTTAATATGTTATGTTTTTGTGTTTGTGCCTCAACGCGTCACTTCACCCATATATTCCTATACAATAATTGTTGGTTTTAGTGAGCTCTACCACCCCTCAATGTTTGTCCCATGATTTTAAAATCATCCCGTATATGATAGCGTGATGTGCGCCACTGTATCTTGGCTGATCCGCCATGCACTGCAGAACTCTTCACCAGTAGTCAACAGGTAGAACTCTGGTATCTTTATTTTTTTTTTTCAGGGTCTAACAGGCAACTGTGGCAATGGTCAGTGAGAGAATCATAGCTGCTTGATTGAGCACATGACTGTGAAATCTAGCATGGCGACTTTTTATAATACGAAATTATACCGTATGTAGTAATTTATATTATCGCACAGAGCATCAAACCATACAGTAGCGATTGCGATCGTCACGAAAGCTGTGACTGTAACATAATTGTTCTGCTAACATCCTCGACTGCAATGAAAGCTTCTAACCAATGCACATCATGGAAATGTACCGTACATCAGGCAGTAACTACAGAAATACTGACATAAGACTTACATGTCAGAAATCATAGATTAGCAGTATGTAAAGGTGGAACTACCGCACCGCTCCGTCTTGGAAGTGGTGCCTGGACATATATGTGTTGTGCTCTGACATCGTGCGGGTGCGTGTTTGTTGGTCTTGGCATTGCAGTGCAGCTCTTCGTGGACTCCACGAGCACTCACAACAGGGACATCCCAGCAGGGTAGTGCCATCGGCCAAGAGAACGTTGGCCCAATCGTCGCCTTCTACTTCAACAGCAGACAACCTGTGTGCGGTTAATAATTCGGCATAATTGAACAAAACACTCTAGAGCAGTGTTTCTTAACCTGGGGTCCGCTGACCCCTGGGGGTCCGCGAGAATATGTATGGGGATCCGCAGTCTCATCTCTGGACCATTTAACAATAATAAATAAATGCTACCAAAAGTCTCATAATCGCTACGCTTACTTAGCACGACGACCGTGCGCTAGCGGGCGGTGTGCGAAGTCTAGCTTGCAGGTCATTGAACTCACGAAGTTTTCCTGTCTCTACTAATTACTTAATGTTTTTTATTTATTTTACGAGTGTTTACTATAATTTCTAGGATCTTTTCTTTAAGTGTAATAAAGAACAAGTAACGAATGTATGGGCAAATAATGTGCAAACAATTAAACATAGGAACTAGTTTTGGTTTGTGGCAAACAACACCGGCTTAAATATGAAGAGCATATTAATCCTACTGCTCCCTGAAAATAGCGCGAAATACGGAGGCCTCAACTAATCAATACACACCTGAAAAATTCGCGAGTTCAATGACCTGCAGGCTAGACTCTACAGTCTTATGTACAAATATGCAGACATAAACTGCCCATTGGTTGTCTGCTGGCACAGTGGAAGGCTATGATTGGGCCAGCCTTCTCCAGGAGGTGTCGATCACCGAGTGGACCAATTGCTAAAGTTATATAAACACACTTGTTTTACATTCTAGCTGTTCCCAAAATGTATCCGTGAATCCTTCAGGTGTCTACTAATCAAATATATAGGACGTTTTACAGTGAAATTAACGTGGGGTCGTTATGTCAAATTTGCGTTACCTCTGTGTCGAAATTTAAGAAGAACTGTAGCTGCGTTTACACTGGAATGAAGAATGACACATCTTAGTTAAGTAGGAAACCAAATTTGCGCAAAGATTTTTTTTTTTTATTAAAATAGAAACAATCACTATAATTCATATATACTCTCCATTGCACGAACGTATCTCGTACAATACTTTATCTCTGTCAATAAGGAGACGCGAGTTTTGCATTTACCTCTTAGTAACACATTGTAACACATCTTAGCCCGTCTAAGTGTTTGAGACCCAGAAATTTCGCGAATGCATTTCAGGAAATGTTAGACTTTGAAAACATGTTTATTTGACTTTATTTTTCAATTGGATCGTAGTGCCGAATTTAAGCCAATAACTTTCCTGCAAGTAAAATAGCACCAATTCCCGTGCTTCCTTGTCTGCCCTAAAACTGGACCATCAGCGAATTTTTGACAACTGAATCCGCGAAATTTCCCGTTCTCTACTCATTGCAATACGATGTGTAGCTTCTTACATTTTCCATAACAAGGGAAAGTCGATTTTCACGAAAAGATTTAATGACCAGTTTTAATTCATTGTCATTAATCTCATATCCACTTTCACAATTCAATTCAATTATTTATTTGTAGAGCCCACATCTTTTTCGCGAAAAGATTTATGTGCAGGATAGACTTCAACGTCTTACGTGCAAGCTCGCAAATTTCCTTTGGCTATTGGCTGCGTGACTGTGCGAGAAGACATTTTCTACTCGCCTGAGCCAATAAGAATAAAGTTACTTCGATACTGGACATCCATGATTGGATGGCAGACGCCTAAGACGCTAGCGTGTTAAAATTATCCAACCCGGATACTGGTTCTAAGATAGCGTGTTTTGCAGTACAATAAGTCGTGAAATCTTTTGGCGAAAAACAGGTGGACCTATGAATACAATGTGTATGCCCGCGAATGACAGACCTACAGTAACGGAGTAACATAATTCCCATTAACCATTTAAGTAAGCTCATGTGTTCTCACAAAGACAAATAGCCAAAGAGCAGAGTAATACTGATGATGCGCCGGTACAGTAATAAACCATAGCGTGCGTGCAAACCCTTTATTTTAGTTTAATTAAGTGATAGATGTGCATTACTTGGTCTATAATAAGGAACTGAAGAAGTGCGAAGGGAAAGTAGCAGATAAACTAAGCTCAAAGTAAAAAAAAAAAGCGTGAATTTCTTTGCATACGTAGTTTTTTATTGGCCGATGGCTTATTGTCTTCCAGAACCTGTTCAGTTTGTGACTAACGTGTTTACGACGACCACAGGCCATAACATTTCACGACTTCCTCTCTCAAGTTAGGACAGAATTCAACACCCGAACTGTCTTGTCGCTTTTACGATTGGACAGCAGGGCTTCGACACCCCAGCAGAATTCAAGAACAACAAACAAACATTTGGAAACGGATCAAACGAATAAAATGCGAAAGAGTCCACAGCAGGGGGAAAAAACGGGAAATAGCGTGTAAAGATAAACATTGGCATTCAACACATAGGGGCAGCAGTAAAAGGATTTTTGCGTACGATACTGCGTGAGAGGAAATTTTCTTCTTGTCTGGGCCAAAAAAGAATAAAGATACACCGATATTGGACGTCCGTGATTGGCCGAAAGACACCTAATACAAGAGCGCATTAAAATCAACCAACAACGATATTGGTTCTTATATATATTGTATTTTAGGGCACAGCTAGTCATGGAATATTTTCACGAATAACATGTGGCCTTAATTATCAGTAGTGACCTGCGAAATTCGCGTTATAATTTGGGAACACGTTAAAACTTAAACACGGGTACCTTTACAATACGTTTGTGATTGGACCATTCTTTATGACACGCCCCGAGTAACTCTGCGCTAAAAAATGAACATTTCAAAATTGTGTACCCCAATCACTTGCAGTCCAGTCAGAGAGGAAGTTTGCACGTCCCGTATTACCTTAGAGGGGGGAGGGTGATGGTGGCGGAGCGATTAGACATATCGCCTCCCACCGAGGGGAACCGGGTTCAATCCCCGGCTGGGCCACTACCGCATTTTTGCAATCGGGCCGGACGATGCCGCTGGTCGGCGGGTTTTCTCGGAGTTCTCCCGTTCGCCCCACCCTTGAATTACGGCGCTACTCCATTATCACCTCTTTTCACCCTCATCGGCTCCCAAGACATCGTTGTTAAGAGCCGTCCGAATCTGTCAAATCAACTCAGCCCTTATTATCGATTAATTCCTGCCTTTGCACAGTTACCAGTTAACGGGCGGATATATTTTAGCGACTAAATGTTTAAGTCATTTTCGAAACGTAAACTAGCTGCAATAAGAAATGTTTAGGTGTTTCAAGTAAAGAGAATATCAAGGCAGATAAATGTAAAATGGAACATTGTGGGAGGGGGAAGGGTGTGTGTAGAGCCCGGGTTGTGTCAGCGCGTGGGTTTCGCTCCCGCTGCGAGAGAAATTTTCATCGGCCGGGCCGAGAGAAGTTAATGCGGGCTCTCGTGGCGTGCTAGCCGGTACGCGGGTCAGCCAGCCGGCACTCGTAACCTACACGGACAAGGACATCAATAAGACGGACGCTGGTAGCTGGCTGCCTTCTCCAACTGGGCTGCCGCAATCCTGCCTCTCACCTGCCCTGCACTCAGGGCAGGCGAAACATTGACTCCTAGGCTAGACTCAAATGTCCTATGGCTAGGGGCAGTGATATTTCGCGAAAAGATTTCGAGACAAGGTAGAGTACAAAGCACTGTAGGGTAATCCAGCTTCTTTGATTGGCTAAGAAGTGTTCTGGCCCGTGTTACCCGTTTGCGCACGAATCACGAAGGTTCAGTGTCGGAGTTACTTAGTCCTGAGTGGCTTGGTCAAAGACGGACACGGCACCAGCAGCCAATGGAGGTATAACAACAGCTGAGGTGTGTATATGGTATTGAAGTCTACTGTGTGCTCCGATTTTTACGCGAAAAGTCACTGGCCCTAGCTATGGCATACGTGCAGTTTCCCTTCGGCTATTGGCCACGTGTCTTCGTCGTAGGACAGTTCCTTGCCAGACTGCACCGATCGGAACTGGGCAACACCGCCGCCGAGAGCCAGTGATCCGCGGGCAGACACACGAGGTGCGTGACAGTTACAATTATTCAATCGCGAAAGTGGATCTAAGGTCTAATTTTTGGAGTGCAGTTAGTCGCGAAATATTTTCGCGATAAAACAGGTGGCCCTACCTCTGCTCGTAGACACGTGCGAAATGCGCGTCACTCGATTTTCACGAAAAGTCAAGTTGTGTTTTAGAACATTTCTGATGTTTGAACTTCGTTGCAGTGTGTTTGAAACATAAGTGTTCCGATTAAATTGTTACAAGTGTGTCCAATGTGCTGTTCTACGAAAATAACACACACTTCAAGACGAGGGCTGTTGAGTACTTTCGAAATTTCGCGCACGTATGAAACTCCAAAACGGCTAAAAACCGGCTTTTCGAAGTGATGTATCTCATTTTATACGCACGAGATATATACAAATCTACTCAAAGACCTACACTTTAACTTCCTAACTTTTCACCAGTAAAATAATAGAGTCACCGCTGAAAGTACCAAGGTTACACGCAGAGCAACGAGAACACTGCACACCGGTTCAGAGTCTTGCGCTTAGTGGTGAAGGCACACTTGGTGAGCGTGGCAGTATCGTCCTTAGGCGGGAGCGTTGACTCAGATGCACTTTCGCAATGGGGCAGTTTCAGCTGCCAAGCGTCTTTGGTGACTGCCCGCGAATCACAGACGTTCTGTACTGCAGTAACTTAAATCTTATTGGTCTAGTCAAACGGGGCCGCGATGGTGTAGTGGTTAGACTGCTCGCCTGTGACTAAGGCAAACCGGGTTCAATTCCAGGCGGTGTCAATTCCAGATTTTCGTAGGTGGGTATCGTGCCGGACGATGCAGCTGGTCATCGGATTTTCTCGAAGATCTCCTGTTTCCCCCGCCCTTGCATTCCAGCGCTGCTCCACACTCACCTCGCTTCACCCTCGTTGGCTCTGAAGACCTCGTTATTAAGAGCAGCCAAAATCTCTTTACTCACTCACTCCAGTCGAACATCACACAGTCTTCCGATGAAGGTACGCGGCCTTCAACGAAAGCAAAACTGCTTATGCGCAAGTAGTATATTGAACTATATATATAAGGACTGGAAAATTTCGCGAATGCATTTTAGGAAAAGTTAGACCTCAAACACGTTTACATTTCTGTCATGTTTGCAATTGGGTGAGAGTTTATTAGACACGCCCATGTGAACTCTGAGCAAGTAGTAGACCTGCTAGGAAACAAGCATCGAATCCCGTGCCTCCTGGTCTGAGCTAAAACTGGCTGCACACCGGGACAGCAATCAATGAACAAAAAGCAGTGGTTCAAAAATACATAGGAGAATGGAGTCTAGCCTACAAGTCGTTCAAAACGCGAAATGTTCCTTTCCTTACTATATAGCCTCCTTGGAGTTATTTATATTTCAAGCTCATGAAGAACCAAGTTTTCACTAAGTTCGCCATTGAACCGTACTTCTTTTGACACGCCGTAAATAACTTTGTGCCAATAATTACACACTTCAAAATTGTTTTCCTGAATAAAGTGCAGTACTGACAGACGAGAAATGGCTTTGCTACCAGACAATAGCAAATGAACTAATGAATAGAAACGTGCAAATTTCTCGTTGTTTCGAGGCTGCACAATAAACTCCAAAATGTTGTTTGCTCCTTTCACTTCAGCTTTAGGCCGACAGCTATAGTGAGTGTTAATACGTCCCATTCAGGCTTACGGCCAATAGTAAAGTCCCTGTAGTTGCGAATCTACTCTCCAGTAAAGCCGTGTAGTTAATGAAATTACTGATTCCGCCCAGGTATGTGTAGGGAATTGCAGCCAAGCATGTTAACAAAGAATAACGTGAATTTCCCACGTCTCTAATATTGGTACTGGTTCCAGTGTTAAGATAGTTGTGAAGTCTAGCGTGATGACAAATGACGCAAATTTAGCACGTCACTACACATTTGTAATTGGCCCCGCGCAATATTTGACGCCTTGTGGAGAACATCCAACCAATAATATATATGCAAAAACCTGCAGGTCCAATAATCACCTTATTCTCTGACAGGAAACAATTAATGAGCAGAGAAATTCAAAATTCGCGTTATTATTTGAGATCGTTTAAAAATTTAAACACATTTCCTATTCAATACGTTTGTCATGTTGGATTTGGAAAGGGCTTATTAACGTCCCTCAGTGTTATGCCTGAAGGCTTATCAGGGGACGGCTTACAAACAAAACACACAATTCTCCAACCCTCTCCCTTTCTCTAAACGAAACCCCAATTGGTTCCTGAATAGATGTAACTGTACCCAAGACTGGCTCTGGCCAAATCCCATTCCTGCAAAATAATGGCTAGAACAGTGGTCAAGACCAACCCACCATACCACCTAGCTATACCAATTGTAGATGACAACCAAACTCGAAAAAGTCGACTAATACGAATGACCAGGCCAACTAACCAGTTGTGAAACACTCCTCACAAATATTCCCCATTTCATTAGTTTGTCATTAAGAACTCAGCAGATTTTTTTAATCGACCCGATTAGGGCATAATACTTCAGATCCTACTATGGTCCCTCTTCCTCCGCACACTCGCATAAATTTTATCTAGACCAGATTCTCGCAATCGATTGTACACACCAATGAATTACTAATTCTCTCAAATATGCAGCTCGGTCTGAATAAGAAATTAATCACACATTATTATGTATACATTAATTTAATTAATTTACTTATTATATGTATTCTATACTTCCTATTGTTTCATACATTCTATCTTTACGTTTCTTAGATGTTTGCAGATCATGAATAGTAGCCAAGAGTCTCATTTGGTGTAACACCGATCCTTCAGTTCATTAATGCTAGAATATTTCTCGACAATGTGTGCGAAATCTCCATCTTGTTGCAAAGCGATCAAAAGTCAGAGTCTATCAACAAGTTCAGTCGGGTCTTCGGTAAACATGTAGTCAGTATTCTCAGAAAATTCTGCCTTCTCCATTTCACTCGTTGCAGCAAATGAACGAGCGTTCTGGACGCCTTCTCGCCTTCTTCACACCACTTGTCGTAGGGAACTAGTTGGTGAAATGTGTGGGAACGTCGAGAGAATCATCATCCTTCTGATCAGTTACTTCAACACTGCTTTCATAGTCTATATCATCAATGCCGTCTTCATGATCGTCTTCACCTCCTGTAGCTGGACGGGAAATATTTTTATTATTATTGTAAAGCGCCAACTGACGCACGAGGTGCGAGCTCCATGAGCGGTCCACCCCTGATTGGGGGGGGGGCGGGGTACCCAACTTGACCCTCCCCTCGCCACAGGTCTGCCCATTTGCTGGGGGAATTATTGACAGTGAAGATCTGTTTGGCGTCATAGCCCCCCCTCATCCCGGCCCTGCTGAAGAGGTCCAAGAGTTAAGAGTATGTGAAAGAATATTCTGGGAACTATAACCCTCAGTGCAACGCGGCCTTTAGAGAAACTTCTAGGCGATGGCCTACGACTCCATAAATATTGCAACGGTCGGAGGGTCGGCAGTCTTCTTGCGGAAGCCAATTGACTGAGTGGGGTAATAGAGCGACGTTTGGTGCAGCGAGAGACATCTGCAAAGGGGACGGACGACGACGGGTGACTGCGAAGCGACGGCGGACGAAGTGTTTGAGGTCAAAATGGATGAGAGGGCGTGATATCAGACGAGTTAAGTCTAATCTGCACGATGGCACTAAAAAATTAGACCATTGCGGACTGGTGGGACCTTGACTAAAATGAGGTGGGACTGAATGAACATTAGATACGGATGTTATTGTAAATACCGGAACTGTCAAATAATTGAGAAAATAATTGAATTTTTGTTGATAAAATGTATATTGGGACTGATGAAAAATAAAATCGTTACATAAGTTTGTTGGAGGTAATTGTAAATTATTTTAATTGAATTCATTAATAGTAAATATCAACTGATTTCAATTCATCGTGAGTATTAGGGTCCAGAGAAATTTGTTAGGAAATAATAATTAATACTTTTATTTAAATTAGACCTCCACCCCTTAACGAACCTGATTTAGCCCACTGACTTTTGAGAAATTGTAACATCATTTCTCTGCCGGGGGGAGGTGGGGGTGAAAGACTATTAGAGAGAGGGCGAAACTTCTTTTCATTTGTTCGGCGTTGGGCCTTCCCCTTTTCCCTAGAATGCCCAGTACACGCCTGTTAAACTTAAAAAAAATTAAGTTAACTTGTCTTCCAGGATGGCAAGAGGTCACTTCTGTCAAGTAATTTTAATTCTAAGAGAGATTTTACTAATTACGTGGGTAAGATTACCGTAACACTTTCAGTGCGATCCAGATATACTGAACTTTTTTTTTAAAAGCAATAAGTGAGTCGCATATACTCACTACATTATGACCATCAGTTGTGTTGGTCTCCGTATTTACATTAACAACAGTGTCATTGGTTCACACAACACAGGTACACGCCTACTATACTGTCCGACGTTCATTACTGGCCCCCTCTCTGCCGATATAATGCCTAGTTTAAGTTAAGGTGTTACAGTCAAATATCCCTGTGCATATGAGTAATACACAATTTGTGTAGTGCTGACGTAAAATTACGTTGCGGGGATTCTAATAAAAATTGCCGTCGAAATAATATTTCTTCGTCCGAGTCTTGAAAGCATGCGGATGTGGTAATGTAACAGCGAACTCTATGAAACTCAGGTGACCTGATGTCATGTGGGCAGGCTCGAGAGTGTTGAATAAGTTGCGCACATGGCAATTGCGTGTGTGTGCACGTGGAAGGTAATATCGCAGCAAGCGAGAGACGGCAGACACGAGCTGTGGGGGGTTTATTGCACGTGGGTGGTAGACTGGCGAGCGCGGAATGCCTTTGTGGTGACTACTGGCGTGTGGCGGCGTCCCACAGATGTCGGCTGCAGCAGGGAGTCCCTCCTTACACTGCGGCACACCTCTCTTCTCCCTCTTCCCAACTCCCAACACGTCTGCAACGAAACTCGCATTCCGTGCCGCCTCGCAGCCAGCGATGCCTCCTCCTGCGAAACTTCGACGCAACTATTGGCCTGGGGGACGCAGTTGTGTTGCGGCCAGAGCACTCGCCTCCCGCCGAGGTGAAACCGGTTTGAATCCCGGCGAGGATTGCACCGGATGATGCCGCTGGTCGGCAGGGTTTTCTCGGCGATCTCGCGTTTCCCCCCTGCCTTTGCATTCCGGCGCCGCTTCTTACTCAACTCGCTTCACCTTGATTGGATTTCAAGGCCCCGATGTTAAGAACCGCCCAATCGTCTCCACTCTACTCTTATCAATCGCGCTGCAACAGCCGTGTAAAAAAAATTAAAAGTACTTTAGAAAACAAACGGCACTGCAGAATAGGGAGTCACAACTTTCTACGGGAATCACTTATTCAAGACACTTATTTGAAGATCTACAACATTGCCAAAAACTACATTCGCACAATATTGCATCATTAAATATTCTGGCAAAATTCATTCCACCAATAAAATCATAGGGTCAACGCTTAAAATCGCGTTGTAACTTTTGTGCGGCGGGAAGCTTACACAACACTTCGGATCCTTGCGCATAATGGTGACGGAGCACTTCTTGTGCGTGACAATATCGCCCTTATCGCTTCCTTGCTGCCATGCCATAATGGTGGTAAACGTCTTCAGGTGGACAATCGCCTTAATGGCCACGCTTTCTAAGTGCCTTCACGCGAATCTTAAACTTTCACTACTGGAAGAACCTATAGTGAGAAAAAGTTTGTGTGACAAATGAGGGTTTTTTGTGCGACCTTATTAATTGATTGCATTGAGACATTTAAATGTTTTCTTCCTGAAACCAATTATTTTGTTGCTCTTATTGGTTTATAGAGAATATTTCAAGGTTCATGTTACGACGCTCTAGGGCTGGTAGTACGCTTTAAATGGAATAACATCCTGCATATTATAAAGGGAAGTCCCTTGCGCGCGTCTGTCTGTATGAGTGCACTAATCTCGAGAACCACTGAACGTATTTGAATGAAGTTTTTACTGTTATGATCTGCATTTATCGAGTAGGGTTTGTGTGTATTAAAAATGGCCCTATCACTTATAGGAGATCAGCATTAACGCTATTAGTTAATCAAGTCGGGAAAAACGTTTCTCGCTAACGCGCTCTCATTAAATACGCTGCCTAATCCTTTAGAGATACAACAAAATCATTTACGAAATAATTATGTAAAATTAAATGTTCTACAAAAAAGTCATGGTAGAATATGTTTATCTTTAATATATAAGTTGTAATAAGCGTATTTACAATTTAAATTACACATTAAAAAACAAACGTGAAATTCACTGCATTTTCTAACCATAAAGAACATCATATTTAACAAAATAAATTAATTCATAATTTAAAATGTTTAATATAGATAAGAAACATCCTATCCATAGATAAGAAACATCCAATAAGAAACTTCACAGCATACAATTTGTCCCAATGTAACAAAACTAACACTAAAAAAAACATGAGAGTACTAATGTCTTCAGAAGATAACAGCATATTTGCTGACATGCTACTGAAAGTCGGAAATGGAGAGCTACCAATGCTTTGTAGAAAAATATCTCTCAAGAGTTGTATGTGTGTTTTAGTCACCGACCACCAACAACTGATAAATAATGTATACTCTGAAATACACGACCTTACAAATAAGACACTATCGTGGTTCAAATAAAGAGTGATATTATTGCCTATTGTCGAAAAAATTAATGAATAAGTGCTCGCAAATTTTAATGTGCAAACACAAGTCTATTGCTTAGTAGATACAGTACTCGACAATGAAGAAGCTGTGCACTATCCCACAGAATTTTTTAATTCATTGAATCATTCTGGCATGCCACCATACAAACTGATTTTAAAAATTGGAGCTCCCATAATTTTATTGCGAAAAATAAAAACAACCGAAATTATGCAACGGGACTTGATTACAAATAATAAGTTTAAACAGTTATCTCATTCATAGTATTATTCAAACTGGCTGTGGTACTGGAGAAACTGTTTTAATACCGAGGATACCAATGATTCCCTCGGATTTGCCTAACAAATTTTAAAAGAGTACAATTTCCAATAAGAGTTAATGTGGCTGGAGTGGATTTGAGTGGAGCATTTTTTTCACACGAGCCACTATACGTAGCCCTTTCGTGTGTTACGTCAAATAGAAATCTTTTTGTGCTGGCGGTCGGAGGTAAAACGATTAATGTTGTATACAAAGACATTTTTGAAACCGCTATCATATAATATTGTATATTAGAGATGTATGAAAGTGGATAAAGTGAAGGAGGTAGGTATGTCAGGATCGTGGTAAATATAGGTCCATAATCTCTGCCTACCCCCCTGGGAGACAGGCGTGACGTGTATGTATGTATGTTATATATGATAGTAGTTTACTAATTTACTATCATGTAATATTGTAATTGTCTTTTCCCAATTTATTAATTAGTGTATGGCTGTAAAAACTAAATTGTACCCGGACGAAGCTGGGCCGAGTCACTAGTTTGCGTATAAACAAGTAGAATAAAATAAACAAGTCTGTGTGAAGGGGATGGGGGAGTAGGCACCGGCCGGCCGTCATGTTGTAAAGTCACCAACAATCATGTTGAATCTGAATGACCTTGTCCTTTGACCTTAACCTCATGCCCATAACCTTGGATGACCTTGAAGCCAAAAAAACCTTAAAAAATCCCAAAAAACTCCTCGTAACAATTCAAAAATGTTTAAAACATTTATTAAAACAATTACTATTAAAAATTTTATTTAAAAGAACAGACATTTCCAGAAGTCCCTCCACCGCCACCTTGACCAATAATTTATTGGATATTTAATTGGCCAGTTACTTGCCTAGGCCAATTAGCCAGCAGGACTCCACCTCCCTCACATATAATCATTCTGTCGTGTACAGCCACCTTGGTTTTTCAGTTTGTCAATTGTTTGTACAGTGCTGGAGGAGACCGTCTTGGATTTCATATGTTTACTTTTACATCACCTAAGTGGCGCGAATGTTTTAATAATCGATATTGCCGCAAGGTGAGTTGTAGATTTCAGCAGACATATTTGATTATGTTTTTGGTGTACAGGTTGCGCTGTCGTCGCTCTCCGTGTTGGATTCTATTTTCAACACATAGGTGGCGTTTATTTCCCGATTTCGCTGCTAGGCGAGCTGTCAGCATCCACCGACTCTCTCGCTTCAACCGCAAGGCGAGCTGTCGAACCTCATATTTTTATAGGCATAGGAAAATCTGTTATTATCATCTTATTTAAAAACAATAATTTTCCAATTAGCAGTATAACTACATGCATGATGCGGGACTTTGACTACCTGCACAATTTAATAAATATGTATATCATTAAACGTTTAAGTTGTTTAATTTTAAAAGGTTTTTTCCTTTAATAATTTAATTAATTGGTCATATAGTATACAATGGTATATTATAAAATATTTTTCAATTTAATTAATTTTATTTCTTTACCATTTAAATAAATTTATATTCTGGCTAATTAGGTAAACATGAAATAAATCACAATTATATTCAAAGGCATTTATTTTATTCAATTAATTTGATTCTGTCGTTCATGCCATCGGAAAAATATTTCAATATTCTTCGAAATATATGCGTCTCAATATATGCAACTATGTTGATGGTTACAGGCTTTTAAGCGTCTCGCTATCCAAGTTTGTGTTGTCCTTGTGCTAAACTATAGTGGCATTTATTACACCGACACACTGTGCAGGGCAGGTGATTCAATTAGCTGCACTTTTGAGGACATGCACCGAAGTCACAAGAGACCTGCTTGCAGCAAACCTTGTACCGAGGTACTGAAGAGAAAAGCACTTCACCTTTAGAGTCGAAGGAAACTGTCTGTAGAGCTGAACTGCTTACCGCACCTGTCGCACAGTTATGACCTGCGACAGAGATTCTTGGCAATATGAAAGCTTTCATGGCGCCGTACACCGTAGCCGAAAGCAAATGTCTTATCACAAAAGTGACACAGGTGACAACACAGTGGTTCAGACAAAGAATCGGACGGACATGTTGGAGATGTAGATACTGGAGCTAAAGATGCATGTAACGACAGCAATGGTGTTCTAGGAACCTCAGCCGAAAAGTTCGATAGCTCCATTGAAGATTTCGTAAGCGTCACAGCTGAAGAAGTCGATGGTACTGTACCATCTGTAGATGATCGTGCTGCACTGGTGGCAGTAGATGCTGGTAGTGATATAGGCGTCACAGCTGAATTAGTCTATGCCACAATACCAATCTGAAACGATGGTACTGCACTGGCGGAAGCAGATGCTGCTAGTGATGTCGTTGGGGCCACTCATGATGGTCACATTGGTAAACAAACTTCATTGTTCCGATGTTCATTTGATTGGTCAACCAAGGTTGTAGATTGTTTGGTTTTTATACTATAGTCCTCCACAGTTTGGGTATTCTTTTATAATCGTCCTGTATTTATATTATTTTCTTAGAAGTTAATTGTCGGTGGTGGTGTAGAATTTCTGTGAGCATTTTAACTGACGGTATATATTGCTATATATAAGCTTAAGAATAGGTGACACATTTCAGGCCACGAAAAGTGGTAAGGTGTTACTTACATTATATATATAGAATTTTCGTTATTGTCCCTTTTTTGTCTTCTGGTGAAATATTATTCATTAACTATACTGATATTTAGTTGTAATCGTCTTATTTTGTGTCGTTTATCTTTTGTTTTTACTATTGCACTTCTTTGATTTATTCGTTTCGTCGTTTTTATTATTTTTATTTTCCATAAATACTAACAAGGACATCGTTTCCAGTTTTATATTCGTAGTAATGGTCTTGTCTTATATCATTGTCCCTTTGAGTTATATTTTTTCTTTGTCGCACAGCGTCCTTTGATATTGTTTTTCTGTTCGATTCATTAGTGCAGTTTGTCGTGGTGTTCATTGTGGCCATTATTCCCCTTTCTTTCCAGTCCATAGTGTTGCCTATCGCTCGTTTTTTCATGTTCCTCAGACCACTAGGTTCTTCTACAGTTGCTATTTTGTTGTTGTTCTTTATCTGGAATTTATCTGGTTTAAGGTATCTTAAATTTTTCCTCAGGTTTCTTTTAGCAGTGGATACACAGTCCATTTAAATGCTCATACACATATTTTTCATTTATATTTCAACCCTTTCCCCGTGCTTTGCTGTTCCTCTACGTTTCGCGAGCGTTGGTGCAATAAAAAATAGCGAGTCCACCATGACAATTCAAGATTCGAGATTACCTCGCGGAACTATAGAAACGAAGCTGGCTCCCAATCGAGCCTTCATCGCCAATACTTTCACCTCGCTCCACAAGCATTCTACTTTCAAGCAGCAACAAAGCAGCATTACTTGCACATCCACAGCAGCCGCATTCAGATAAGTCTAGTTGATCCTCGCTACCAACGTAACAGACAGGCGACCACAACCCAACTGTACTGACAAAATACGAGACCGTATGACACGACACTGAGCTCACAAATGCATTCCACATGTCCAGAAATGTATTTAACCTGTTCAATGACCGTGCTAGAACATGTTGCACATGAAGGATATTCATTACCAGTACTGTACACAACAAGGAATCTGTGGCCGGGGTATAAATCGTCTATATTGATTGCATGAACTACATCAATATTACGACGCCTATCATAATATATAACAATTGCAACACTGTAGCCCGTAAATTAATTCTCGTTTGAGAACGTCAAATAGAATCTAAACCACTTCTTACAACTTAAAACTGGAGTATCGTGCATTTCGCAAGTGATAATTGAAGGATGTGTACTCTAAAGTCAATTTTTGTTTGGAACACGTGTTTAATACAACCTTGAATAGGGTAGCCAACTGTCGTTTATTTTACGGCATTTCTCGCATCCTGGAGCTGAAAGAGAGGTACCGTACGGACGAAGATGAAATGAATATTAATTAGTAGGAGCACCCGATTTTACCGAACATATTTCCAACCACGTTGGTTTTGAGTAACCTGCTGACATATTAGTAATTTTATTTTGCTTATTGGCCGTTTGACTTTGCGAGAAGACATATTCTTGCTGGAGTGACCTACCAGAATTACGTTTCACTAATAATTTTACGTCTGTGATTCGCGGGCAAACACCCGAAACACATAGCGTATAAATTATTCAACCAAGAAACTTGATATCAGCTAAACTGTTATGAAATACATTTGGCCATGAAATATTTTCGCGGAAATTGGGAGCTCGTTGTTATTTGTAACTGCGAGTAATGCTCTTTGAATTTACAACTTCCGCAATGCCAGGTACGTTTACTATAACGCTGTAAACCAACGGCCACATATAGAAACGAGTGACGCCGACAGATGGCATTCGTCAACAAGTGTACGTAGCGCTTGCCCAGATGTGGACTGTATCTTTCCTTCCAGTGTTTGTGAAGGTGCCGCGGTGGTGTAGTGGTCAGACTGCTCGCCTCCGACCTCGGCAAACCAGGTTGGTCTCCCGGGCGAGGTCACACCCGTATTTTCGCATGTGGGAATCGTGCCGGACGATGCTGCTGCAAAGGCGGGTTTTCTCGAGGATCTCCCGTTTCCTCCGCTCTTTCATCCCAACGCTGCTCTATACTCACCTCGCTTCACCCTAATCGGCTCTCAAGACGTCGCTGTTAACAGCAGCGTAAATATCGTCACTCGCTCTAGTGTAAGTGCGTTTTGATTTTATCGTCAGGATTTCAAAAAACGCTGCTTTATTGCTAGAGACCTGAAGATTTAACGGATTCCTTTTGGGACAAACTAGAATTCAAAACACGTGTGTATTTATATAACTTTAGCCATTGGTACACACGGTTTTTGACACCTCACGGTGAACGCTGGCCCAATCGTCACCTATCACTGTGACAGCAGATAACCAATGTGCAATTAATATGTGCATTTTTGTTCATAAGACGGAAGAGTCCAGCCTGTAGGTCATTGAACTCGCGAATTTTTCATGTGTCTATTTATTACTACTCTGTTACCCAGACGTGCAAGAAGCAAAACCCAGCAATGGATAACGAGATGCAGGGTGACGGGAGGGTAGATATGGCGTGTCTGTGATTGATATCTCGCCTCTGGTGGCGAGCAACGCCTTCCAGAAAGTCAGGGATTGCCTCCTCCCATCAAGTAAAGTCTGGACACTGAACTGCGTCGTCAGTTGCATGCACAAGTGCGGAAATATCCAGAGAGTAACAGCGCCGATAATGATGATGATGATGACGACGACGGTAATTCTTGTGTGTGTACAGTGATACGTGGTGAGTTTTCCGGCGAGTTTTGCGATCTGCGGCAGTGACCTTGTAGTCAGTCGCAGCTCCTGCGGCAATGCGACGTCGCCGTTATCGCGGATGACTGTGGCGGTGTTTGTGGTTCACTCGGAGGTAGGAACAGAGATGGGACATTCGAGAAACTAATATTAAGAAATAGTTCCCATGCAAAATATTTTTAACTTATAACACACAATTGCCGTGCGTTGTCTCTACGATGTAATTTTTTAGATATAGGTAAGTATGTTTGCACCAGGCGGAGGAATATTCTGAAATTATGGTTTTAGCAGGGCTTCACAAATGGTGGGTATAACCATGAATGGACTATTAATTTTTTTTCTCGCACGTGCGAGCACACAGAAAAAATTATTTCGTAATTTTCTTCGAAAGCTTCGGAAATAACAGTCAAAACTGTCACCTCACGTCAATAAAAATATATGCATATTTTTTAATGTGCTTAAAGTATTGAATACATGGTAAACCAAACTTTTTGAACTAAACATGATAAATTGTTATATATAAAAATGATCAAATAATGTATTTTTAATCTGTGCAAGGGCTCGGGAAACGGGAGATTTCCAAGGAAACCCACCGAACAGCAGCATCGTCAGGCAAGATTTCCACGTCCACAAATCCAGGAGCGACTCCGCCGGGAATCGAAGCGACTCCGCCGGGAATCGAAGCCGGCTCACCTCGGTTGGAGGCGAGCGCTCTAGCCGTTGCTACACCGCGCCTGCCAATTTTGCACCTGTTTTTCACGAAAATATTTCAGGTCGAGTTGTGTTCCAAAATGCTTTAGTTCAGAAATATTTTCGTGATTGGATCATTTGAATTGTTACGCGTTCTGTCTGCCAACCAATCACGGGCGGCCAGTATTATAATTGGCTCACGCACATTTCAAACTCTTTTCACACAAAGACAAGCGAAAAATAGCCAAATGAACGTTGCAGTTGTGCACATATGGTATTGAAGTCTAGCCTCCGTGCGAATATTTTCGCCAAAAACAGGTGGCCCTATCTATTAGACATGCCTTAGAAGATTCTGAGTCAGTAACAAAGATACGAAAAAGTTGAAAAAGTTCAGGCCATATTATTCTTGTAGCCACAATAAATAATTTGATACTTTATGTTTGCTTGAACTCACAAAGAATAGGTAATTCTAATGACGAATTTCTCAGACATCTTCTTATATGCGAATATCTCTGCCCTGCAGTAATAAAGGTATGCGTGTTTAGTTTTGCTCCTTTGCTGGTTATATCAGGAACTTGAAAAAACCCTAACTCACACCACTTAGAAGTGTTTTGTGTAACTAAGTAAAGTAACAATGGAGTGTACAGTCTATTAGCGGTTTTTACACAGTTTTTCAATCAAACGTTATAAAAAATTGCCCTAAGTATTACGCGTTTGGTTTTTTCTTACAAATAACATATATCACAGGAATCTTTTAATTGTGTTAACATAAAAGTACCAAATATTTAGTTATATTGAACTCATGTTTATAATAAATGAGAATAAAAACAGGGAGAAGACAGGTGTGTCAGTAATGCCAATAAAGAAATATGCAGAATCTTTTTAATGTGATGGCACACGAATGCGATGCTTTTCCCCTTTGTTGTTATTTTAAAGACTTTGGTCTGCATAAGATGGAAGCATATGATGAATGTAGAACTTTAGCAGTGCTTCAAAACAACAGTGAATGGATTTATAATGTGTTACAAATGAAAAAAAAATTATTGCGAAACTAAAAATCTGTTACTACAGTGACTAACTGCAGGCAAGTTTTGAACGTTCTGGAGTGCAATGTAGGGTTCTGTGTGTTTGTAGCAGTAAGAAGATCACAATGATGAAGAGAACATATTTTCTTGAAGTGGTGGATATTGGTCACCTGTCAAGCTTGTATTTATTGCCAGGAAATGTATGCAGACCAGAAAGATTTCAATTGCTACCCCGTTAAATAAAAGCCACTGTGTTTGTAAATATTAATATCGTTATCGTTATTTATATAAATATTAGATTTTTACACTTCTCTATTTTAGGAAAACTTAAGAAAAAGTTTTAAAATTTACTTTGCCGCAAACTAAAGCGGCTAACTTTGTGTCTTGAATTTGTAGGGTTGTAACATCCAACATATTTAAGCCGCATATTCAACGTTACAGATTTGCGGCCATTACTTACTTGGCTATGTTAACTACACTCTAAGAAAATAAAGGATACAAGCGATCCATCAAACAAAGAAACGATAAACTCTTAAAAGACGTGAATGTAAGTTTCGCTTCTAGCCTGTTGCCAGCTATAATTTAGCCCCATTATTTCGCGCGTCTTCAAAGTACTAAGTAACCTTATGGGAATATCTTGCATCGCAAGCGTTTCGTACTCGCACTGTATCATTACAAAATACAGCTATTTGTAGCAAATGCCGCCTGTACCGTGTTATTTTCCGAAGGGATTCACCTCAGTCTAACTATTATGTTCGGATTACAGATATCGCGGGTCAGATTTGTGGATTATTGACGAGTAACAGATGCTTAGTAGCCTTCACGAGTAGCTGAATTTGTATTGGTCCATTGAAAGGGTGGTAGGCATTGTGGCGTAAATCACAGCCAAGATCGAACACGAGGGAATGGAAACTGAAGAGATAACCATTTGAGGCAGTAGTTTACCGTGAAAATATTAGGTACTTCATGGACTTTCAACATAACCTTGCACAAATCAAACAGTTCTTATATGATAGTTTCTATTTTCCTTCCGTGTAACGCTATTTCCTCGTTTGACTGGCTCTCTGAAATTACTGCTCTTCAGGTTTTTGCCGGTCCATGATCGCGCGTACAAATACGCTGGTAAAAAAACATCTTCAGATCACAGTACAATAAAGAAACCACGTTACCATCTCAAAAAGTTGTCCCAAATAGTTTCACGGAAAAAAATTGTTTCTGTCAATAATAGTTAAACGGTTTTTCATTTACAGTGCGTTAGTGAACAGATTTGAGCGGCTCTTAACCTCGGGGTCTTGAAAGCCGATGAGGGTGAAGCGAGGTTAGTATGTATGAAGTAGATCTGGAATGCAAGAGCGGAGGAGGCGGGAGACCCCTGAGAAAACCCGCCGACCAGCAACATCGTCCGGCACGATTCCAACATGCGAGAATCCGCGGGCACCCCCATAATTGAAACTGGTTCGCCTTGGTGGGATGCGGTTAGTCTTACGAATACACCATTCATTTACACAACTTCGCAACGCGTTAGAGGGTGATGAATGCTTGTAAAGCAAGTACTATTTGGTAGCAATTAAGTGTTGCTCGAATTTAGCTCTGACTGTTTGACCTTAGCTTCATAACAGTAGTCTTCCATTTTCAGGCTTCGATAGAATTTCTTAGACACGAATAGACCGACACAGGAGTTAACCAGGACGAAAATGAAAATTTATAATTTGCAAGGTTATCAATTCCGACACTCAAATTCCGTGAAAAATCTAGGGACGTGTAAAATTCGCATATTATTTGTCTGCACGCTAGTCTTCATAGTCCTAGAACACTCGACCCGATGTCATTTGTACCTTCAAAAGTTAGAACACATATTTCCTTTTGACTCAGTGGGACGCGAATGGGCTACCTTGATGTCCCTTGTTACCGACCCAGCGCTTGTCAAGCCCATTGCAGTCCAATGACAAGCGCAGGACAAACACACATATGTTTTAAGTCTATTCTGACTTCAAATATTAACGCGAAATTTGCACGTGTCTAATGATTAAACGTTTCAAATAATTATGCTACCGTTAGATCAGGCATATGACTACGTTTTGAGCATGACCTTGAGTTGGCAAAGCGCATGCGCAACGTACGGATGGGGGCCCGCGACGACTGATGGCAATTTTGGGATTGAGCGAAAATTCTCAGGCAGTACATCTCGCGACAACAGCTCTGAGTTTTGTGCCAAACGAAATATTTCGTCTTTATCTTTTGACTTACGCCACTAAAGCCAGGTGCCCATTTCGTTACTGTAATTTCGCTTCCAGGGGCCGTGGAGGCTGAGTGGTTAGACCGCTCGCCTTCCACCAAGACGAACCGGGTTCAATCCCTGGCCGGTTCACTCCGGATTTTCGTAAGTGGGAATCGTGCCGGACGATGCAGCTGGTCGGCGGGTTTTCTCGGGGATCTCCCGTTTCCTCCGCCCTTTCATTACAGTGCTGCTCCATTCTCACCTCACTTCACCCTCATTGGCTCTCAATACCTCGCTGTTAAGAGCCGCCCATATCACATCACTCACTCATTTCACTTCATTCCCCAAACAAAGTATTGCCTGCTAACGTACGCGTATTCCTAGAAAACCTACTGCCATGCATCCGACACAGTTATTCTCCACTAGTTTGACTTGCCATTTTAATTAATTACTCTTGTATTTAAATGTTGAATAGAAGGGTATTTTTGTTCACTTAATAGTGAAATATGGTTTCACGTTAGCTACCGACTGTGAATGGGTCAGACAGCTCGCATCGTGCTTAGGCCAGTTTCGATTCCCTGCGGGGTCAGTAACTGACCTCGTTGTTAAGAGCCGTCCATATTTCTCAACTCCATTCAACGCTTCCTTCATTCACGTAACCAATTAAATTACGAACGAAACAGTATGGTCGTAAACAGACTGAAATCAAGCAGAAAAATGGTAGCGCAAAAAAAAAACTACTTTCATGAGAAAATCTATGTTCTGTACGTCATCTCTTATCGACGTAAATGTGAATCCACCTTAACACAAGTGGATGCGAAACTAAAACATTTGTATTTTTTACATAATACATCACACGTCGATTTGAGTTATACAATACCGCCAAGTACGACGTGGACAGCATATTTGAGACGCTCGACGAATGAAATATACCCTCTTCTTAAATACGCACTATTTTTTAAGACCAACGTTTAAAACCCGTCGAATGTAGACAAAATAATTTGAGCGAGTTACCGCTTTGAATTATTGATAGCTTTAGGCTGATGTATTCAAAATTGTATAACCAAACTCGAATATTCCAGACAAAGTTTGTGTGAGTAGTGTTGCCATCTTGCATTCGCTAACGAAAACCCGAACATTGCCGAAGGCTAGGATGGCTGTAACTAAATATGACTTAGAAAACGAATTTGACTTTCTTGAAGATTTCAGTCGTTTCGAGAGTTTTCGAAACCTAACGAACAATAAACATCAACGAATAACTCAGAATACGTTCCCTGAACACGAATCCATTTTCGTGAAAATCAGGTGCCCAAAGGGCCAAAGAATGAATTTAATGTCTGATTTATGACAATGCTAATTTTACGTATGATAGTTGGATAATGAACCTTGCAGAAATGTAGGTCCAGAGCAGGGTTTTGATATGCGCTCAGTGGATAGCGAATCATTAAAAACCCATTCTCGATCAGTACTCATGATTGTGTACACTAAAAAAATTAATATGGTTTTAGTAACTAACCATACAGACTGTTAAAACAGAGACAGCCATATGAAGAGTATGTAGGTTCCATCTAAATATCGTTAACATAAAGAGTATTACCAACAGAACTTTTTTGCAGTATTCCTGTACGTGATTTTATTTGCCACTGTGCATTTGGTTATTACAGCAGAACGTTGCGATAGTACAACAAAACCGAGATTACCTTAAACAGAACAACTTCGACAATAATAAAACTATTCCTACAACAACTAGGATTGTAAAAACCTAGCTGGATATTCTTTTTCTGCTACCCTCCAGCTCGATTTCAGAAACCACCAACAGCAACAGAAATGTATGTTACGTTATTACAAATTTGATGGTTGTGGGAACAATCTAAATAATAATGAAGTTGTTCTGTTACAAACAGTCCTGTTGGCATTATTATGATGAAGTTGTTCTGTAACAAACAGTCTTGTTGGCATTACTATGTTGAAGTTGTTCTGTAACAAACAGTCTTGTTGGCATTACTATGTTGAAGTTGTTGTGTAACAAACAGTCCTGTTGGTATTACTATGTTGAAGTTGTTCTGTAACAAACAGTCATGTTGGCATTACTACGTTGAAGTTGTTCTGTAACAAACAGTCCTGTTGGCATTACTATAAACATTAACAATATTTAGTTGGTACTTACAATACATCAGATGGCTCTCCTTCTTTAAACAGNATACATCAGATGGCTCTCCTTCTTTAAACAGTCTAGTCATTTTTATTTCTCAGTGTAAATAACTGAGGGAAGATTCGTTTTTTGCTAGTACTGTACACAGGGAGAATCAATGCTTATTGACATTCCTGCGAGTAGCTGATCAGTAAACCACGCTCTTTCTCTGTGTTATGAAGGGTCACATTGCAACAGGCTGTTTACCGTGAATTAAGCACTCTAAAAGAGCTGCTTAAGATCACCTTGCTTGGACATCGTGTTTTATTCCTCCATATATAAAATCAACATAACAGTGAGTTTGACCACTTTATTTATACGTTGGTCAAGTGTAATTGCGAAATTATTACAAAAGTAAGAAATTTTCAAATTAGCTTACCTTGTTCTAACGTGTATTAAAAAAACCGAGGAAGTAAATGAAACCATTTCAGTATTAAAAAATGTTTACCTAATACTTCACGTTCAAAGGTAAGAAATGGAACTACTTTCCCTTCGCCTCCACCGTTACCAACTTTACCGGGAGCCTGTCACTCTGGGTGCCCATCAAAATACATGTTGGTAGTGGAAGTGACACTATCCAAAGGTTGATTTCAAAAGTATTCACATAAATGCAAACGTCCTATAAAGCTGAACACTAAACATGCACCTCATTGTTTATGAAAACGAAAAAAGATAATGTCCTAGCTTAATGCGCCCTTTTACCAGTCATACGAACTGGGTTGTAGTTTGTTTGTAATACACGCTTTTAAAACTATTTCTCGTGTGCACAATCTGTTTGCACGCGAAAGGAAATTACACTTCAGACTAGGGCGGAATACAACGTTTAAAAGATCTCGCTTATTAAAAACGCTATTTTGAAGCCCTTCAACGTCGTTCTAAATGGCATTTTCATTCTGCTACAGTTTAAAATACTTTCGGCGAATTCCTGCGAAACCAGTATTTTACCCTGCATTAAATTTTAATCCACAATTTGTACCGCTTATAGTCACACAGGTACACGCCACTCAACGTGAATACTACACGCCAGTTTGGAAGGGGCCACGGTGGTGTAGTGGCCAGACTTATTGCCAACCACATAGACGAACCAGGTTCGATTCCCGACAGGGTCACTCCTGGAGTTTCGCATGTGAGTATCGTGCCGGACTATACCTCTGGTCGGCGGGTTTTCTCGGGGTTCTCCCATTTCCCCCGCAAATACATTCCGGCGCTGCTCCATACTCGCCTCACTTCACTCTCATCGGCTATCAAGACGTCGGTGTTAAGATCCACCCAAATCTTCCCACTTCACGCCAGTTCGGGGCCTTGCGCATAGCGGCGAAGACGCGCGTGATGCACATGGCGGTGTCGCCCTTATCGCTCCCCAGTGTCCCGGCCTCAAAAGTGAGAAAAAATACCTGCAGATAGACAGGCCCCTTAAGTACAGAAAAAATAAAATATTTTTTATTTGCATCACCTGGAACCACAAATGAAGTAAGTGTGAAAGGGTTCATCTCAGACGAGTGCGCCCTGGGATTGGCCGAGAGGAGATTAGATGGCCATGTGCCAAGTCAAACCCCTGCCGTGGTATCAGATGCGTGCGTGAAACACAGCTAGCCCGTCGCCACTCCGAGATAACGTGTCGCGAAAAGGAGCATAAGGATGTCCGGGGAGCGCGCGGGCTCCTGTAGAACGGTGCGCGACGCTGTCTTATCAGATGCGGCGGGACGCGTGATAACCCACTAACGAGTTCACTCCCGCCGGGAGAGAGTGGAAACTGTGGCGGAGTGGACGTGCACGATCGTTTGTCAGTCCCGAGGGGGGAGTGTGCAGGCCTTTCAAGGTCCAGCTCGTTAATCTCGAGGACTGGAGGAGGCGGAGTGAGGCTGCACGCGGTCCCTCCTCCGCCCCCTTGCCGGTTTGGGAAGACGGGAGAAACAAGCCGGGCCGACGTAGCCCTCATAAAACACGAGTCATGTGCGTACACGGCTGGCCATTCATAGAGGCGAGCCGCGCGTCCATTCATTTGGCGGGACAGTTGCCGCTCCGCTCGCCTGTGATGCCCGTCCCATCGCGCGTGCGTCCGCCTGCACGGGGAGCACGCGGTCTGCAGGCACCTGCGCTACGCGGCTGCCCACTCTACGACCCCGGCCAGACTGCGGGGCGAGTGACACCGCGTTGTGAGCGACAACAGCGCACGTCTACCCCGAGTATTCTTGTCAGTTTCCAGAACAGCGTTGACGAAGCTTCGTTTCTTACACTCGTGGAAACTTGCTTAACCTGTCCCGCTCTGGAACGCATTTTTGTGACAGGAGGTCCGTAGAGTTGATTAAAGAAATACTTTCACACTTTATTTAACGGCTAAGAAAGGAATTGCGCTGCGTGAAATGCAGCATAAGTTTTTGTTGTATAAACTAGAGGCTTTTCGGCCAGCATGAGGGTTCCAAATTGAATGGGTGAGTGAAGAGACTT
The DNA here is from genome assembly GCA_002778355.1 of Clitarchus hookeri. Classification (NCBI taxonomy): domain Eukaryota; kingdom Metazoa; phylum Arthropoda; class Insecta; order Phasmatodea; family Phasmatidae; genus Clitarchus; species Clitarchus hookeri. The sequence goes on along the minus strand of NQII01002081.1, from coordinate 205,883 downwards.
GAGCGGCTCTTAACGTCGAGGTCTTGAGAGCCGTTGATGGCGAAGCGAGGTGAGGTATAGAGTGGTGCCGGAAACGGGATATCACAGAGAAAACCAGCGTACCAGCGGCATCGTCCGGCACGAGTCCCACATTCAAAAATCCGGGAGTTACCCGGCCGGGGATTGAAACCGGTTGGCGTTGGTGGGAGGCGAGCAGGCAAACCGCTCATCCTCCGCACCCCCAAAGTGGGTAAGAGGCCTAATAATATGACCAGTGGCAGCAGGAAAATTCCGAGGACACACGGGGAGATACTCACGAAAGAATCTGAGTATTGCTGATTGGCAAGGCTGGCAGGTTTTACTGGGAAAACCGGCAGAAAGCCATGAAAGGAAAGAAATAACCATGATGATTAGAAGGCACATAAAGATCAGGAGAGGTGAAGGCCCTGTGCACTGCCTTACTCGTCAGAGTATAGTTGCAGTGCGGAAGGATGGAGGGAGTGTCGGCCTTCGGGCAGTGAAACCTGTTTGATGACAAGTGAATGTGGTTCAGAAGAAAGCAATTCGCTGTTCATCTCATTAGTTGCATTGTAACTATGCTTGGAATTAAACACAAGCGTCCAACAACTTGCCACTCCTTATCTGTAGTATTGCGTACTTGAAATCGTTGTGTCTTGCCGTAACACTGGGAGATATTGCAAGGCGCTTATATTTAGTTCCTTGGCAGCCAGATTCTCTACAAAAGCATACATAGTACTGAGCGATTACGCTCAGGAATCTAAATTATTTGATTCATGAGCAATGACGCTTAACATCGCTCTGTTGTGCGAGATCACCTAGCACAAGTGTGGCCATCTTCATAAAATTCCGTTGGTTCGAATTTATTTCGTCGCTAGAGATCGCTAGCGAACGCTTTATCGCTCTACCATTCACCAGTCTGGCGAGGCCTAACAATTATAGTATATTTGGACAAATAGAGTTGAGTGCCTGCCCGAGCTGCGCAGGATACACTCTCCGTGTCCCAACACTGGACTGATCACCTGCAGATACGACTATCATAAACGTCGAGGATAGCATTTGAAGTTAGACAAACGTTTATGCAAACACGTGCTCTAGACATATTTGTTCACTTCCTCAAACCAGTTTTTAAATACATTATTTCGAATTCAAATTGGAAAAATATTTTATTTATACAAAATCGCTTGACCTTTGAAAATCAACATAAAAACAACAACCCGTTAAACTCTGCTGTCCATGTGACATTGAGAGTTTAGTCGGCGTGGGTTAGGTCAATGTTGGGTACTTGTGCAGAAGACGATAATCGTTCTACCTCATGTTTGGTATATGTTATAGAAACCCGGAAATTTCGCTGATTAATTCGGTAACAAACCAGTCTCTACAATCTTTTGTACACTCGAGTGTAGGTGTTTTTTGTTCATTAACTGTTGCTCCAGATCAACAAAAGACCAGGTAGAATAGCATTCGGTCCTTGTTTTCTTTGTCGGTTCGTTTTTCGTAAATTGTCCTTTAACGAATTGCCAAAAAAATTTCCGGCTCTCTGCTAATAATTGCAGGGATACTCTCTTCGCGGCTAGAGACATCAGGGCTGCCTTTCTCAGCACGTTGGCCTGATGACTAATGAATTCAATGCTAGACACTTCAGGGATACTACCTTCAGGATTACAAAGTTTGGTACCTGTAACTTTGACAATGGGCCACTACCTAACGGAAACCACACGATCTTGCTCAAAGAAACCTGGTGAAACCAAATGGTATTTAGTATGATGTTGCAACGCATACCCATTTGTTGGGTTATCAGGACTAGCGATATGAAAGATGCTGGATTCAGTGGTGTTTGAGCTAAGTTGCAAATGTGTTTCAAGTTCACAGTTTTTTTGTATCGACACTGTTGTACCTGATTCCAATGTGCCGATCTACTAAAAGTACACACACACCACATGGGGCCTGTTGAGTTCTTTCAAGACATAACGGCAGGTACATTAAAAACGCTATTCCGGTGCATTTGAACTTACGTGTTAAATAAAATAGTTTTTAAACACTGTATCATGAAACGTACGCTTCAGATATAAACGAAAGTACTGATGGGTGGTGCATTAAACTTGTGCACACACTTACCTAGCATTGGGTGACCGCATGAAGTCTTGTATGTATGTGCACACAGCATGACGAGGTCACTGTGCGCCACTACGCCTCGTGAAGATGACGCACTCGATGTGCGGGTCAGTGTAGCCCTTACAGCTCAACTGCTTCTGCGGAAAAAAAGCTACAAGTAGGTGGACCCCTTAAGGAATAATGACCTACTGTAAGGTTAGTGACTTCATTGCTATTGGCGTTTGCGCTGCTGTCTTCAGCTACCCTCTGAACGCCTCTGACTTATCACGTACGAAATAATACCTTTGGTGTTACTTCCATCATTACTGCTGGCTTCAGGACTATAGAACTTAAAGATAGTGATGTTGTGCTAACTGGCACTACAATTCTACTCACTTACAAGTTAAATAAGTGCATCCTAGGAAAATACGTACAGCGTTACAAAATATACACTTCACAAACCGTTTGTAATATAGTGAGATGTGGCACTTGGGGTGGTAGGAGTTATGTAGTTTATTTGTGGTCAACAGAGAGCAGACTAACGTATTGAACATGCCTGCGACAAGCTGAGAGCAGCAGTTTGTGACCGTCCACAACCTCCACAAACACTTCCCGATCTCCTAAGGGCTGCCCAGATGGAATGGGACTTTCGTCGTCCGGAAGATTACATCAACACGTTGATTACAAGCAAGCCACAGCGTGTTAGGGACCTGTACAATGCACATGGAGGCCATATACGGTACTAAGCTGCTGTGGAAAGAAAGAAAATCTCCCTAGTCACACACACCATTACGTTAATTTTGTTGTTCTTTCGTGTTTATTTGTCAGTGATATTGAAAAAAAAAATTTTCTTTCAAACATTTTTCATTTCACGTTTTGTATCGGCACCGTTGGTAACTACTAATTTCAATGCTTTAATTATGTATATTCCATACTTTTTTGCATTCAGTATGTATGCTCAAAACGTTTTGTGAGGTGTTAATAATCATTCGTCTTTCATGGGCAATACAAATCGTACATTTCTGTCGATTTGTGTAGTATGAGTACAGTCGAGTTCAGTGATCCATTGGAACTCTCTATAATTCTATCTTAAGTAAATAAAACAGACAGTACCTTGAGAGATAAATTCAGTTTTAAAAACAAAACTAATTTACTTCAAAAATTGTTGTTTACACTGAACAATATTTTATTCGCTGAATTAATATGCTCGATGGAGATTTTTGGACATTCGCCATTGCGATGCGGATTTCTGACATGGAAAAATAGGACTGAGTACAAAAAAAATACTTAAATACGTTTATTTATTTTCTCATCCATCGGTTTCTTGTCTCATTTAAGTTTTTTTTTTTCGTGCTCAGTCCGGTTTTTCCTTGACAGACATTTGCATAGCGATGGCGAATGTCCAAAAATATTAATTTAGTCATTCACCCCCATTGCATTATTCATTCTAAGATCTCATGATCTGCTCATGTTCCAAGGATTTGTATTGGTTCCCTTGAATGAATAAAGGGAAGCGGTGATCACGACAGTGAAACGTGTTCGATTCCCGTCGTTGTCGCTCTTGGATTTTCACACGTGGAAATCATGCCGGACTATGCCTTTGGTTGGCGGGTTTTCTCAGGGATCTCCCGTTTCCCCCGCCCTGGCATTCCGGCACTGCTCTATACTTCCCTCGCATCAAACTTATCGGCTTTCAAGACACCTATGATAAGAGGCACCAAAAACTCTTCACTCACACTCAGTACCTTGAATCACATAAAGCGTAACATAATGTGCTCAGCCGAAAAATTATTTGGTTGTTCAGAATCATATACATGTATTTAATACTCTCAATATTTTTATATGTACCTTCAGACGATCGGTTTCGATACTGTAGATATTGCAAGTACAATGGTAGAGTCAAATGAATAATTTGTTTGGAGTGAATAAGTATTCGGTTGTATGAAAGAATCGTATATGATTATTTTTAGAGAATTTGTGGCGGCACCAAAATCTGCTTGATCCAGTAGGTACTGGAATTTAGGTGGCTAGCTGTAGGAAAATCTGGATCGTTTCGTTGCGTTGGTTCGAATTTACAGATTGAGAATTCTAAAACTTTTAGTGGCAAATAAGATAGTAACGGTAATATTAGTAAAAACGTTACAATTGTTACAATTTCAAAAGGAACTAAGTAATTATTCATGTTAAACATGAAAACAATTAATTTACGTACATATCATGCATTCAAGAATATAAAATACTAAAATATTTCCAGTGTCACAGAGCGAGACACCCGCAGGAAACCCCACCACTCCACGACAATGACCTTCAACTCCCCTTCCTTCCATTCCACTCATTTAAGAAAAATGAGTCTTACCAAAAAACTTCAAGTAGCAAAGTTTAAACAGCAGGGTACAAACAAATTACGCAGTCGCAATAAATTGCGAAAATTCAACCATCCCCTGACATAAATTGGAATACAAGATAATTAACCCCCAAAATTGTGAGAAATGATTCCAAAAACTGTTAGTTTTCTTGTCTTTTATCTCCGGGCATATATTGTTTTTTTATTTATTTTTCCATAAGCTGCCTATATCAAATTACAAAGATCATAAAAATACAAACAGCCAAACAGGCTTTAAAATATGTTACAATTATAATTTTTCTTATGAAAGTTACAGGAAGTTAAATTTAAAAATGGTATCCCATAGCAATACAAACTTAGCACAAATATTATAAAATTGAAAAATTACATAGTATATAAAAAAAATTGCAATGCATGCCCTTTAAAATGCCCTCATCAAACATGGCAGGATATGCCTTCTGTCAAGTTACAATCTTCTCATAGTGAGGTCCCTTTCCATTCTCTCTCCCAAGCTGAAAGAAAACCCATTTCATATTCTGGAAATACGTTGACCAGAGTGATGAGGAACATCCCAGATGGTTTCGTTGTGATGCGAGTCCAGTAACATTCAAATCTTGATGGCGTCGAAGGTAGCGTCGGACGGTTGCTAGACGCCATCCATACACTTTGGAAGNGGTGAGGGGTGGGGATGAATCAAGTCTCCAGCCGACAGTCAGCGCGAGTTTTTGCATGTGTCTAGCAATACTGAATTAATAACACTCATGGAAATTCAGTATATTGGCCATCCCACCAAAATAGGAATGAACGAACATAAAATATAAGTGGAAGGGCATCTACGTTATACTTTAAAATTATAATTTGTTTAATTAATAAAAAATGTAGGTGTTTTATAGCGCAAAGTCACCAAAATTTCAAAGCCATGACCGACATATGAGACAAACAAGATGGTTATTTCCATAGAAAAGTGATAGTTAAATTATATGATATGTAAAGGGTTACTTTTTTTTATCAGCAGAAAGGAGATGGAGCTTTGAAACACTTGCTTACAGTTTGTTACTTTATAATCAGAGAATTGCAGAATTTGCGTTATTGTTTGAAGACAGGCTAGGATTCAAACACATGCGCTTTTGTATTGCTCTTGCCATTGGTCTACAGGTGGTTTGACATGCCATATGCGGCCTTGAACCAATCGGAAACAAATACACCGAGAAGATAGCCCAATCACGGCCCACCAAGTCAAAGGAATCATGAGTCATTAGTTTAGCAGAAACCAGCAAACAAATGACTTCAACTGTAGTATATAAAGGATGGTGAAGTATAGTGTGCTTACGTATAATAACGCGAATTTTCCACGTATTTATTTATGATTTACTTTGTTACCTTGTAATATTTTCATTTTCAATGTGTTTTCACCAGTAGTCAATGATAAATTACAGAAATCCTATAAATCTGTCATCCGGCTGGGATGAAGGGACGTGAGTATATAGCGACGTGTCAAACATAATTTTTCGAGCATATGTAGCACATGAATGGGTAAATAATAATATTACTTCGACGAGCTGCGTGTTATTACGACTGGTTAGCCTTATTCTTTCAATTTTGAGATGAAAAATACATGAGTTATATTTAAAAGCCAGAAAAAATGCGAGTTAATTTCATACTCAACACTTACATCGCAGTTTTGGACGTTGTGTCTCACAATATTTGCTCTAAAGGCGTGCGCATTATGACTTTTCTATTAAAAGAGAAATAATAAATCATAAAGACGTATTTCCGTTCGAAGAAATGTGACTTGTGCAATTCGGTAACCGAGTATTAATGAGTGCGCATGATAACACCACACAGCGCAGTCGGCGTTTTACTTAAAACCACAACTCAGGTTAAAAAAAAATAAAAATTAATGAAAATTTAACGCTGGCACTTTTAATATGAACTGACGAGCAAAGCGAAATGAACTGAAGGAATAAGCTGAAGAAGATTTTAACCAGGAACGTTTGTCCGCAAAGCAAATCTTAAACATCCCGAGGCAAAATAGAAGAAACGTAGGATAATTGTAGAAAAAAAGGACATTCGATATCTTTGAAAAAGATGACATGAGTAGCCAGGGCGTTTCAAAACTCAAACTCAGTTTCCCTGTCGCACTAAGGTGAATTAAACTGTTATCCGTGTTACATGATTCGACACGCCGATAAAGAAAATGTATATTCAAAAAAGCAAGGCAATAGTAACCAAAGGATAATTGCATGTAGGCATGTGTGATATTGAAATCTAGCCTGGGCGGAAATACTTTCACCAAAATCAGGTGTCTTAGACAAATATTTAACAAACGTTCCTTTCACCGTGGGGTGCTGATTATTCTCCAAGTAATTTTAGTAATTATCAGTTTTGGCAACGTAGGTTTCCTTTCCATTTTCTTCAAGAACTCAAGCGGACTATATAGGGGGACAGATTTAAGGGCATTATCAAAACAAATTAAAAACTGTACCCTTATTATTAAAAAATGGCCCTTGTTTACGTGCGGTACAAACGACTTGTTATAATTTAGTTCACATTTTGACCACCATTTCAGTGTGTCGTGCGGGCAAATGTATTCGTAAATAAACTTTATCATGTGATCTTGTACGCGAAACTACCAATGTTTGTTTATTGGTGAGGTGAGTAAGTGTTGGAAGATAAAAAATACAATTTTTTTTAAATCGTCCTGCCTTCAAGAAAAAAATTCCTTATGTAAATAAAGCCAGTGAACGAATACAATGAACTGATAAATACCACCAGATAGGACAGCCATAGTAGAGTCAGAGACACAATGACTGGATGGAAATGATTAATGTCTGAAAAGATGACTTAGCTTGCTTCCAAGTCTGGCGTTTTCTTGCGCTATTGGCTGTTGTTTGTCGTCAAGTGTATCTGACAATGGGGCATAAAGGACAGTTTATAGACATGAACAATTTTCTGTGTGAGATATTAAAACTCCCTCAGTAAACTTGACATAGGCATCATCGTGTTGCAGTCAATTCTTAGTGCAAGAATTTATTTTGTTTCGCAATTATTTTTAGCGTCGTGGGAACAAATTTTGTTCGGTTTGGTTTACCATTTAACAAACCGTGCTACATGTATTGATATACGTTCTGTTGTGTAATTCGTGTGTTTCACAAATTAGAGTTTACTATGTACAAATATTATTATATTTTCTTAACAAAAAAAGGAGCCCCGATAATGATCATACCTTTTGTACGGCCCACATATCTTATAAAGGATATCCTTAATAAAGTAGCAATTGCGAGGATTATGTAACTGATTAGATGATAATTATAAAGTTTTTAATCCGGCATTAGACGAAAAATTTCGCCCCTTAAAAATATATCGCGTTTATCTGTAAGTTTATTTAATACGTGGATTCACAATCATGTTGGATGGGAATTTTGAAAACTAAAATTCTTTTGCTTGGTTTATAAACGAAATGGTATATTCTGAATAGATAACCGCACAAACTGGTTTCCTTTTCTTTTATAGATAAAATTGTATTAATTTGCAAAGCAGAAGCATATACATATGACCCAAGAAAATTCAGAGTTATTTAATTCCTGCAAATTTGGAACATTACTTAACGCCCAAGGATACATTACAAGAAAGCAATGGAGAAANCAGAGTTATTTAATTCCTGCAAATTTGGAACATTACTTAACGCCCAAGGATACATTACAAGAAAGCAATGGAGAAATTTGCTAAAAAATAAATGTCAGTTGGTCTAATACAATAGATAAGAACAAAAATACACTATGTCACTTACTATAAAGAAATAAAACGACTTCTGTTTTAGTGGAAAAAATTTTATTTTTATAATTAATCACACCACATACCATTATATTACTGCAACGTCTAGAAAAAGTTAGTTTCGTACTTGAGTGAAAGTAATATGCGGTCCAAAGTTATTTTAGTTCAAATAAAATAAAATTTTGTGAAGAGTCACGTGTTAAAATATATAAATATAATGAAATACAAAAGAAAATTGTTTAACTTAATGTTGGGAAGGATTACATACTGCGCGGGAAGTGCCGACTAAAAGTTAAAGCATTTCCGTTAGGCGTGAAGAACAGTGTGTATCGGAGTTATAAGAAGTTTACAGTAAAGTAGACACGTGTTAAGGCCATGCTTAAAAGTTTCTTACAGATTATTCCTATCTTTTCTCCAACTAATAATATAAAAATTAACACTTGACTAACAAACACAGTGCATAAATTTTATATCTCTCAAAAGTTCATGTCTGAGACCCCAATAAAAAAATTTCAATTTTTATGCCTGCTGGAAGTGCCTTAATGCTCAGCTTCGCCTCTGTAGCAGAAAATTCATCATTTTCGTGTAATAAATTTGGATTCGTAGTTATAACTGAAAATGTACAATTATAGAAAATTTATATTTTGCGAGTTTTTTTTAATACTTTTGGAATTGAGTGTTAATTGCTCGTTGTGAAAACCAGGAAAATATTTATATTTAATAAATAAATTCCTGCGTTTTTGCAAGCAGTAAATAACGTAGAGTGGAAACTAGGTACAGACATATTACGCAATTAGTAAAGTGCACATTTTCTATAGTCAAACTTTTCCAATAATACATGTGGAACTGAAAATATGACACGGAAACAAATAATGACTACACAATTGGTGAAGACGAGCCTTGGAAAAGTGCTCACTTGACCGTGAATGGGCTATACGTGGGTAAGTGACAAACGCTGCACGCAGTTACATTTACATTCAGTTTGCCGTCGCCATTAAGGCGGCACTCGCTCTTCCTTTCCAAGTCGTTGCGGCCCACTAATTGATAAATTACCTCGTCACGTACTTACCGCAGTGGGATGGAAACCCCACGGCTAATCTCGGCCCCGTGATCTTATGTGCTTGTTATACTCACATTATCATTATTTTCTTTCCTTTAATCACTTTCGGCAATAAATGTAGCCGGGGATATCTGTTACCACCATCTTAATGCGCGGACGGGCCACGGGAGATGGTATCAGCGGAACTGGTCTCTTGGAGAAGACTTGGAAACCTCGAGTTNCAAAGCTGTCACGAATCTCCCCCGCCCTTCTCCCATAGTTCACTCCCCGCCCATCCCCATCCTCGTCTCATCACGGTCAGCCTCTCAGCGGCACCACGCGACACTCGTCCCCATCCACCGGCTGATGGCTCCTCGCGATCCTGGCAGGCGCGTGTGCGCAACATGGCGGACTCTGCTACTCCTGTTCCTCCCGCCACTGCATTCCGTCGTTGCTTCATTCCCATCTCGCTTTGTCTCTACCGACGCTCAAGTTATCAACGGTACTCAGCGGCCCATATATGTGCTTATACACGTGTATAATACAGGTAGTTCGGAAAATCGGTGGCTAAACTCCAGACATATTTAATTTAGACTATTAGTAGCACAAAAGCCCTGTGCACTTACATGCGGAAACGTATTTTTATGTCAGATAATTGTGTTGAAATTTATGGCGTACGACACGTGCAGAACAAGGCGGTGCGATCATGCAAGTAGAGCAAGTTGCATATGTTGTAGGTGCGTGATACTTAATTATTTCATAGCAGCGTCGCGCCCCTACTTCCCATGCTAGTTATCCTACACTCTTGATCGCATTGCCTCTTTCTCCATACCTTGTACGCCGCAACTTTGAACCCATTTAAATTATATAAAAATATGTTTCCGTATAACGATGTGTATGGCCTTTTTTTATTACTCTTGATCCAAATAAACTATATCTGGAGTTTGGGTATTGATTTGCCGTGCATTCTCTATACGTATACATGCGAACATATATATGTGTGTATATTCAATTTATTTGTTCATTTTATATGCTAATCAATACATACATATATTAGGCCTTTTAAAAAAAAAATATATATATATATATATTGTTTGTTTATTCCCAAACAAACAAGGCTTTGCGATTTAGTTGTCAAGATTATTTTTTGTGACCCTAAAGTAAGTTAGAGCAAACGTTGCGAAACGGCAATGTGCAATATGTAATACTAGTATTGAATTTCAGCAAGCGTTTGTTACAACATTGAACTATTCAAAACTATATCTTATGTTTCATAAAACAATGTGTTGTAAAGATACATTGCAGTTGTAGAGTTACAATAAATACTTTGGCAACTTGTCTCCAAAAGTTTTGTTGTAAGCTGATGGTATATAATACATACATTTGATTATGTAATGTTTATATTATATTTTATGTATCTACATTATAATATAAACAAACAAGACTTGTACTTCTTAAGACATCGTTCCTTTGGAAAATATCCCTGTCAAAATGAAGTTCCGCGACTAAATGATGAACGTTTGAAACAATGCAGCGGTTTCCCCGCGAATCACGGCTAGCAGTGCCTGGGAGGACGGGATGCCATTGAGCAATGTCACGAGATGCGATTACATTCTCACACAGACGACAGCTAGCAAATACAGACGTATTTCAACTGCCCATATTGCCCGTTGGAGCGTAACACGTCCTCTCTGACATTTTCGACAAATTCTTCTGTCTTTGGTGACTAGATCCTTGATACAGCATCCTGTTCAGAGAAAAAAAAATTTCTTTTGTATTTTCGTATTTTTCTTTGTTGGTCAGCTACAGAACAAGTATCAATGTTACTGGCGAAAAGTAGTAAAGTAACAGCAAATATAATCATCCGTGACTGAAGTTTTACTTAAGTATAATTTTGTACTATTTGTGCGATGTATTGGCATGAAATATTCCCGCAGGCTACATTGTGTACATATTTGTAAGTAATGAGTTATTTGTAAGTGATCTTGGTCTTCTTATATTAAGGTTCCGGAAATAAAGGTTTTTTAATTTATTTTCGAAAGAAGGGACAAAAACAGTTAGTAACACTGAACTTCGCAAACATGTAATTTTGTAACAAATAAGTGTAGAAATGCTAAGTAAAAAACTTAACTGTGCTAATCAAAAAAATCCGCATCTCTTGTCTTGAAATAAAAAAAAATCAAAATTACTTTAAAAGCAAGAAACGTCGCGATATTTAACTAGTCAAACTGTACTTTATCTTTAAACTTTATCCATACGCTTTCCACGTAAGTGGATATGCTAAGTAGCGGGATGTTGTCAGCGTTGATAGAAACAGTGAGTTACAGAAGAGAAATTACAGCTGCCTGCTAACTTTTTCTATCCAGCTTCCAGCGTACTGTGCTCATGTCTAAAAGTTTTCTTTATTTATTGACTTTGTGCGAGTGAGGTTATATCCCTATACCGTTGGACCATTCAAAATTATTTTAATTTAACCATTGAAGTTTGCAGTTCTTCTATAAGAAGTATCACTTTAAATATTCCCAGTACAAACGCATATAGGAATAAAGAAAATAAATTTAGTTTCTTAGAAAATACACGTTAGCACAAATTTTTTTCTCGATGTTTCACCCTGTCGCGATTAGTATACTCTTGTCCTTGATTTACAATGCCATGTACACTGTAGGAAATTATTTCCAATATCTATATTAGGTATTATTTGTACTGTAGTAAATCAAAATGTGAATGGTAGAGTACCTACACTGTAAAAACGCTTCCTATAAAACAAAGAAAACATATTATTTGATGTCGTTTTATTTTCACTAAAGGGGTTTTACTTTATACGAAGGGAAATGGTTAATTGATATTAAATGTTTTATTTGGTATATATATATTTTTTTATTATTTAACGAAAGGTACTTCATTATAGCTTACAAAATAACGAATTCTTGAAACTATCGACAGAATGGTTTAACTGCCACAATTACTTTATGACAAAGAATGAATTTATGATAAATAATAATGATAAACTTTTGTATCGGCTGTTCACGGTAAAGTGAGAACTTTTGAGGCCCTGGTTGATTTTTCCTTTCAGCCATTTGTTATATTTCAACCACCTTTTTAAAATAAATATTACCGTGTTAGTAATAAACGCAGTGTGTATAGTCCATCGCACTCAGAAGATAGCGTCCAAGGCTAAAATAAAATATATTTATTGACAATTATTCCAAATGAGAGAGTTTTCAAAAGAGCTCACTTTATCGTCAGTAGCCAATAACTGAATTGCAAGTTTATCATTGCAATTAATCCATATATCAAACGGATATTTTGTTTGAGGCAAATTTAATCTGCAGTGTTTCGTATTTAAGTGTTAATTTCTTTGTGGCAATGATTCATGTGCTGCAATGAAGAAAGTGATAGTAAAGCATAACTTGTCTTCAATGTAACTAAACTATTTACATGGTATGAGGAAAAATTGTCACTACAAAAAATTCGCGATTGAATACACGAATTAATATAGAAATTTACTATGCCATACAATGTACAGGACCTAAAATATAATTTTTACATTCATTGTCTTGTACACGCTAAACAAATCGTTCGAAAATATACCACATGTTGTGTAGGAGTATTGGCAAAGCACAAATTTTAAACTTATTTTCCCATATAACCTCGGTGTCTTTTCTACATTTGTTCACATAAAAGTCAAGTTCTTTTTAAAGCTCCTGAATTTGAATAGTATAAATGTCATTGAAGTTTATGACACACATGAAAGAATGTAGAAGGAAAACATTTTCTCAAAAACTCAATGATAGCTATTCAGTAGCACGTCAATCGTAAACACATTCTATTGTAGGCATATAATATAAATCAATTATCACATAATATAGGCCTAATAGTTTGTATCTCTGGATTCGCGACTTACATTGAGTCCTGGTTAATCCGAACATCTTTATAGATATATTACAAATACGGATCTTGTGACGACAAGAAGAAACATTTCAAAAGTTATTATTGAATTTTTACAACGGTTTGATAATTTAGATAGAATGAAATAATAAATTCTACAGAAATAAATGACGTAGTTTTTTAGTGGTTGCAATACGATGAGTTTTACCCGGTTTCACAACAGAATAGGGAAGTATACGGAGATGAAACAACCGCTTTAGTCACAAACTTCAGCCGCATTCGCCAGCAAAACAGCTACTCAGGCCAGCAAGATGTTGGAGCACCGTTCTTCAATCAGCGCCTGATAACCTACTCGCCAGGTGGCAGTTCAGCCAATGGCAACTTGTAGCATCAAGCAGTAGCCAATCGAAGAACGAGTGAGTGAACAGATATGGGCGGCTCTTAACATCGGGGTATTAAGAGCCGATGAGGGTGAAGGGTGGTGAGTATGGAGCAACGCCGGAATGCAATGGCGGGGGAAACTGGAGATCCCCGAGAAAACCCGCTTACCAGGAGCACCGTTCGGAATGATTCCCATTTGCGAAAATACGAGAGCGACCCCGCCGGGAATCGAGCCCGGTTAACCGAGGTGGGAGGCGATTATTCTTACCAGTACACCAACGCGGCCCCAACGAATCAGAGAATGTGTAATCTCACATCATAGTAATTTGTTTGAGCATCAATTGTGTTTTTAAGCAGTAAATGGCAGACGATGGAAACGCACAACAGAAATCTAACCATGGTTACATACAAGACGATACTTTAAGCCTCAAGACCAGGAGGCAGCCATTGCAAGCGTCCAAAGATATGTTTATCACTCTCATCACGACGCTTGAGAAGAACTACACAGAAAAAATTATTTCCGTTTATTTAACATTGAATATAACTGAGCGGTTTCTCCACTTGCGTAAGGTGTATTAACATTTGTAATATGCGTGTATGTTTAACATTATATTTGTGTAAAACATATACGTAATAGCAGCAAATTGAAATAAAATGCTGTGGTAAATACACAAGACAGTTCCTGTCATTATGAAATTTTTGTGAATATGTATAAATAACCTAACAAGTTGTGAAATAACAAAACGTACTGTTATGTTACATGTAATTGTTAATATAAATTTTATTAAAAATTTGTTTACTTATTTCAATGTACACTATTTTCTCAACCTTAAGAACAACGCTTGCTTGCATGAAAATTTCGCGGTAGTGTCCGGATTGGAATTCAGGACCCTTAGGATACCAGCCACAAAATGTAGTCACTAGACCGCTACGGATTATTGGCGGAAATATGTCGTAGTTTAGAATAATAATAGTCGACCATTGTTTGATGTATCCTTTCCGTTTGTCACTCCAAAACGCATTTGATTTCCCCGCCACACTTGTTTCTGCTAGACCCCAGAAACGTCACATGACTGATGTCATCTTGATCTCATTTATTATGTTCTTACAAATTAACGCATGCGCGGTAGTTACGTAATGGCCCTTTGGGACCTTTGCGGCACTGCCCTTATTTTAAATAACCTATTATCTTGCAGTATTTTGGTTATATTTTAACAAATATGAATAGCGTTTATGTAACTCTTAATGTATTTCTATATTAGAGTATTCTGCAAAAGAACATGCCGTTATTTTCGATTCTTAAGCACATTTGTGTAGAATAACGCAACTTGTCTTTTTTTTTAATTTACGCATACAAAAATTTTAGATTACAATACGCGTGTTCATGTTAATTTATGCTTATTTTAGCCCGTGTAGATCAACGTTACTTGGAAGATGTCTTTGTCCTTCAAAACAAAACTGGCACAGTAAAAGAGTTATCCTTCTGCTAGTGTAAAACAGAAGGCCCGTCAGTGATTTTTTTTTTCGGCAAAAGTATAATTTTTCGTGTAGTCACACGAAAGTTCACTATTGATAGTAAATTATTTAAGACAGTAAGAGGTGATCCGGCGAAAGCAGCCCACCGCCCCAGAGGCTGTCGAACGTTGTATGATACAACAAACGTGTCACGTGTTTTGTGGGCCAGCAGCGCGGTGATGAGCGTAAACACTGAGAACAACAGAACCGGTTATTCCTTCAGCAGTGGATATAAGCGAGGCAGTCCTAACTTCTCTCGCAAATCGATAGATGTGGCGGTGACCTCAAAAGTGGTAAAGTGCATTCACCGTTTTTTCCAATTTTCTCTGAAGACCTGCTAAAGTTATACTTCCAGTATATTCCTCTGCCTCATGTTAAGAAAGCTTCATCGAGCCTAGAAAATTACATCGATGGGACACTCAAAGTAATCATGTTTTACGTAAGAACTATTTATTACTAGGCAGTGCCAACACACATTTTCTCTCTGTATTCAATAGCATAAAATATAAACGAAATATTATAATGTATAAATAAAATATAAACGAAATATTATAATGTATAAATAAAATATAAGTAAAATTTGAGTTAATCCAATAATAAGGTACTTTTGAGTTAATAAAATTATAAAACGCTTGTGATACATGACATATTTAGGAAAAAAATCAAACACGTCATACAAAGAAAAGTCATTACTTGATATAACATTACAGATAAAATTTAAAGACGAAGGGATAAGGTTCCAAGAAAAATCTAAAATAAGGTCGAAACCCATCATCTCAGATGAGGAGAGAAGAAGAAGATCTGAAAGAATGAAGAAGTACTGGGTGCAAAGGAAGGAGCAACACTCAAAGAAATGACTGTTTCATCGTACCCCAAAGAGGGTGAAACGAATATAATAATAAAGAGGTAATTTTTCACAGTTCTG
The DNA here is from genome assembly GCA_002778355.1 of Clitarchus hookeri. NCBI lineage: Eukaryota > Metazoa > Arthropoda > Insecta > Phasmatodea > Phasmatidae > Clitarchus > Clitarchus hookeri. Next base: position 189,926 of record NQII01002081.1, on the reverse strand, counting down.
ATTCAAAAAGTGTGAAGAAACCGCGAATAGACTATAACAGTGGTTCTGAATGAAAATAATAAATTTTTTGCATGTTTTACAAAAATTATTATCTGGACACCAGATGCCAAATATTTTCTTGTAGCTCTCTGAAACTGCAATACTTTATCTTTACAAAACACCGGAACATACGAAATTCAGAATTAGTTTTAGGCTCTTAAAATTAAAATTTCGGAAATTTTGTTTTAATCCACTTGTATGAAGTATTACAAAAATGTGCTTGACAACTCGTTTCCGAAGAATTACTTGTAAAAATACGAAAAAAAAAAAAAAAAAAAACAGCACTGCATTCGCCGAAGCCCGAACGACATGCCGTTAAGTACGGGCGTTTTACTTTGAAATAGCGGGCTTGTCTTTCATGTACGCAGCGGGCGGTCTGCGCGCGCCGCGTAAGCATTTCTCCGGATAGTGAATTACTCTAACGCCCGGAGAACAAGCCGAGCACAGAACGAAACCAAACTTGTATAAATGGGCGCGTTGTGGTAGCGGCCGCGGTCCCCAGGCGGACGAAGGGAGCCCGCACGTATATGGCGGCCTGAGGTAGACCTTCTAGAACGACCGGTAATTCATCCGTGCCCCTTACCCCCCGAACCCCCTTTCTACCAACCGCGTTGTCTGGACGAACACTCGGGACAGTCTGATTTACTCCGGCGTCGGCCGCAATATCGTCCGCGGAGCGAACCCTCCGATAGAACCTCTTTTTACATACTTCCTCCGAACATAGCCTACTTGTTTACGTACGTCATCCTGCACGTCAAGTGAGCATACGTTCGGTTCTGTGCACGTTCGTAAAGAAGCGCCAGAACAGCTGTTACCTACGTGCGTGTATCTTACGCTTTGTTTCAGTGCTTTGAATTACTTTTTTTTTCTTTGACTAAGACATTGAATGAAGAATATTATTTGCCGCTTGCGCTATTGCTACGCAATAAAAAACTTTCTGTACTTGGAACAAAGATTTTCTTGTAGCCCTTTCTCTAAAGCGAAAATATTGTATATCTACAACGTATTTTTTTTTTTAGAAAACATACCAACAAAATTATGTAGCTCAATGTTTGTAATAAATTTAAAGTCTACAGCACTTCCTTGTTAAAACTCAACGTTATTTTTACAAATTACAGGCTAGAGTTTGTGTGAAATTTACTCTAATGTATTTGCTGTGTTACACACATTTATTTGGCCATTCCAAAGAATCACCTGTGCAAATACAAGAAACTTTTTGCAGTGTGAGGACGCCAGATTTTCGATAAAGAGAAAAAAAGGATTCCTGATCAGTAGCATTTCAATACAATTGAACTCAGAGTCACTTTAAACTCTAGAGGATTTTATCTGCTACGCGTCTTAGGTAATCACCAGCGAATCACAGACGTTCAGTACTTGACTAGCCTAGACTAGTTCTGATTGGCCGAGTCAAACACCACACTGTCGTTCGACCAAGGCACGCGGCCAATAACTAAACGAGAAATGCAGGTGTGGAAGTAGGACATGAAATACAACTTGCATTTGACTAATACCGCGAAAATACGTTCTTCCCAAACTTCACCATCGAGTCAGTGGCATCGTCGATTTATTACGCTGTGAAACGATACAAAAGGGTCAACAAGGGAGGGGAGAGGTTTGTGTAGCAGTTAACATCGGGTTATTGAGAGATAATGAGGATGAAGGGAGGTGAGTATGGAGCAGCGCCTGAATGCAAGGGCGGTGGAAAACAGGAGATCCCTGGTAAAACCCACAGACTTGCAGCATTTTTCGGCATCATTCCCACGTGTCGCAGATTTGGTAGCGACCCCACCGGGAATCGAACCCGGTTCGTCTTCGTGGGAGACTTGCGCTCTACCCGCCGCACCAACGCGGCACCTGAAAACGTCGGAAAGCAAATCCTGCTCTCTAAATCCGAATCAGTGATTCCAGTCACGGAAATACTAGTAAATGAAAGTCTCTTAGTTGCTGTTACAGCCGGATCAATCTTTCGAATGAACAGGGAATCAGTGGCGTGATGTGGTATTCATTGTCAGAATACACGACATAAGAAGACATAATGGAAAATGGCGAAAAATTTTTGAACCAGCGTATTTTCTATAACACTCAAACTAGTTTATTTTTTCGTGGTTTGATAAACAAGGTTTAGACTCAGCTGAGTTGTTTGCATACCCATCACGAATGTTCTGCCTTATAGTATCAGAATCTTCATTGGCCCAGTGAAATGGGATAGAATCTTCATACATGCATGACAGCCAATAAGGAAATAAAATCGTCAGATATGTGTACATTACGCTGAATCCGACCACAGAGTGAACTTTTCCTGCAATAAACCATCATCTCTAGACATAAGACGCGCTTTTAACTTTTTTCTCTTCAACTAGTGCTCGAGATGAAGACTTCAGTGATTTTATACGAAATGGATAAGTCGAAAAGGATTTATATTACAACCGGAAAATAATTAAATTTGTTATTCATAAATAAACGTTGAAGTGGGTGAACTGGTACATCTCCCACATTACAAGCTCGCAAGGCAGCCATATTTCACATCACTCTATTCGCCTACGCAAAGTTTATCAAAATAGAAAGTATCAAATGAAGAGCAATCGAATCGTTTCGCCACATAAAAAAAATTGTGCTTAGGGAATAAAATTTCTTTTATAGTAAACCGTTTAGAGATGCAAACGTGTACCAGTGGTTTCGCCACGTAAAAATTCCTCATTCTTCGGTAAGAAATGTGTATTGTGCATCTAAACCGCAATGCAGAGATTAAAACCTAACTTGTTCACAGGTATCAGCCGTTACACAACTCCGAGGAACGAAATCAGTGACATTTAGCAACAGTAAAAATCAGTAAGCTGCAACTGAATTCAAGTGGTGTCATTTTCACTGGTTTTCACTAATTTGGCTCAATTTCAAGATTTTGCTTTTAGAGTTTAGGCATGACTGCAAACAGTGATGTGCTCGAATCACCACGAGCAAGTTATACAATGACGCAACTGGGATTGAAGCACACAGTTACCACAGAGTATAGGCTATTCGTGGTAAAAACAAATCACTTTTCATATCCATGCTTGAGAGTTCCTTTCAGCTTAATTGCATCCTTTCACCAATTGTTAGTATTAAGTTTGCCATATGTCTCCTAAACACTGTGTAAAGTCCATTCACGGTTACTTCCAACTTTTCTGAAGCTCTGTTAGATATCTACTTCCAGGATATTCTTCCGCCTCAAGCAAACAAAGCTTAACTAAGTCTAGAAAATTACACGAAAGAGAATACCCACCACATTCATGCGCAATCACTTTAATGATATTTTGTATACGAACTATTTCTTACTAGGCGTTAACAACTCATTATTATTCTCGTTGTTTTATGCATGTTAAATAAAAATTGTATAGTATCATTTATAAAAAAAATATATATAAAATTGTAATTTAACCAAAAATTAGTAATCAACACTTAAGATATATAACGTAATTAGGAAACAAGCAGACACGGCATACATGGTGGTGGGAGGAGAAGGGATTTTTCAAATGTTTGATTCAAAAAGTGTGAAGAACATTTTACAGCTCTCAAAAAATAACGCATGGAGCCCCAAAAAAATATAATTTTTGATTAATATCCCCACTGGGAAGGCCTTGAAAAGAGCTCACTTTACTGCGAATAGCGTAAACAGAAGAGTAAAGGGGCGTAGCAACAGCTTGTACCGTGAACGTCTGCCGCTTACGCCAGCAAATTAATGCCACTGGCCAGCAAAATGTCGGAATGCTCCAGTGTTCGCCGTTCAACGCCTGGTAACGTACTCGCCAGCTGGCAACCTAGCCAATCGGTGAACTTTGGCAGCACGCAACACAGTCAATCAGTTACGACACTCGAGTTTCACGGAAACAGTTTTCAGAACAGTTGATCTCATATCCACTTTCATAATTGGACGATTACGATGTCAAGGAGTCATAGGTGCCTCTCCACGAATCTCAGACGTTCAGTGCCGCAGTAACCTACTTGTCATTAGCCCATTCAAATACCACACAAGCTTAAATGAAGGCACGTGGCCTATAACGGGGGGAAAACTGCAGGTTTGAAAGTAGGATATTGAAATATAGCTTCCGTCGAGCTCTTTTCGCAAAAACACTGGGGTGGCCCTATCAATAAGCAAAGGAAAACTAATGTTAGAGACGTACAGATGTCTCGTTATTATTACTGCTGCTACCAATAAGGAAATAAAACTTTCGGACATGTTTAGAGTAGCAAAAAGTCATATTTTCCCGTGATAAACCATTATCTGTAGCCTTGCCACTTGGTGTCTGCATACTTACCTTGTCTGTGCGCGAACGTTGCCGTGGGGTGCATAGAGAGACGTGATCGTTGTGTCTGTACTCGGGAGTTGCGTGCGCCTCGCTAGGTGGTCCCTGCCGCTGATGTCGGCGAGTGTTTATGAAGCCTGCGCCGGCAGATACGGACCTACACCGTGGCCCGGCCCGGGTTATTAATTGTTTCACGCAACAAAGAGATGCCGAGATGCCCTCTCGTCTCGAGACCAGATCGTCAGCAGTCTGAAGAACCAGGACGTCACGGAGTTGAAGCGACGTCTACGGAATCATGCTCTTCCGTGAGAAATATCGTTGTGGCGGCCTGGAAAGCAGATCGAGAAAAACTCAAGGAACGCCAGGTAAACGATCTTTAGAGACACGGAAATTACGCGAATTCATTTCAGGACAAGCTAGGCTTCAAAAACCTTTTACATTTGGTTTTATTTTTCAATTGGAGCAGTTTTTAAGCCACGCCTTTCACAAATTTAAGCCAAAAACTACCTTGCAAGCAAAAGAGTACGGAAATTCGTGCAACCTGGTCTGCGCTGAAACTGGAGCATCAGCCAATGAACAACTAACTGAGGCTCCAGTACACAAAGGATTGTGGAGTCTAGCTTGTTGCCAACTGAATACGCAAAATCTCCGTGTCTCTAATAATCGTTAATCTATAATGCAAAAAAAAAAAGAAAAATTCAAAGAATCCATTTTAGGAATAAGCTAGAATTCTTATATAAATGCTGTATGTTTAACATTTTTCCTTTCGTCCACACGTTAACACCTCACGAAGAGTGAGTGAGTGAAGAGATTTGGGCGGCTCTCAACGGCGATGTCTTGAGAGCCGATGAGGGTGATTGAGGTGAGTATGGAGCAGCGCCGAAATAAAAAGGCTGAGAAACGGGAGATCCCCGAGGAAACCCGTGGACCAGCGACATCGTCGGGCACGATTTCCGTATACGAAAATCCGGGAGTGACTCGGCCTTGGAGGGAGGCACACCAATCGGTGTGCAGAGTTCCAGCAGATAACGTTTTATAAAAAAAACCGTCCAACGTTTCCGAGTGACGTCTACTTACGAATATCACTTAAGAAACGGCACGAGTCTGTATATAGTTTTCAGTTCCGTCATTTCTCTCTAAAGAATGTTTTTGTGATAGTGAAAATGGCTCAAATGGGTGTTTTCACGGTCATTTTTAGGTATGAACATTCCAGTACAGAATATTGAAAAGGACTAGGGACGTGCGTCAAACCTTTGTTTTTATTATTACGTCATAAAATTGGAGGATCTCCCTGAAAGCCTCATAAAGGCTCAGTTCAGTGCTTTGCGCGTATAGGCGATGAGAGAGTTGATGCGCATGTCTCGGTCGCCCCTAGCGCTCCCACGCTTTTAGGCCTCAGACGTGCACAATTCCTTCAACCATGCAGTCACTTAAATCTCTGTCGTTTGTTGGCGTGAAGACATTTCTGTATATTGCTGGACAAATCAGTATTCTAGTACACTTCTATTAACGCCAGCCTTACTGGTGCTTGAACTTTGTTGTCTGGTTTTACAAATACACGTTTCCGACGAAACTATTAAACTTACGTCAATCATGACGATCTATGAAAAGAACACATGCTACAGACAAGGCCTGTTGACTGCTTTCAAGACGTACGTAGATTTTAAACGCCATTTCAGAGCACTCCAACGTGGCTAACCCGGCCTTTTCAAAGCGCGGTATCTCAATATATACCCGTCATATACGTACAAAAGTATTTCAGGCCCTGAATTTTACTTCGCCAAAGTCCTTCCATCCATAAAATGATAAGGTCGCCTCTGAAAGTCCCACAGGTACTCGCAGCACTACGAGGACACTAAGGCGATGGCGCACTTGATACGCGTGGCATTGTCGCCCTTACCGCCCTCGCACTTTTCGGCCAAACGCAGGCGGAAGTCTGATATCTTCCAGGACTTAGTTCAATAGAAGCTCGAGCAAAGTTATTTAGAAAATTTCCTTATCCCTGGAAATTAAACTTTCATGGCTATCGATTCATTTTTCTACTAGTGTTTCCTGTAGCAGAAAACCCAGTTTGTAACAGAAAAAAATAATGATACATAAAATCCCGGCAATAGTTATCGCCAAATCACAGCTTTATTTTGGATAGGAAATTATGGCCGTCGTCAAAAGGGAAGCGAGGCAAACATCAGAAAGGGCATTAAAAGAAAATTGAACTAAAGCAACTAATACACGTTGTTATTTGGCAACAGAATAACTTTTTAAAACGTTTGTATTGATATGTATAATTTTGTTATAGGCAAATATGTGCAAAACTTAACTTATTGTAAGGGACAAACAATTTTCGCAAAAAGGGGTCCTGCCATAGTTGCATTTCGAAAAACTAAAATCCGTTCGGTGACACATTAATTTTTGTGTTCAAGTGTTGCAAACACGTAATTCCTTGGTGTGCGCTGTACTTTTGTTCAGCACTTTTCTTGCAGTCAATGAACAACATGCTGCATGCTCTATGATATTGGCGTTCACCATTCATGTCAAGGAGGTGTAGTTAATAATATATGCCACAAGGAAGATTGGGCACTGACGCCTTGATGTGTAGAGTACTGCACATAAGTATCATTCATTTGTAAAGATTGTGCTTTATCGCGGCAAAAGTTGACTGTTTGTTAGGATTGAAACTACTGTACACATGTCTGACAGTTTCCTTTCCTTATTGGCTGTTATGCATGTATGAAGATACTATCCCTTTTCACTGAACCAATGAGGATTCTGATACTATAAACCAGTACGTTCGTGATTGGTCCGCAAACAACTAAACCGAAACAAACCTTGTTTATCCAATCATGAAAGAATAAACTACTCAGAGTTTCAAAAAATTATCGCTAACTTCTACCATGTGTATTGATGTGCAATGTGTCATTGATCGTCAACACGATGAGTAAACCGGTAAGGGCTCGGCTTCATGTGTAATGCAGGAGTTGTTTCTTTTCATATCATCATTTCAATTTCAGATGTATTATTAGAAATGTTTGATTATAGAAAATGTACAATTAACAAGTAATTTAATACTTATATATCTCATTTTCCTTGTATGTTATTTTCAGCTTGCAGAAAGGCAGAAATTTATTCATAAAATAAAAATATGTTCCTGATATTTTACAACTACCAAATAACCCACAACTAAAGTAGGCACGAAAATATATAGCAACTCTTATAAAGTACATTTCCTATAATCGTGCATCGTCAGAAATTACTCTGAATCCGAAAACGCGAAACGAAAAGGAAGAACTTGCACATGCGCGGTGAAGCCGAGACTGACGTCATATAATGTGTTTTCAACGACATGTGGTGAAGCTATGCTGCGGAGCACGTCTGAAATATTAGTTCATTCTGAACTTACCACCGCTGGATAAATGACTCAAGAATTACATTTTCTGTCGTTCGTTGTTATTTTTCAGCGTGTTTACCAACTAATTATATGCCGGGCCCGCCAAACCAGCCACGGGCACGGCTAAGGTTAGTTCCACTCAGGTTGGCAACAAAACGACTTTTCTTACGGGGGAGTTTGGCATAGGGAAAATTTCCGCCGCTAGGTAAGCGCTAGTGTTCCAAAGAGGTCACTATTAAATAACATTTTCAGCTACCTGAATAGTAAAAGAGTAATATTTCACTTCGTTAAGTAGTTATTTTATGTTTAATTTATTTTTATGAAAATTATTTTGTTTTTTAACGTAGAAAATAGGAAGGAATCCGGTGCACCATGCAGCACTAGCGCCGACCTAGTGGCGCACAATTGTAGTTGCTGAACTAAAAGCGTTGAGCTTCCCCACCTTAGTAGGATAAACCTTAACACGGTCAACCTGAAAGGACGGTATCAGTGAAATTCTTTGTCCTCGTAAATATATTCAGTAGGGGGCCAGTCGGGCACTATGACCGCTGCGCGCAGAAATGACTGAACAAATAACCTTTCCTCGTCGTGCCTCTTGGTGGAGAAGTGATCTCACTTGAAATAACTCCCGGGCCCCCAGAGTCACTTATGAGCCTCCTTTCTTCCCCTGCTGAAGAGGACTCCTCTACCTGCCTGCCCGCCTCGTGTTTACACATTCCGGCAAGAGAACTGTTGTTGTCCTAGGTGGAAATCACTTGCCTCCTTTCGCGACCAGACAGTTGCCACCACAAACCGCGTCTCCATGCCTATCGCTAGGGCCTTGACCAAGCGGACGCCTAACTGCTGATTAGTGACGCCACTTACCGAGGTCACTCGCCAACTCCAACTTCCGTTCGTGGACGCAAGTGGACGTGCCCCAAGTTGTTTGTATTGTTTACATTTTATCCCGCGCAAACGGTAAATGTACATAATATTGCATTGACATCGAAGCGTGAAGGTAGAAAATATGAAATACGCTATCTGTTTAAAAACGTAATTATCAATCTCGCAGCAGCGAAAACAATGATTAAATTAATAACAATACAAAAAATATACTGTATCAAGCAAAAAAAAAAAATACAAATGAAGTAAAGTAAATGCAAAATCAAAACGTACTCACTTTCAAAACTCAAATCAGAAAACCAAATAAAATAAGCTACAAATAACAATATTTACGAGTAATGGCAAACAATTTATTGTCGCGCCGATTTGAACACACTCTAGTGTCTGTGTCTGAAAGCTTAATTTCGGACGTCATGATAGTAGACACACACGTTCGGACACGTGTCCGCGGACACAGTAGGTCTGTGGACCATTCGACCGCGGACGAGCTATTGTGAACAAGGCCTGAGACTCGCCATCGAGTTTTGTTGATAAAATGATCATGTGCCCCGATTTCATATACAAAAATGACGACGTGTTTTGGTATTTCGTATTTGGTTTCGCGTGTGTAGCGGAAACTAACGATAAGCCGGGGCGTGCAAAATTCGCGTTATTATTTGGCATCAGGCTGAACTTCACAGCAATGTATGCACTAGAGCCGACGTCCTTTCGCCATTGGCTGCTGCGTAGATGTGAAGTCACTCCCTGTCTAACTAAACTGCACGTGATTGGGGCACACAATCGTGAAGTGTCCATTAATTGGCGCATAGTTACCTAGGGCGTGTCACATGAAACATGGCCCAGTGACAAACGTATAGCAGAGGTAAACGTGTTTCAAGTTTAACGTGTCCTGAAATATTAATGCGAATTTTGCACGTCTTTAACGATAACACGGAATTATACAACGCGCCAGATATCTAGACAGTAAGGGTTCTAGTCACCAAAAAATGCATTATTTTATATTTGTACGAAACACTGATCAACTATTGACAATAGTTACAAGAACTATTGTCTCGCATAAATAATTTGTGACCACAAATTTTTCGCATAATGACATGTCAAAACAATTTTAATGATTCTGGAATGTTCAAATAAATCACCAAAAATATTTACAGAAAATTTAACTACGGTAACTGAAAGGTAGTGTGTTAATTAATTTTAAGGCGGGCTTAGCATAATTAAATATTTAAAAAATTATAAAACTAAGCCATGATCTTCACACGTCCATTAACGGAAATGAACTTTCAGGAGTTTAAAATGTATCGCTGAACCGGAACAAGAAGTGGGCACTTCCTGTGATAAAACAGTATATCTGCACATTAAGAGAGGGCTAGGAATTTGGCAAATGTCTGTGCCAGTAAGCCAAACTCCATATACGGAGGTACACTCCGGAGAACAACATTTCCTCAGAGGTTGCTGCCACAGTGACAATAATGTTTATACGTTGGATGGAGATTTCTGGGCGGCTCTTAACAAGGTATTGAAAGTCGAAGATTGGGCGAGGTTATAAGTAGTGCTACACCCGATATTCGCGAAAATATTTCCTCTCGACATATATTTCATCACCGTACGGGCGTATCACCAGATTTCTAATGCGCCACGTGCCTTCTGAGAATACATTTTCTTACGCGAATGGCCAATCAGAATTAGGGTACTACGAAACTCTACGTCTGTGATCTGTCGGAAGGCACTCTAAACGCTTAATTCGTAAATCATGGAGCTGAGCTAAAATGTTATGTCACACAGCTGGTTATGAAATCTTCTCGCGAAAATCGGGTGGCCCAATATATATGTCAATCGAAATATGGAGGAAGGAACCCACTAAAAAAGTTTGCAAGGGCACTGCAAGTCTCTAGTTGTACAACTGTGTGCATTGCGGCTTTTTCCTCAAGTTTTTAAAGAAGTAGTATTATTTTTAATTATAAGCAAATGTCCTGTGACAGTGACCAATCTGTGTAGTTAACGGAAAGTGGTATTTACATTCAAGCATTAAGGGCAATTTTGTAATAACGTTTATGGTTATAGTTGTGATTTTAATTTACAATAAGAAGAGCTACTGCCAGAATAATCCTCCTTGAATAACGATGTGGCTAAGTGCTGTTGTTATTATGTGATGTTAAGTGGTTAGATACCAACAAAATGTAAAGTGGACACTCTCATAGCGAGTGTTTGTTGGCTTGAATTCAAAATTGTAATGTATATTGTGAAACGCAAGACGAGGGTAATTTTGCATGACCAGCGGTTACTGCATAATTATTAAGTCATAATTTTTTAATTGGTAACCCATTGTGTGGAAATTACACGCACGCTTTATGTTACTTACGAAATATATAATAAACCCTCTTTTTTAAGAAAAGAAATGCATTCATACAATCTGGATTTATTCTTTGCGCAATCACGATGCTTCATCAAACTAAGCGATATTAAATACGAGACGCTGGATTAATGGGTAAAACCAAACCATCTCTAAATTACAACATAATGTATCGCTATGTGGTTAGTTACTGTGATTTTATTAAAATGAAAGAAAAATTATACATTTACAGTGTTTAAACGTCAGGCGAAATATTTTTTTATGTGTTATTAGAAGATGCAGATTCGTTTTTGCTTACTTTCCGAAGGAAAGATAGGCTTATGCAATCACCTGGTTGTCTGTCTGAATTGTATGCCCCCTCCCCCCTCTTATAACATTTAAACCCATCAACCGAATTGAACCAAACTTTGTCCACGTATAGTATTTAAGAAGGGTATAAGATTTTTACAGTTTTTAATCACGCCGGTTCTTATTTTTAAAATGGCGGCAATTTTGTAATTTTAGGCCACTATGTTATATCTTGGGAACCAATCATCAGATTTTAACCAAATTTGGAAGATTGCCATTGCATTATTTATATTAGCATTGCATTAAGAACGCAATAATGTCATTTATCAACCATTTTGGAAGATAACGCAAATTGAAAAAATTAAGCTTTTCCATTATATTTCGGGGACCGTTTAATCGATATAAATCAAATTTGGTACGTTGGTAGAGCATGATGTAAACACCGAATCAAGATATTTGTAATGTCATTGGTAAGATATTTTGTAAGAACGTGCAAATTGAAAAATAAATAAGCCTTTACTTTATATCTCAGGAACCATTTTACAGATTTAAACAAAATTTGGTGCGTTGGCAGTACATTATGTAAGCTTTGAATTTAGAAACCTATAATATTATTTATCCACGATTTTGTAAGATAGCTTAAATTGACAAATGAAGCTTCCCCATTATATCACGGAAACCATTTAACCCATTTAAACCAATACTGGTACGATAACCGTGCCTTGTGAAAGCATTGAATTAAAAACCTATAGTATAGTATGCTCGTGCAAATATAATAAATAAAGTTCTTTTATGTCGTATCTCGGGAACCATTTCACAGATTTAAACCAAATTTGGTACGTTTGCAGTGCATCATGTTCGCATTGAATAGTGATAATATTGTTAACTGGCCATTTTAAAATATAGTGCAACATGAAAAAAAAAAAGTGTATGTTATATCTCGGTAACTACAGTCTATCCTGCCATATTTGGCACATGAGTAAAACCATTGTAGGCCTTGTTCATATATGCAATTTACATCGATAATTCACTTGTTTTTAAAACAGCAGTTATATAAATATGTTAGGTTTATTAGCAATACATACCATTACTGTTTATGGAATTTCGATTAAACTAATTATAGTGAAATTATCTTTCACGATCATCAAATGTTTTAATACGTAGCCTCTTTTATGCGCCATTTTGTAAGATAAAGCCACATGAATATAAAGTTCTAATGTTATATCTCTTAATTATTTAATGTCAATATGCCACATGTCCAAAACAATTTCTACCGAATTAATATACAACAGTATCTATAACAATCATATAATGTTCCAATAAATCTCCGTTTTGTTCTCCAGTAGTGAACACACCGCCACATAAGAAAATGGAACATTTTGTTACATGTCCGAGACCAATCAACCTACCCCCGCCGAACTTTTCACAATAGTAGTGCTATAGTGGGCCATCTATGCAGAGGAAAGTAGGCTCATTAGTTATATTGATAACTTCTTGTTAAATTATAAGATTGATCTTAATATATTAGGAGATATGGTGTTAATCATATTATAATATGTTACGTGATGTATACTAAACATTATACGTAAGTATAGGCATATCTTAAGTATTTAAATACGTTTTCTTGTTACGAAACTTCCTCTGTAGAATTTTAACGTCACAAGACCAAAATTGAATAAATCACGTATACAGAATAATGAGGAAATTCATTATTATTTTCTATACAAACAGCTGTATGTGGTTATAAGCTATTATTCTTCAGCTTCTGGTTACCCACCTGGGTAAATAAGGTAATAATAAAAATAACCAGAGTCGGCCCAAATTTATAACAAATATTTGAAACAGGCGGTATGTTGAACAAAAACCATCACAAAATATGCACATGAGTTAAAATCTACGTTTGTTTATTCCAAACTATTAAAAAGGCTGTGATTACTTCATTCAAGAGCATTAGATAGAATTATGGATTGCAGAGGAAGCAAAAATACTTATTTAGTAGCCGCTTCAGAAGTTTTCTCGAGCGTTATGAACAAATATGACATGCGATCCGCACTACGAAGCCGGTTTCTCCCGATACCAAGTCGCGTTACACTGACTGCAAGGAAACTCTGCACCAGTGCCTGTCCGACTAACTGTGTCATCTGCCGGAGAGGGTTGGTTCACATCCACTCTCCAAGAGGCTGCACGTAGCATAGCAGAGATCGCTCTCAAGTGCTTGCTCGTCGTGTTTGTCCGGGATGTGTCTGCTTTGAGGTCTGTCGGTGGAAACAAGTGGCCATATTGTTTAATAGTAACCGCAGGTACACACACATGCATATATAAATTTCCCCTCCCTGGAGACTCTCACGAAATTCATCATGGGGCAGAGTAAACACCTTTCTAACCCCCCCCCCCCCNNNTATCCGCAAAACAATACTGGGTTGGCCTGAATACCAGACATTCTACTGATGGTACATGACGTGTTTAATAATATGATTGTCGACCACCAACTTACTGGAGGTTATAGCGGTAAACTACTTTTCCTTGTGAGGAGCCGCGGTGGTGTACTGGTCAGAATACTCGCCTCCCACTTAGGCGAACTGGGTCCGATTCCCAGCGGGGTCACTCCCGGATATTTGCATGTGGGAATTGTGCCGGACGATGAAGCTGGT
>NQII01002081.1:147242-175980 GCA_002778355.1 Clitarchus hookeri | reverse complement strand
CCCCGTTTCCAGCGCTACTCCTCACTCACCTCTCTTCGTCCTCATCGGCTCTCCAGGCCTCGTGTTAAGAGCCGCCCAAATCTCTCCCCTCCACTCCACTACGCCCGACTTTTTCTTGATTATCTCATAAACATATACCCTGTCACTCTGTGTAATAAAGCGGCACCATGCTAGACCTCACAATCATATACTTAATCAAACAGATCTCGTTTCCTCACTGCCTGCTGCCACAGTTTCCTGTTCTACTAGGCCAAACGTAATGAAGCCATGAAAGTGATACATGCTTGCTATTGGTGCAGAGTCCTGCAGGGCGTGTCGGATGAGCGGAGATAAAACGACACACATGTATTTAACATATACACCTATGACGCCTAGTATCTCATGAAATTATAATGCAAAAATATAGCGTCTCTAGTGAATGAGTCAAGAGATTTGGGGCGGCTCTTAACAGTGAGGTCTTGAGAGCCGATGAGGGTGATTGAGGTGGGAAAACGGGAGATCCTCGAGATAACCCGCTGGCCGGCGGCATCGTCCGGCACGATTCCCACATGCAAAAATTCGGGAGTGACCCGGCCGGAAATTGAACCCTTTCCACCTAGGTGGGATGCGAGCAGGCTAACAGCTCACACAGTAAAACATTTTCAGGTGAACATCCTAAACTGCAATGGAAGTTCATAACTTATACATTGTATAGAAATAATACCACATGTCAGACGGAAAATATAGGAATGTTGAGCGAAGTTACTCTACAAGGTTGGGGGAATTCCCAATGCATTCGACTATTTCGGAAGCTAATGTAGGAACGCTACAGTGGATGTTTGGAAAATAGTCTACCATTCTCACTTTCTCACTATTCGTATACATTGATATGGTAATTTTGTGAATAACTTCTTAAATTGCAGCCACCGCTGCCCCAATATTGCGACTTTAGTAATAAAGAATTCTACATATTGTAAGATTTTCCTAATTAAGTTTGTATATAATTGCTGTATTTAATTTATTATCGTGTGTCGTACGATCGTCTAGATATTATTTCATTTTATTTTCCCAGCAGATAACAGGCTATTGTATGCTGTTCGTGGTTTTTTGATAACTTTTGAAATCAGCCTTTGAAAAATGTCAAGACCCCAAGATGCATATATTTTTATAGGTTCAGTTACTGGAATGCACCTAGTATATATTGATTCCTGCCAATGCTGAAGTTTGGAAGTAGGTATTGAATCTGCTCTGCGGCGTGAGGCGCCAGCACTTGATGCTAGCCCTCAGTGATAGGGCGTAGGAATACGTCGACACTGTTGTCTCTAGGTCCAATTTACTAATAAATTACACTTTATTTGCGAGTTCACATAATCGAGTTTTATTGTTGCTTGAACAGGTTAACTGGTACATGAACTCACGAGGCAACCCCCCTCCCCTTTTTCTATGTAGGCTACATATGGTTTGACGCCGCGATTGGCGTCGTGGGGGGAGGGGGCAGGATTCGTCACACCTGGTGTAGAACTACTTATCTGACACTGCGGCGCTGTCTTCCCTCGGCTGGCGACTTGGAACTGCTCCGGCGCTTGGTGGGGCGTCCCGACGGCTGCTCTCGGAACTCCTCCTCCTGGGTCCACTCAGCACTCTTCGTTTGGCGACGGCCGCCTGCCGTTTTCTCGGACTCTTCCCGCCGTACGCCCCTTTTGATGGCCTCCGACTGAGGTCGACATCGTGATGCATTCTTGATCCTCGACTGACTCCGACTGACTGACTCGTTGACGTCTCTCAACTGACTGCTCGCGTCTGACTGCCTGATGTCGTTCGGTTCCGAACCGGACGTCTCGCTCTAGGTCCTCCAACTGACTGCCTGACTGCTCGATCCTCGACTGACTGATCTGTTCCTCCCTCCTCCTCGTGGTTTTGTAGGCTCGATCGCCATATTCAACTTGCACCATCTCTGCACGTGTCCGGGGTGCTTGTCGCGTCCCCCCTGAGTCGCAAAACACGTGGCCGCTGCTCCTGTGGTCCGCAGTCGGCCTGGCGTCGCCCCTTGATTCTGGCCTGGAAGTTTATTGTTCCGTTCTGCACGTGCAGGAACTCTTGTGTGCCCTCTTGTTTTGGCGCACGTGTGGTTCTCCTGCCTCCGGATATTGTGCCGCTATATTCCAGCACGCCCGCTAAAAGCTCTCAAGGTTTATTGCTGAAACTAGCCTGGGACAGACTCAGCCGCTGGTGTGGGCTCCGCGTCCCTTGGCAGCTGCGGGATGCAGCTGCCTCCGCCTTCCTCCGCACGTGGTCGTTCCGCCGAGCCGTCCTGGCACCATTCTCCTCATCACGTCCGCCAAACCCTTAATCCTTATTGCGGTCGTCCGCCTGTGAGCTTCGCCAGAGCGTGTGTTCTGACGAATAAAATATAGAGACGCAGAATGCATCAATATGGTATCGACAGAGGGAAAGTAGTTCCATGTCATGACGTTGAATTAAAACAAGCGAGGTTAAGAATTATGAATGCTGACATTATTTATTTTTGTTTCTGTTCCTTCATTTGATAGAGTGCAGGAATCAGCAAATTTGTAAAATATTACTTTTCTAATAACTCCATAGCTTTACTTCATAAAAGCATGAATAAGGTGATCAGGTTCATGGTGATGTCAAGTTTGCATATGGTGGAAGAACACACAATGTGCATAAAAGCAAATCTTAAGCAGTGCTTATGTAGTATAGCTTTATTATATTTATATGTTTTTTCAATTTTTTTTTATTTTGCATTTATTGTTGTAGTAATCAATTGTTATATTTTAAATAAACATAATTAGTTAAATACATTTGATGTAATTTCTATTTCACTATAGTTGCATTAACTAATTGATATGTTTTAATGAAAGCAATTTTAATATTTGCTATAAGAATACGAATATAACATGATGAGACCTGCAACAATGGTTATGGCAATTGTAGCGATCGGGAGTGAGCTACTTCAGAGATAACGTCCAACATAATACACCGATGTCATATATGTATAATGCAGGGTGGTAAAGTGGGGAATTGTTAACTTCCCCTTTACAAGCGTCTGCACCAACAGCCTCAAATAAGAAAAGCTGCTAGATACCTCAGAAAATTGACGTTATGATGTGGCGGCTCTGTAGAACACGCGATCTTATATGCTAAAGAGCCACAAAATCTGGCATAGGCGTGCGTATGCAAATAACAGAGGTATGGAACCAATCAGAGTAACGAGATGCAATAGGCAGCGCCTATATATAACAACAAGCGTCTGGCAAAGTTGCTATATTGGTTACTGCCGCTACAATGGCAGGTTATCAAGATTTAAGTGAGTTTGAACGTGGTGTTATAGTCGGCGCACGAGAGATGGGACATAGCATCTCCGAGGTAGCGATAACATTTGGATGTTCGCGTACGACCATTTCACGAGTGTACCGTGAGTATCGGGAATCCGGAAAAACATTAAATATTCGAAATCGCTGCGCCAGATAAAAGATCGTGAACGAACGAGACAAACGACGACTGGCGAGAATCATTAAACGTGACAGACTTGCAACCCTTTCTCAAATTCGCGCAGATTGCAATGCCTCCTGCATACATTCAGACATTAGTCGAGTCCATGCCATGTCGTCTTGCGGCACTTCTGCGTGCTTTCGGGGACCCTACACGATATTAGGCAGGTGTACCAGTTTTCTTGTCTCTTCAGTGTAGATTTCAAGGCAGTGACACAGAATAATTATCAACATATATCAGAAATTGAAAAACCAATCACTCCGCGAAATCCAGTAGCCGCACACGCCAGCAATATGTCAGAATTCCCTTCGCCAATAAACGCCTGGTAACGGTAACCTACTCGCCAGCTAGCAGAGCAGCCAATAGGAGTGCTTTCGCAGCTTCAAATAGCCAATCATGACACAAGGCCCGTTCCCAGGGCCTCGCGCAGCCAATCGGAGAATGAATACGCCCACATCAAAGGAACCGCCACGCCATTTCGCCTCTGTGTGCTTTTCTGCTCTGTGGCACAGATCTGCTTTTGATACTGAATTTTTTTTACGACTACCCGTATTAAGGCGTCTGCGCATATGACACAACCATTATTTACGTGCGTAACCTGATTGTGATTGGCCCAGTCAAATACCACAATGTCATGTGACAAAGGCTATCGGCCAATTAATAGAGACCTGCAAAATTCGCGTCGTCATTTCGGGACTAGTTAGACGTAAAACACGTGTATTATTGTATACATTTTTTATTGGTCCACATTATAATTCACACGCACGGCTTAGCTCCGCGGTAATGAATAAACACTTCATGTTGGTGTGAGAGAATCATGTACAGTCCAGTCACTTGCAAAATGAGGCCCTGGCCAAATAAGATTCACCATCGGCTGGGGTATACAAACCACTCTCAGGCCTAGCGTGGTGCTAAATAATAACGCGATATTTGCACGTCTCTGCCAATAACCCAAGGAATCCACAGGTGTGATAGAAAGATATTGAAATCTAGCAAACGTGGGATTCGTTTCACAAAAATTTTGTACTGGTACTTTTTGCGTAGGGTAAGTGAGCTAAGATATGCGTAAAATCGAGATGTTGAGAGCTGATGAGGACGAAGTGAGGTGAGTATGGAGCGGCGCTGAAATCCAAGGGCAGGAGAAACGGTAGATCTGCGGAAAAACCTGCAAACCAGTGGCATCACCCGGTACAATTCCCACATGCGAAAATCCGGGGGTGACCCAGCCTGGAATCTAACCCGGTTTGCCTCGGTGGGAGGCACGTAGTTTAATCATTATACCAAAGCAGTATTTTTTTTTGGTTAGGCAACTTTAGGAAACTAGGAGGTAAATGCTTACTATAGAGACTGTTGGCGGACATGCATCTGGATTTTTTGTAAATCTTCATATGCGAAATACACGTTATCATTTGACAAGTAATATTCTAATTTTGGGCATGTTCACACCACGTGTGTGCTTATTAGTTTGCATGACATTGTGGTGTGCGCGAATAAACAAACTAGCAACACCGACTCCAGTTATCAAAGGGGTTTGAAGTCTAGAGATATGGCTAATACTGTGGCAAATTTAGCACGTCCCTAAATATAAATACCTATTATTTTAGAATTTTGCACAAAATAAATTAGTTTGTTTTTCAGAAATTTGCGACCAAAGTTTGAAATGACATTGAATAGTTCTGAAAAAAAATAGCAAAATAATGAAAAAAACTTTCGTTGCAATGTCTTCAGAGGAAAGAATTTGTGATGACAAATGACTCGAGTTTTAAACATACCTACTAGTGACACGGTAATCAGGATGCCAACTTCGTACTGTGTAGGACCACGAAATAATTGCAGTGTTACTGAGAGCCACAGAAAAGTCGTAAACTCCCAATCACATCACGATAATGTCAATACGTTGAGTGCGGAGAGCTTTGGGTTGCTCTGGACATCAGGTTTTTGAGAGCCGATAAGAGTAAAGCGAGATGAGTATGGAGCAGTGCAGGAATGCAAGGGTGGAGGGGAGGAACTGGACGACCCCAAAAAAACCCGCCGAACAGCCGCATCATCCGGCACAGTTCCCACATGAGAAGATCCGGGAGCGGCCCCGTTGGGAATCGAACCAGGATTCGCTTCGGTGGGAGGTGGTCGCTCTACCCGCTGCTCGACTGCGGCCGCCCGGGACGATGTTGACAAGTGAAGAGCGCATGTCACTGCCGCCCACTCTCGCCGCCGAGTCTTTGTGTCGCGTGCTGAGGCATTGTTTCCTGTGCCGCCATTGGGCGCTGACACCCTGCGTTGTTCGCGGCGGAGCACAGGAAACCAGACAAATTGCCCCGCCGCCGATTCTCGTGGGAAATAAAAAAGCCTGTCCCAACCCCCCTCCCTCCACCTCCCTGCCGGCCGGTCCATCGCGCCGTCCAATAAGGAAATAATGATGAAGGAGGACGCCATTTCCGCTAAATAACCACTGCGCTATTGAGCGCGCTTCATTAGCATCTCTATCGAAACGCGTGTGTAGCGGAGGGCGTTTAAATCCCTTCTCCCCCCCCCCCTCGACGTGTCCTGTGCGGAGGAAATGTCGCACGGGGGCAAGTTTTGTGAACATAATTGTACATAGTGGGAATGCAACATCCGATGACTTGTTTTCTTTTGACACTTTGAGTGCTCTCGACCTAATACTGCGTCGCTTGAATTTAACTGAGTTGTTTGAAGTTAGTCGTAACGTTACTTATTACTTCCACGTTGCTTGAAGACACGGCAAACGGAATATTACTTTACCGGCAGCGTTCGTGAGGTTCTCTGCTGCTTTATATTATGTCATCAGTACTCACAGTGTGAACTAAAAAAATGATCAGGAGGGAATGTATATTATTTTGTGCAGGAAAGAATGGTTGAATGTGGCATTTTCAACTCGGCATTATATTAACAGAAAGCGGGCCAGAAATAAGCGTTTTACTGTATATAGTCCATTCACGGTTACTTACGAATATTCTGAAGTCATGCGTAAGTTCTACTTCTAGGATATTCCTTCGCCTCATGCAAACACAGCTTAACCAAGCCTACTTAATTACACCAAAGGGACAATGCACCACATTCGTGCACACTCAGTTTAATAATATTTTACATTAGAACTATTTCTTTCCAGGCATTACCAACCCACCTCTTCTCTCACTGTATTATTTTCATATTTATTATAGGTGAAATATTATAATTTACAAATGAAATTAAAATAGATACCTGAAGAATTCGCAGATTCATTTTGGGACAAGCAAGAATTCAAAACACGTGTGTTTGTATAACATTAGCCATTGGTCCACTCGGTGTTTGGTACCTCTTGGATAACGCTGTCCCAATAGTCACCTTCCACTGTGACAGCAGACAACATATGTGCAGTTAACATCGGCATATTTGTAAATAAGACTGTATAGTCTAGCCTGCAGGCCATTGAACTCGCGTATTTTTCATGTCTCTTAATATAAGTAAAAGTTGAGCTGAACTAAAAACAGTTAATTTTCGTTAACAGATGCATAAAACTGTTGTAATACACGGCATATTTAGGAAATAACAAAACACCTCATGCGTTGGTGCTGTTTCAAAAGTAAGATTCACAAAGTGTGAAAATCCCAAGAAGAGATCACAGTAAGAGTGTCCTGTGTTCTGAAACAGTACGCAAACTTTCTGCTTTAGAGTAACAACGAGTCCTCTTTTGCCCACTGAAATGAGATAGTAAATTCATACATACGTGGTAGCCAATAATGAAAGGACATTATCGGATATAAAATAAGTAAATTTAATCCTAGCAAACAGTCAACTTTCCCAGCGATAAACAATCTTCTCTATTTGTAGCGAAAATCATGTACCTGTAGTAATGTGTAGCTATTTCTACTGATTTACAGTTTAAATCTGTATTGAACAATAACGAAACACTAATTCAAAAATTGTATACAGTCATATAGAAACTACACGTGCACTATTACAAATTTCTGTATATTTACGAAAAATTTTACGGAGATATAAAAAATTTACGGCAAGGCACTTCTTAGTGACGAATAACGTAAATGAGCTCCGTACATATAAACTACGGAAGCTCTTCGTATTCTTATGACTTCGACTTCGAGACACGAACAATGCAGATGATATCTGAAGCGTATAAAACCCCATCTTCAGAATACTTCTTCGTGTAAAATAGTAGTAGGTGAGTGGCAATCCACCCATGGCGTGTCAATTCTTTGATTCTTTTTCAAATTCCGCAACAGGACAAAACCATTTTTATATACAGTGAAATACGCACACGACGAAAATACAACTATTTATTCGTTACCTCGTTTCATAAACCACAACCAACACAAAATATTTACGCGCTAACACGACGTAGCTCTATGAGAGGCGCGTTCGTCACTTCCGTTGCAAAATCAATTTTTTTCGGGATACAGTATTCCGTTTAAAGTTGTGGTAGGTGAGTGCCCGCATAGCACACAGACATGCAAAAAATATCTCATGGGTGTCCCCACGCACGTTCTGGATATCCAGGGACATTCAGGAATAGCAAAATTACATCTCAAAGACTGCCAAAAGAAATCCAAATGTCCACCCGATATCCACATAAGAATATAGATATTGTGGATATCCTGTAGACATCTTAAATTTTTGACCATTACCATAAGTATTAGCTATTAAAGGTTTTGTAACATCTGATGGGTATCCAGGAAGAGGTACGAACTGATATCTACTACTAGATATCCAACAGATACACTTAAGAGATTCACTTCAGGAATTAAATGACTTTAAGTTTTTGTGGATGTAATTGGGATATCCAGTGGATATCCTGTGCTATGTGGGTGGTTCCAGTTATTAAGTGTTATTTTGTCGATTCGTTTTACACACTACAGGACAAAATATTTAAACTTTGTTTGATTTCTCTGTTAAAAACAGGGAAATACAATATAGAAAAAAAATTATTTTGTTATCCCTTATTTACAATACTTCTTTTTGTAAAACTTTTGTGGGTGAGTGGGTAAGGTGTTGGCCGTAAATTTTTTTTCGAGATCATATCTTGCTACCAGACAAAATTTTTAAAACTATTTCAGAGTCTTTTTATACACAGTGAAACACCCACATAACGAAAGTTAACCTTTTTATGTTAACTCTTCTTATAAGGAATACATTTAATTAAACAATCTTGCAAGTTTGTGAACACGTTTCGTGAATTCATGGAGATGTATGTGAAACTTACGGAGATAACGTTTTTGAAAATAACGAAGAGTCCGTAATTTCTGAGAGACGTCTAAATATATAGAAACCGGTAATGTCCGTAATTTTACGTACGCTTTTTCTAACAGTGTGTGCGTAGGAAACCATTCCAGATAGTCAGTGCTGATATGATACCAACGTGCGGCTATAAAAACTAGTCGAAGTTAAGGGAAAATCTTACGGGAAGGCATCTGAAGCTAACGAGAACGGATCAGAGTGTCTCAGAGATTACGAAGTCCTGATTCTGATCGCGCTAGACGAAGGGTGAGACCAACTCAAGAGATTGTCAGCAAAGAAAGGCCACTCACTTCCCTCCAGTGACACCAACACAACGAAATCTTACATGTCCCTGTGGCCTGTACATAATTTACACTAAAGAGCCAAAAAAACTGGTATAGTTGTGCGCATACAAACACCAGAGGTATGGAACCAATCAGAGTAATGCGGTGCGGTCGGTAGCTAGATCGGTTACTGCTGCTACAATGGCAGGTTATGAAGATTTAAGTGAGTTTGAACGTGGTGTTATAGTTGGCGCATGAGAGATGGGACATAGCATCTCCGAGGTAGCGATAACATTTGGATGTTCGCGTACGACCATTTCACGAGTGTACCGTGAATATCGGGAATCCGGTAAAACATCACATCTTCGACATCGCTGCGGCCGGAAAAAGATCGTGAAAGAACGGGACAAACGACGACTGACGAGAATCATTAAACGTTACAGAAGTGCAACCCTTTCTCAAATTGGCGCAGATTGGATTTGTGGACTGCCCTGCAGGATTCATGGTGCGAATTGCCTCCTGCATACCTTCAGACATCAGTCGAGTCCATGCCACATCGTATTGCGGCACTTCTGCGTGTCCAGGGGGTACTACACGATATTAGGCCGGTGTACCAGTTTTTTTGGCTCTTCAATATATGTTTTATAGGAAGAAGTAATGTCACCAGTAATATAAAGGGCACGATGACATACTACAGTTATTTAATTATTAGCCGTTTGTACGCTACCATTTCTTGCTGACATTATTATCTTTGGTCTGTTTGACATGCTACCAGTAATATCAAACCCGACAGACGTTGTTCATTGTGGCAGAGGTAGCAGAGAGCATTAATATCAAGATAAGTAAAATTTTCAAAAAAAATTATTTTATTACGACTTATAAAATAATAAATCTAACTTGCGAATGAAAGTGTGATTTCTTTTAAACCAGCAACGTGGTCATGGTGGGTAATATATGTGATTATAATTCGACAAGAAACTCGCTATTATTCTCTACTTGAAATAAAACTGCGTTTAGTGAGAAAATAAGTGCGCTCTACTTCCCACACAAGAAAGCGAGCGTTTATATTGAGTCCTGCTTCCCCAGGAAATATTTATGTTCAGGATATACGTTAATATCCTACTTACGTCCCAGAAAAATACTTTGATATTGGTCACGTGTTATTGTTAGAAAACATAACTTTAATTGACTACACAATTCATAATAATGTTGCTCCGAAACTGAATAACTGTGATTCGCCTGCAGATACCTAAAACGCATAACAATTAAAATTATTCCACTAGGAAAGAGGATCTAAACTTATTCGTTTAGAAATGCAAGTAGTCCTTAAACCTTTCTGAAAAAATTCGATGTCCTTAGCAATTGTGTAATATTATTCTGTCCATTAAAATGCTTATAAAATTACGTAAAAATTTACAGAAAATAGTTTTAGTAGTTTTAGTTGTCTCCCTTTTGTTCGAAAGTGAGCGATTACACTGTTCATTTTCATATAATTATTTACGGGAAAATAATTGAAAATTTTTGAAGCCTTACGGCGAAAAACGACATTGGACATATTTCTGGCGGTATGTGTGATTTGTGTGTGGAAGTGTTCGTTTAAGTATTCCGAATATGGTGAAATAATAGTTTATATTTTGTCTGTCAGAACTGATTTTGAGGTTTTGCTTCACGCAGAAACAGGACTTGTCAGAAACAAGTTTAAATACAATACGTCAAATATAAACCTGTATCAAATTTAAAGGGTAAAGTTAATGCAAAATATGATATTTATACATAGGAAACCGATAAATATTTTACGTCGCTAAATTTTACTTCCTGGAAAAGTTATACTTTACTATCTTATGTGCATTCTTGTATTTTCCCTTTACTTATTAGTTACGGCTTTCTTGTAATACCGGATCGGTCATAATTATAGTTTATTTGCGGTTTATTCAAACTTCTTGAATCGAACGTTTTAAAAATCACATATGTACGATGTATTTGGTTGTTCCTGACTCTGTCACGTATCACAACAGTGTTATACTTCTATGACCATACACGTGCCTTATTTCTTATAAAGATATTATGCAAAATATTATAAAACTGTGTGCGCAGAACTAAGTACGTTGTTCCTTCGGTGCTATTTTTCTAGACTTTGCAGGAAGCGGAGGAATATCTTGAAAGTAGAACTTTAGCAGGGCTTTAGAAACGTTGAAGGTAATCGTCAATAGACTACCGGTTTATAAATATATGTGATCCCATGCAGATACATATATGTAACAGTTTATATCTGACCGTCACAAAAATTGATGTGATAAAGTGATCTGTAATAAATTTAGTAATTACCATTTTTTCGCGAAATTTTGGTGTTCTGTTTTACTAAGCAATTTTACCGTCAGCATATGTTTTTGTAAAACTACTTCATGCTAATTGCCATTATTTGTTTGGGTATTATAAATAATTTTCAACTTAGTAGTTTTGTATAATTATATATATGTTCTCTCCAAAATGTGGGCCATAATTTACTTCAGATATAGAATACGTAGTTATGTACAAAAACCAGCATATTCTATCAGCGGGAGATAAGGTTTCCTTTTGAACGCACAAAAGGAGTTCTGCTCTCTACCGCTGGATCGCGTGTTTTAAACAAATATTTGTAGTTATATTTGAATTCATAAGAACATTACTGTAAATAAAGCCATTATTTTACTTGTTTTAGTTAACTACACATACAAATTTACAACAACCAAAAATCTGTATTTTAGAATATACGCTCACAGACACTCTAGAATGTAATGCAAGTTTACACACACACACGCGGTAATTGTAAAATTACGTAATTGAATATGTAAAACTATACTGACATTGGGTGTTCATACAACGACCATTTAGCAGAAAAATATACAACTTTGAGTTTCGATACAACGAGCATGTAGCAGTAAAAATACAAAGCGTTTAGGGATCAAACAACGACTATGAAGAAGTAAAAATACATAACTTAAGGTTTTAACACAGTGAGTGGGTGTATTTTTACACATACTTCAAAATGTGTTAAATAACCCCGACATTGTGTTTATTTAGCGATACGTTATTGTATTTTCACTAAAAAAAATGTAGAACTTTGTGGATTAGTAAGAACATTTGAGTAAAATTACACGTACTGGAGTAGTTTTTACAAATTACATATACAAAATCTAAAAATATCAAAAATTTGTATGTGTAAATTTGCATTTATTTTTTTACAGTGGAGACTCATGCATTTCGCTTCACACTGAGAGAAAGGTTCGTGTTCCAACCAACTTAGTATTTACTTGTATATGGCCAAAAATGTATTTAGTACCCCCAACAAAAACATTAAGGTTGCAATTTGTGAGTGCATTTACCCGTGCTTAGTAATGGTATAATATCACATTAATTAAAAAGAAAAATTTTAAAGCTTAGAATATTTATTTACGTCAGTGGTGTCCTGTATATGAACTGTATCCCAAATCTGTTTTATGTAAGTGGAGCCAAAGAAATCCTTAAATAAAAAAAAGAGGCCAAGGCATCCTAATAAAAACAACAAAAAGATAATTTTGTTCCAACAACGAAATATTTAATTTTCCCTGAAAAAATAATTAATTTTGGTTTGCGCCAAACAAACTTTGTTTTATTCAACAAAACGTTTCTGTCAGTGCACTGGAGGCCGCGGTGGCTAAGCGCTCAGCCTGCTCACCTCCCACCAAGGTGAACCGGGTTCAATTCCCGGCCGGATCGCTCCCAGGTTTCGCACGTGGGAATCGTGAGGACGATGTCGCTGGTCAGCGGCTTTTCTCAGGGATCTCCCGTTTCCCCCCCCCCTCCCTTTCATTCCGGCGCTGCTCCATTCTCACCTCGATCACCCCCATCGGCTGTCGAGACCTCGCTGTAGAATCTCTTCACCCACGTTCAGTGCAGTGGGGCCGGAGGATAGTTGGCGGGTTGTGAGTACGAGATGTGCTGGGAGACACGAGGGCGGGCCAGAGCAGACAGAGCTCGCGCACTGCGCAGGTGCACGGGTCATCCCCGGGGCGGGGATGTGCGCAGTAGCTGCAGCCACCCTTCGCTGGACCACCCCTGTCATCTGGCGCGGCGGGGACCACGCCCACTCTCCCAACACGCGCCGACCCTCATCCTTCTTAACACCTACCAACCCCACATGCAGGCTATTCAAGGTCGAGTGAGCACTTTTGAAACCCTCGTTTGGAATATAAGTCAACAGCCTTAGTCGTTCATTTCCGAGTGCAGTGGAATTTATACACTGTGTTCATTAATGACATGGCAATTTTTATATTAGAAGGGGGTTAAATTATATGAAATTGCTGAAAGGGAAAAGTAATAAGGCCTTCAGAAGTGCTCACTTTACCGTGAACAGCCTATACTCATACTCTTTAAGGCTCGGCTTCACATATTAAACACAAATTATTTGATTTCCTGTCTTCATTTCAGTTTCAGAAATATCATTGGAAATGTATTATTGATAATTAACAATTTACTAGATATTTAATACTTTTACATTTAACATTCACTGTGTGTTATTTTATGATTGCAAAATGACATGAACTCATTAATTAATAATTAATAAAATAGGGTCGCGGTGGCTGAGCGGTTAGCTCGCTTGCCTTCCTCCAAGGAATCCTCGGCCGGGCCACGACCATCTTTTCGCATGTGGGAATAGTGCCGGAAGATGCCACTGGTCAGCTGGTTTTCTCGGGGATCTCTCGTTTCTCCCGCGCTTGCATTCCAGCGCTGCTCCATTCTCACCTCATTTTACCCTCGTCGGCTCTCAAGACCTCGTTGTTAAAAGCCGCCCAAATATCTCAAGTTTATAACTGAACTCATTAATAAAATATAAATATGTCCCATGACTATTTTCAAATTTAGATAACACACAAATAAAATTAAGCACAAAAATATTAAACAACTCATAAAATGTACATTTTCAATAATCGAACATCAACAGTAGTTACTCTCCATGTGAAATTATGAAGCGAAAACGAAGAATTTCTGCAGAACGGGTGAAGCCAAGCCTTATGGACGCCACCTACTTGGACATTTGTAGCGCGTTTGACGCTCAGAAGCGAGGGAGCTATAAGGGCGACGCTGAACCGCGTACCTAGTGATCCATCAACCCTACGAGCAAGACGCTAAACTGGCTTGAAGTGTTTCCGTCGTGCTACGTCTACCTACGGGGCTTGAAGCGGTTACTATATCGTTCTATCGGTGGAAAGTCTGAAGCTAAGTTCAGTGCAGGTCACTATGATAGTTTCGCATGTTTCCAACCAGTACGCTCTTAATTTTAACCTATGAGAACTCCGCTGTTTCAATCAGTTAACACACTACATATTTTACAGTCAATTTATCTGGTGAACTAGTCAGAATTTCAAATTTTCCTTCAGTTTTTGATTTGGTGACATTTTCCACTTATTCTTCAACTATTTCATTTTCTGGTTTCCAGAATTACTTTTTCGACATTTGGACCAGTAAAGCCACGTCTATCGAATTAAATAAGGACGCATAAACTAACAAAACCCATAAAATATGGGTTTTTAAATGCTAGTTTCGTCTTTTATAATACAATTTTACGAGGCAACATGAACACTCAGTCTTTGGTTTCGTTTTCACGTGATCACGATAGCGCTTGGTTGGAATGTTTAAATTGCGTTAAATGTCGTGACGTGAGTACATTCATGAGTATTGTTTGTTTCAACAATCCTAACGATACCAATTAAACTACAAAACTAAAGAAAGGGCGTACAATTGACAGCTACATATTTGTCTTGAACGTTGGCTAGGAAGCTCGAGTGGCAAGGTAACGGTACGGAAGGGGGATAGTGTTGGTTCAAAACCTGAACACTGCAAATACTTTTACTTTTTTTAAATCACATTAAATTGCACAACATAAACAGTGTCTGTCGGAAATGTGTTTATTTCTCTTGATTATTTTGATAAATCGAACAAAAACACGCGGTTGGCTGTCAATCAATCAGTGAATTTGTTTTGCTGATACAAGCAGTGATTTTACACCGAATTTATATGGAAACAATTTTACTGATTCTTGTAGTTGAATTTAACTGCCAATCAGTGGTTTTCCAATTATTTGAGTTTATAGTGTATATTGTGAGATACAGAAGTGTTATAAAGTCGTTTTTATACATGTTCGTGGGCTCGGGAATAGAATTCATAATGCTCATGATCTATTGAGATTTTCATTTGTAACTGGGGACAGGAAAATTTCGCGTTTAACGAAGTGTAGGCTAGACTCCACGGTACTATGCATTCTCGAGCCTCAGCCTTCAGTTGATTGGCTGCTGCCGCAGTGTGTAGCAAGTTTTACCTCTGATCAGGAGGCACGGGACTCGGTGCTCGGTTCCTTGCATGTCTGTTACCGGCTCAGAGTTCACCTGGGCGTGTCTAAAAAACTGTGAACCAATCGAAAAAATTACGGAATTACACATGTTTTTGAAGTCTAGTTTGACCTAAAATGAATTCGCGAAATTTTCCAGTCCCTAGATGTACCTCGTTAGAAGTGTGTTTTCTTTTCGTAAATCAGTAAAATGGGAACACGTTTGGTGATTTCATAAAAAAACGCGAATTTCAAACACACTGCAGAGTTATTCAAGCGACGACGGGTAGGCGACGCACTTAACTACATACGCTATTATTTGAGGTTACACAGCTTCACCACGCTATGTTTCTCAGTCATATACGTCCGCAAACATATATTACTTTCTCATTGGCCGCTGCCACAGTCTCCTCTTCGACTCTGCCACACGGATCGAAGCCACGCCGGAGTTCTACACGTTTAATATCGGTAAGGTTCATTCTACTGAGGTTAGGAAAAACCACATTTCTAGCGGGAGTGTGTGGCATTGGGGCTAATGTTCGCCGCATGACGCGCTGGTGTTCCAAGCAAGTGACTTCTAACATGTCTGCAAGTTGAGAAATTCTATTNTTAATGTTCGCCGCATGACGCGCTGGTGTTCCAAGCAAGTGACTTCTAACATGTCTGCAAGTTGAGAAATTCTATTTATGTGCGTGTAAACGTTCGTGTTTGGCTCGAAATGTGATATGTACTCGCCTCAATGAAAATTTTATGTATTAACATAATTCCGTAACTGTGATTTACATCCTCCAGTTGTATTTACTAGATGAAACAGTAAACACGCAACTGTGTTTTGCACTGAGCATTCATAAGAAAACTTATTTCAATGGAGAAACGTTACGAATTTATATGAGAAATAAATACAGCCGTCATCAATGAACTTTGTTATTATCTCTTTTCCCTAATGGAATCTGCGCAGAAGCCATAAAAATACAATTTTTAACCATTTCCCATAATTTTTATTTAGTTATCATATTTAAATAAAGTTATTGTGTAATCCAACGTTTTGCTAAATCCAGTTTACGACTGAATATCAAAAAACAGGTTAAACAACATATTAAACAACATCGTTACAGTTCCACTATAATGCCAAGCACAAAGTATATTCTTTACACAGTTTCTAATACAATACAAACAGTCAAATTTACAGAATTATATTTGTTATAAGAAAATGGTATTCAACTCATTTAGACCCTACTCACACAAAACACGGAAAAACCAGGTAAATAAACTTATTTGCAAAAAAATAGATTATTATGAAGGGGCCATCGCAGTGGCATGTAAGTGGGTACAGGCACAGGAAACGAATATGTGAATACTGAAAACAACAAAAAATTGTACAACACCAAGCATGCACTATTGCAGAAGGCCAACATTTGCAGGATGCACTAAGTATGGTGTTGGACCACGCTTAGCACGGAGACAGGCTGTTATAGGGTCAGGTATGGAGGCATACAGACATCGGATGTTATCCTGAGGAAGAACCTGCCACAGCTGGCGCCTCTGATCCTCAAATCCGCTTAAGTTGCCGCTAGCCAAAGTTCCCATCCCATATGGTCCCAAACATTTTCGTTGGGCAAGAGGTGTGGGGACCTTGCTGGCCAAGGAAACATGCTGACATCATGAAGGTAGGCCAGACGTTCCCGTACTGTGTGATGCCGGGCGTTATCCTGCTGCAAAATTACGTTGTCAATATGCATCAGGAAGGGGAGCGCACATGGTCGCAGAATTTCCGGTACGTATCGCAGCAACATTAGGTTTCGTTCGATCACTACCAGTGGAGTGTGGGAATCGTAAGAAATTGCACTCCACGCAATGATACCTCTCTTCGGTGTGNTCGTTCGATCACTACCAGTGGAGTGTGGGAATCGTAAGAAATTGCACTCCACGCAATGATACCTCTCTTCGGTGTGGTGCTCTATGTTGAAGTGTTGATAACGGCGCTCGCCAGGACGTCACCAGACTCGAATTCGGCGGTGATCTGTACACAGACAGAACCGCGAATCGTCGCTGAACACCACTCGTCGTCAATCCACAAGCTGTCATGCTGCCAATTCCAGGAAGGTCACACGTGCTCGTCGATACTCAGATCAAAATGGTAGATGACGTAAGGGACCCCACGATGACANTCGTTCGATCACTACCAGTGGAGTGTGGGAATCGTAAGAAATTGCACTCCACGCAATGATACCTCTCTTCGGTGTGCTGCTCTATGTTGAAGTGTTGATAACGGCGCTCGCCAGGACGTCACCAGACTCGAATTCGGCGGTGATCTGTACACAGACAGAACCGCGAATCGTCGCTGAACACCACTCGTCGTCAATCCACAAGCTGTCATGCTGCCCATTCCAGGAAGGTCACACGTGCTCGTCGATACTCAGATCAAAATGGTAGATGACGTAAGGGACCCCACGATGACACATCCCGCCTCACTAGCCGCTGAATATGGTACTGGTAGAAAAAAGGTGTATCCCTAGCTTCTGTAACATGCCCCTTGATGGTGCGCAGTGACGCCCGTGGAGTTCTTAAAGCATGTCGCACGATAAAACTATCCTCCTTGCTGGTGGTCCACCAAGGTCAACCCGAGCCTTCTCGACGGGTGTGTATTCTCCTGTTCCTTCAACATATAACACCGACTCGTAGTGCAGGCAGTACGGTTCAATTGGCGACCGATGTGCCGAAACGTCCAAACTGCATCTCGAAGGCCGACGACGCGGCCTCTCTCAAACTCAACCATCTGGGAAAATGCTTGTAGAATGCGTCGTTGGTGCATGTTGCGTGTTCTCTGGCTTGGCTTTGTGGCTCACGCTGCTTCTAAATCATTTTTCTGTGTCTTCCAGCTATGAATGTTGGAGGATCACTTATGACCCCTAGTAGCATATCCGCACTAGCAAACAGCATTGTACGCAAATGGGACACATTACGGGTTATGACGTTACTGTGTAGAAACCCCCTTTTTACTCGCGCAATTCGTTCATGGTAATACATTTTTTTGTAAGGGAGTGTATTTATGCACGAAATGTCTGGTAAAAGTTATTTAACATAACTTATGCATATTCAGAACCACTTTGTCTTTATTATTACAATACTACATGAAAATTCCTATATGGGCGAGTTGACGAGAGATAAGACTGCACGTATGTTCATTGCCTTGCGCATAAAGGCGAACAGATTTTCGATGGCTGACATTTGAGAAATTTGGGCGGCTTTCAACAACGAGGTCTTGATAGCCGATGAGGGTGAAATAAGGTGAGAATGGATCAGTGCGGGAATGCAAGGGCAGGGGAAACGGGAGATCCCTGAGAAAACCAACCGACAAGCAGCATCGTCCACCATGATTCCCACTTGCGAAAATCTGAGAGTGACCCAGCCGGGGAAGCAGATATTCATTGCGCGCATCTAGTTCGCCCTTAGCACTTCCACACTTCTAGGCCTTGGATGCCCAAAATATTTCTAGACAGGCGGCCCCATTAAAAGTGTTTAAGAGTATAAAATTTCTCTTTGTGACATAAAGTAATAGCTCGGAAAAATGACTGCAATGTTCGGACGCCCTATTTTCGCGAAAATAATTCTGCGGAGACTGGATCTAAATATCCTACTTGCACTCCTACAGTTTATCTTCAGTAATCGGCCACGTGACTTCGTCGAAGACAGTGTGGTATCTGCCTGCACTAATGACAGTTAAATTTCTCCGATACAGACCGTCCGTGATTCGCGGACAGACAGATAAGGCGTGTAACATTTCAAATGATACAATCATGAGCACAACTTCTCCTGAAGTATTTTCGCAAAAGAAAACAGGTGCCCCTACTTATGAGATGTTCTGCAGTGATCCTATATATTTATTGGTGGTAGGTCAGTGGTAAGGTTTGACTCAGTCAGACGGAATAAAGCCGCCGGGGTGCTACATGTTTACTATGGGTGCCGAGTCCTGTAGGGCGTGGCAGATCAGCGGAGGTCCAATGACACACAACAAGATAACATCGCCGAGAACATAAATATGAAGAGACGAATGAACGTGGCGGTTGCTTTGATGTGGGCGTATCCATGCTCTGGTTGGTTGTGCGAGGCTCTGGGAACGGGCTAAGTATCTGATTGGCTACCTCGTGCTGCGAAAAGTTTCCTGTTAGTTATGCGGTCGGCTGGCAAGTGAGTTACCAGGAGCTGATTGGCAAATGGAATTCCGACGTGACGCCACAATAGATGTAATGTGCTGCTAGAGTTCGCCTAATAAGCAGCTATTTCACCTCTGCGTTGCAACGCCCTTCAGCTGGTGTCATAAACTGAACTAACAGTGCACAAGGGTTGTGCAAAACTAAAAGCAGATTTCAAAGTCAAATATTAGCTAGAGGTACAAATCATACAAAAATGTTTTCCATCTTCCTTACACCCAGCGTGGGACAATCTGCGCATTGATAACCAAATTTTTAACTTTCTATAAACATGTTACATAAAAATACCACCCACCCGCTAAGAAATTTT
Organism: Clitarchus hookeri; assembly: GCA_002778355.1. Classification (NCBI taxonomy): domain Eukaryota; kingdom Metazoa; phylum Arthropoda; class Insecta; order Phasmatodea; family Phasmatidae; genus Clitarchus; species Clitarchus hookeri. The sequence goes on along the minus strand of NQII01002081.1, from coordinate 156,111 downwards.
ACCATTACTAGAGACGCATCATTGTACTTAACATCACTAGCAACAAATAAGTGCGTGCAATAATTTTTGAATATGTTGTCCTTTAAAATTATACCACACACGAAAACATATCTTAATGGTGTAAATGATACTCATACTGTATTTCAATATGCTATAAGACCAAACAGAAAACCCATAATTTAAATTCCGATAATCCACAACAATAAGGGATATGTTTACCATACCTTTCAATGCACACCAAACCAAATATCATATTCAGAGACACTTACCCATTTTTTAGTAAGTATTTATTTATGCTAGCCAGTTATTATAATAAGGAATGCAAAATTTGTTTTGCCTAAAGTCACCACGAAACATTATTAGAATTATTAAAATATCACACGCATTAATTTTACACAGCTTAAGCAAACTCACAGTAATACACTATGGCTGTTATAAAAGAAAAACATAGAGCCAATTAAGAAACATGGTTTCCATTTCGTTCTCCCTGCGAGGACAATACCTTAAAATGTGTGTGTTAAACACTCACACTATCCATTATAACACATTTATACAATTTATGATAGTACTAATAGTTGCAACAAACAGGGTTTTCTAGAATATATCCAAATGCCTCCTTTTTATACTACTTGAAACAGACGCGACCGAACAGTCAATGCAAAAACGTCTGTAACTCATGTTAACTGTAGCGACTTGCTGTGTGTATGTGCGGAATAACACATTATATCCCCGCTAACATTCACGCTAAATCCTCAATACAGTTAATTAAAGCAAGTGTGGTTTCAACACGCCGCAGTTGGGCACATAATAAAAATGACGCAGGTTCCCTTGAAGCAGTTTCTCATACAAATCGTACATCGGGCTTCCTCCCACCTGGTCGATTGCGGTGGTTGATAGGACGACAGCTAAGGCCCCCTTGCAGGACTAACCATGGCTGAAGCAGGAACATTACAGCAACAGTGTTGCACAGTTGATAACGCGTAGAAACACGTCGGCACCTCCCATGACTTATTTTACCCACCGCGCACACTGATGGATGGCCTATAACGCGTGTTTTATTCCCGAAATCAGGAGTCACTGCAGCACGACCCAAAATTAATTCTCCTCATATGCGCCCTTCAATAACGCCCATCATTTCATATACAGTATGATTCTAAAATCATTGGACAAACATTGAGGGGCGGTAGAGCTCACTAAAACAAACCATTATTGTATAGGAATATTTGGGTGGAAGTGACGCGTTGAGGCACAAACACAAAAAACATAACACATTAAAGGAAACATAAAATGATCATTAGCAGCATACTTAACGAATGATTCTGTACAGACAATGTTAACACAGTTGCCGGAAATGCATCCGCCAACAGTCACGCATGCTTGGCGACCTCTACATATGGCGTGATTGGCTGACAAAGGTGGCGTGCGTGAAATACCCGGTGTATTTGATCTGTTCGCCATTCACTCCATCGACGCTACCAAGCTTGCATTACTGTCGGTGGTAGCAATTATGAGCAATTATTATAAACATTGTTGTATAAAGGCATTTAGCGGCGACGTTGTAAATAAACAATGAGTTTTATTTCATGTGTTATTTTTGTGTTTATGCCTCAACGCGTCACTTCCGCCAATATATTCTTACACAATAATTGTTTGTTTTAGTGAGCTCTACCACCCCTCAATGTTTGTCCCATGATTTTAGAATCAGCCTGTATATGTATCAGCAAAATATTTAGTTTAACAAGTTTCAGTTCACTGAATAACTTTTACAGTGCCGAGAATAACCCGCGTGCTCATTAAAAGCCATATCAACTATAATCGCGCAAGCAATTCCTAAGTACACAATTCCTGTTAGCTTAGCATTACTGCTTGTTGCGCAGCGCCTGTATGCCGAAAGTCTATTCTCTCAACACGAGACAAAACACTACAGCGCACACACTCGACCATGCAACAGGTGCTGGATGCAGTTCGCGATCAATACTCTGCCTGCATCACTCGACCACCACACAGCTGCTTCACTCCGCAGCGCAGCGCGTGTCGTTCCGATCAATAATGTCCACGGCACTCGGCCTGCGAGCAACTGGCAACCTTTGCAGCGCATGTCACATCGCGATCGATATCAGGCACAGACTCTTACCCAAGGTCAAGCTCTGTAGCCCGTCGCAAGAGCGCAGCACCGCAGGGCACAACTCCCGCAGGAATGCGGTGCATACCTCAACTACCAACAAACATGCATTGCAGCCGTCTATTGAAATAACATCAGCTTTACCTACAATGTGATATAAAAACGTCACAGTATTATTCATTATATACTCTGTGTGAACATACACTTTTCATGTCTGGCAATATGGCATGCTGAAAACATCATTTTGTACGCCGATTGAAATCAGAGAAGATTATTGGTACTGCATTTTAAGCAACGTTTCTTATTTTTCATATATATATATATGTGTAAATACACACACTTGCCCGATTTTGGCTGAGTCTCAATCTTCTTCTTGCACACCTGCAGTTTTCCCTTAGCTTTCCGTCGCATGTCTTCTTCAGAAGGCAGTGTGGTGCTTCTCTGGGCCAATCAAAATAACGGTACTCCAGTTGGTGAACTTCTGTAATTCGTAGGAAGACCTGAGCATACAGGAAATATTCTAGCTTAAATCGTCTGTCCGTACCTTTCGGCAATGTAATTTTACTGAAAGCTGTAATATTCCGCAGAAATATTCCATGTTGATAAAATTCGTAGGCTTTCGCGGTCGTTGTCTGCAAGATCTTGGCTTCTGGGTAGTAGCCGCATAACTGTTGTTTTCCTTCCCGATATTTCAGAAGACATTGAAACCTCCATCTTCAGGGCGAAGTGGCAGCAGCAATAACTGTTAAGCTATACCTCGAAACAAATCACAGTAGTTATTAAATTTTTGTAACTATTAAAATATTTTTAGGCTGTTGTTAGCAGCTTACATATAAAACACAAACGTATTGTTCATTTAGGTAATTACCCGTGGCCCGTTCGTATGCGGCCACATACAAAAAACAATGTGTGTTGCGTTTTATTAAATGATGACAGCAAATGTGGTCGAATTGTTTTGCTGCAAATAATGATAACATTTAGCCATTATTTTAATATCTGTGTTTCACTCATGTTCGGAGATGGTTATAAATGACGCCAAGCCGTCTGAGAACAATTTCAAACCTCTTTTCACGCTTCGCCACGCTGGAGTGAACACCCTTTCTTGCTTCGTATGACGTCACTCACCGGTTTGAAATTATTCCTCCTTCCCTTCCTTCTTTTTTGTCTTGATATTTCTTAGTGTATAGGCTGCTTAAGGCCCTCTAAGTTAGTTTCCTGTCTCCCACATGTTCAACGAGGCGTGAGAGTGCATCGAACTCGAAATTGGTTGAATGACGATATTTAGTTAAAACATAACCCTTCTTGCATTTAAGTTGCAGTGCGAACAGGCTATATGGTCTATTCACGGTAAAGTGAGCACTTTTAAAGGCTTTGCAAAACTTTTCCTTTCAGACCATTTTAACCTTTCCGCAACTTTTAGATATAAGCACTCTCATGTGACTAATTAACTCAGTGTATACATTTCACCCTTCTCAAAATTTAACGTCTGATGCTGCAATAAAATATACTTATAAGAGGTTGTACCCTGTTGGGAGGCCCTTAAAAACTGTGCACTTAACCATGAACAGCCTATACCGAGTGTGCTCAAGTTTATACGTAACACACATGAAAGTAATTTATGGCCAGTCACTGTAAAATTTGTTATAAACTTCCTTAATGTAATTAAAGTTTTTAAACTTTACATAGTCTGCAATTAGTACCAATATCTAGCTGCAAATATCTGATCATTTTTGAAAGCCCTGCTAAGTGTTTAAGATCAGCTTGTATACACTTGTAGTGTATTCTTCCACGATATCTAAAATTAACAACGCAATGTTCCTGATCTCTTTATTCATGCGTTGGTAAAGTAAAACTGTGAAATTATTAGAAAAGTAAATTGGCACTACTTAAAATTTTTGATTCATTAACTTGTTTGCAATAAAAAACAGAAAGCAAAATAAATGATGTCGGTTTTAACAAGTGTTTATCCAAGACTTTAAAGTTTAAACATGGTGATTCTAAAATCATGGGACAAACATTGAGGGGTGGTAGAGCTCACTAAAATAAACAATTATTGTATAGGAATAAATGGGCGGAAGTGACGCGTTGTGGCACAAACACGAAAATAACACATGAAATGCCACACATTAGATGCATGTCTGCCTTTTCGCTATTCGTAAAATCACCCATCACGGCCAACCTCTCATGCGCAAATGCTTTGTTCGCTGATGCAGCAGGTCACTGGCGCACCGTTTGACTGCCCTCAACTATCGCCACCATTGTCAGCCAATCACGCCATATGTAGAGGTCGGTCGCCAAGAATGCGTGACTGTTGGTGGATGCATTTCCAGCAACTGTTTTAACATTTTCTGTGCGGAATCACTCGTTAAGTATGCCGCTAATGAACATTTTATGTTTCCGTTAATGTGTTATGTCATTGTGTTTGTGCCTCAACGCATCACTTCCGCCCATTTATTCCTATATAATAATTGTTTGTTTTAGTGAGCTCTACCACCCCTCAATGTTTGTCCCATGATTTTAGAATCATCCTGTATAAAGTCGTGGAACTACTTTCCCTTCGCCATTGCCAACTTTACAGGGCGCGTGCAAGCCAGAATGCCCGTTGAAACGCAGGCATGTAGCAGCAGTGACATTTTTTCGCGGTCGTTTCTTTCCTGACGAAATGTAGGAACGTTACCATGGAAGAGCGGGAAAAAATTTTATACCATTCGTATTTTCTCCTTTACGTAGGGTCGTCCGATATTCGCGAAGATAATTCCTGCCAAGTTGTATTTCAATAAATTTCAAATCAGATCCAATTTCGCGATTGGCCATTTTCAACCTCTGCGCGTCTTCGGTGCCTGCCCGCGAATCACAGACATTCAGTACTCGAGTAACTGAATCCGCATTGCCCCAGTCAAGTACCACACTGTCTTCGACGAAGGCAAGCGGCTGATAGCCGACGGAATACTGTAGTGGTGCAAGTAGGAAATTGAGCTATGATTTACGTGATATTCTTTTCGCGAAAATAAGGTGGTCCTACCTATATGCATACACTGATGATGTAGGTTTGTGAATTATTCGTTAGTGAGTACAGTGCAAGAGACAAAGTCCAATGATTTTCCCTGGGGTCACTGATTTGACAAAAATATTACCGTTCAATATTGAAAATGGATCTTACTTCTAAACACGAACAAGAAGACTATACTCGTATACGACTCACTGGCTGCAACAGCGAAACAAGCGTTATGTCAGCTTGACGTACAGCACCCATCATGCAATTTCTTGTTCGCAGCAGCAGAAACCATGAATTACCCTTTTAAGCTCACTTTAAGGTTCTCGCCTAGCCCGAACATTTTTCTGCGTTTCATGCCGAGAAGTGCGAGAGCGATAAGGGTGACAGTGTGGCCCGCATCAAGTACGTGATCGTCACTAAGCGCAAGGCTCTGAACTGGCGTGCAGTTTTCTAGTCGCACTGCGACTACCTATAGGACTTTCACGACTACCTATGGGACTTTCACGACTACCTATGGGACTTTCAGTGGTGACCCTATTGTGTTATTGTTGTAAAGTTTGCAGGGAGGTACAGTGCAGGGCCTCTAAGTAGTTTTGTGTGTATCTGATGCGAACATTTTGAGATATAGTCCTTAGAAAAGGCAGTTTTTAGTAGTTCGAGTACACAAAATGGTGTTGCTAACGTATGCGACATTTTGGAAGTACCAAATAGCCCTCGTCTGAAGTGAGTTTCTTTCGTAGATCAGCACACTGTATACACGTTTGATAGTGTCGTGAAATAAAAACGTTTATTTCAAACACTCTGCAACACATTTCAAGCGCCAGGTAGGCGGGAGACCTCTTTCAGGTGTTGCGTGAAAAAAACTGTTTTTTTGTGAGTGCTGTAGTTAAGTCGACACAACACTTTTACGCTAACAGCTGTACACTCTAAATCTTAATCATTGAAATATTTCTTTGTTTCGTTAATTTAACACTACCTTACTGAAACAACGTGCACTTTTCTGAATCTAAATAAACCTGGTGACCTTTGACCTTCAAAATAAAAAATCCCCTTAATACTCTTTAAAAAATCTCAATTTTTTTTTAATTGTATAAAATGCATATAAATTTTTTTATTATAAAACCTGTTTATTAAAAATATTTTAAAAACTTACTATTCCTCAGGTACTCCGCAGCATCACGTCCAGCAGACAACAAATCCCCTTCGAATCAATCACATTGTATTAACATTCCCATCACCTACCAATGTTTCTCATTTGTTAATTAGNTCAGCACCCAACATATTGTTTTTTTTTTTCATTTTTCATTTGTTTTCATTTTCAACACCTAGGTGGCGCTAGTGTATTAATAATCGATTTCGCCACCAGGCGAGTTGCCGATTTAGCCATCAGGTGGCAGCATTATTTATGTTTTTTAAAGTATAGGTGCTGCTGTCGGTCCCCTGCATATTGGATTATATTTTCAACACCACGGTGGCACTGATGAGTCCGACCACAATGTTGGATCTGGGTGACCTTCACGTTGACTTCACATATGTAACCTTTACCCCGAGTGAATTACCTTTAATTATTATGATCATAAGAAAAATCTTTAAAAAAATAAGAAATATCAAAAAAAATTTTAAAATACAAAAAATTATTAAACGCTAGATATCCCATCAATGTTTCAATCAATCTTGCAAATTTACATCAATCAGCACCTCAATCAGCACCGCAATCAACACCGCAATCACCAATCCACACACAAATCCACACTAATCCATACCAATCCAGACCAATCCTTCGATCAATTCCAATCTTCAATAGTTAGTAATCCTCTTCTGAAATCCACAGGACTAATGCTAATATTTGAGCCTTTCCAATCCATCGATCAATCACAACCCTTCGATCGATCATTCGATCAATCCCAATCCTTCGACGTATCCTTCGATCAATTGGCAAACAACATAAAATTAATGTTGGGAAAACGTAGACCACGAGAAATTTCGGCGTTGTGCCAATATAATATGGCAAGGTTGGCCCACCCATAGAGCCAACCAATTTGTGCTAACCGGGCTACTCACAATAAAACACAACACAAATGGTGGCCATCAAAAGAAGTCCGTGATTTTTCTGAAATATATATGTTTATAAACGATTGTTCATTGATAAAAAACCGTAAATTTGAGAAAAACCTTTTGTACGCCAGGTTATATACAATGAACGCATAATCTATTTATTTATTTATTTGCACCACATTTGTCTTGACACATTTTGTACACAACACACTTACAAATACAGAGGTGAAACTGGCGCGTATACCGCTAGCTTCAGCCGCACACGTAAGCAAAATGGTGGCTTTCGCCAGCAACGCGCACAAACCAATAATTTGGTTCCGGTCTTTCTTTCGGTTTACCTGATTTGTAGAAGTTTCTGCATGTCTTATTTTTGAATGTATAATACTGACATTAACGAACACGCTATACAGTGTTAACTGGTTCCGAGAAGCACGTTCCACCGAAAGTACAGCGTTCATCATAAATTTACGATTGTAAAACTTCAGCTTGAAAATTATCACGGGGATGAGCATGTTAAACACAAAGAAAAAAGGCTTATGTTGTTGCATAAAAAAAAAATACTATCAGCCCATTTCTTAGAATGTTTATGCTGTGGTTCAGTTGTCAAAATTGTGACAAAGTTAATAAAGTTAACAATTTACGAATTTTCATACTACTATTATACAAATATACTGTTTAATTATTAATAAAGCCTCTAAGTAATATTGCCACCAAAAATATATTCCAATAAAAATAACACTAAGAAAAAATATTTATTATTACTGCAACATTAAAGAAATATCCAGCAAATACTAGTTTTCACTGACTTAACATTTCGAAATAACGGATACTAGTGAAGAACGATAAGTTTGTATAAAAAACCATTATACTTTTATTTTTGCGCATAGAAATATAACTAAGTGTAACTTGATCAGCTTTCAGACGTTGCAAAGCTGTTTACATGTTCAAGATATACATTTATTTCTAGAGCATAAAACATATCCACATAATGAAAGAGAACTGCTGTTTGGCTTTAAATGTAATAGAATAACCACAACATCACACGAAGTGAGATATGTTAAAATAAATCAATTGGTAGGGCGATGGGTTCTGTGGAGGTTTGTCTAGTACACAAGGCACAGGTTCAATTCTCCCAAATCTCTTGATTTTTTATTTGTAGGTTATATTTATTTCAGAGACAAAATAATTGTACTTAAATAATTTTACATATAATGTTGTTTTAAAGTAAAGTAAATACAAAAATACTATTAAAACAAGTGTTAACATTAATTCAACACTGTGATGGCCTATGCACAACAAGAATTCGCCTAAGTTCACCATGCCATGGATTGCTGTTTCTAATGAAAGTCGTGTACAATGGCTTACCTTTGGTGCGATAGGGTCCGCTCAACTGACCATCTCGCTGCTGCTGCCTGCGTGAGAGCTGAATGGCAAATGGCGCATGGCGCAATAGTGTGCTGTTTCGTAACTTCGCCTGCTTCCCCTTCCCTCCCCTGAGCGTCACCATTACAACATGACGCCGGTCAGCACCGACGCCACCAAGGGGCGTTTCCACTCCGTGAATGTCGGAAATTGCTTGAGAAGTCGACGACAAATTTGTATAAAAGGCTTGTGTTCTCCCCTGCACGGGGATACAGGCCAGGGACTTCATTAGGGAAGGAACTGCTGTTCCTCCGTTTTAAATTTTTGAGAAGGGG
>NQII01002081.1:45479-147092 GCA_002778355.1 Clitarchus hookeri | reverse complement strand
ATTAAATATTATGTCTTTTTAGGGGATTTACAGTCATGGGATTTTATTACAGAGTTTTAATAAATTTTGGTTATTCCATATTGGGAATTGTAATTTTGTATTTTAAAAAAGGGAATATATCTCAGAATTTTGTAACCATTTATTTTCCTGTACAAACCCAAAGTAAGTTTTATGATACCCTTTGATGCCACACTAACAGGAAAAGGGGGGGGGGAGGAGGTGTCTCTATTCCCTGAAAAACGAACATCGTAACTTCTTCCTGAGGATACAAAGGCGAAGTACTATTTGCTTAAGCGTAACATGTCGATAGAATACTACGCCACTCTGCTTCTTCATTGAGGCTAGTTGAAAGAGGTAATCAATTCAGTAGTTTTGAATTTATAAAAAATTTTTTTGGCCCTGCTACAGCAGTAAAGAGAGTTAAAATAGATTGGCAAAATGACTTGTACAGAGCCGTTCGTACTGCCTGGATCTAAAGTTTGGGAACTGAGTCCCTGCAGAAAGCGCTCACAGATGCGGGTATTGCCTACAAGCCGGAGGACGGAATCGAAGTCTTGCACCACCTGGTGCGCGAGCTGGTGTGAAAAGGAGGAGTTGCTGGTCAACCTGAGGATGAATCCGCTTCAGTCACCATTCTGAAAATCTTCTATCGGCCTTATAGTCTGAACTATGGTTTCGATCGAAATAATGTGCAGTTTGAATTTGGGAACTGCAGTTAAACTGCTCGTTCAAATGGCTAAATCAGTTTCACTTAATATCTCTAGAATAGCACTATTATATAGTGAAATAAGGTTTAACGTACCCGAATATTTGCAGAGTGTGGTAGGGCAAGCTATCAATAAGAGTATGTCCTTTTGCGAATCTCGTCAGGCTATTTTGCGGCAAACATGTACTCCAGTAGCCATCGTACACCAGAGCATGATAATTCTAGAAAGATTTCAGCATCATGGAGAATCAATGCCACATTTTGTAAATGAGATGATTAGACTGGTTGAAGTTTTGTGTTTGCTGTGTGAGGAAGAAAATTTGGTAGAAATAAGGTTTTCTGATTTGTTGCCTGAAAAACAGTAATTTCTTTACCTTTGCCACAAACGTTGCAAGAGTTGTTGGCGTTGAGGTGGAATTGTTGGTCATTGGAAATAAAAGATGGACATGAACGTAACACCTAAAAGGCAGTGTCAAATTTGTTTTCGGTTAGATCATCTAGCGGTGAAAAATTTTGATAAGACTCAAAACTGGAGAAGGATATTCGGTACAAGTTAAGTCAAAACGGAAATGCTAAGTTTCTGTTTGGGTAAATCACACAACGGAAAACTGTTTTTATAAAAAAAGCATAAAGTGACGAGAAAGTAGTACCCCAAGGAAACGGGCACCAGTCGGACGTAAAAGAAATGTCCGATGATCAAAAACCGATGGAAATTGTGATTTGTAACCTATGTGATAATCCTGGTCACCTTCAATTTAAATGTCTGTTGCGAGGAAAACCTGCGGGATTAGGTTCAATTTTAAACCCTAATGTTTTTTAATAGAAATGGCTTGCTGTGTGTTCCATTACTAATTAGAAATTTTAAAATGCCAGCCTTGGTAGATTCGTGTGCCTCTGCATCTCTCATAAAACATGAAATTTGTAATGAAATTATGCGTGACGCACTGGTTGATACCATACAAATAGAAAGCGAAGAGTATTTCGTATTTTCTTCAGCAGACGGAGGATTCATCAGATCAAATGTTGTGCAGTGATACAAATTGAAACTGAACAATTGTTATGGAAAATGCCTTTTCGTGTTTTTGAAATGTATCACATGACGTAATATTGGGTATTGATTCTTTGGGCAGCACCCACGCATATTGACGTAACGAGAAATGTGTTGAAATTTAGTTTTTCCCATGAGATTGTTATTGCTTTGCAAATTTAACCTTCCCGATGTCGAAAGATTCAGTTTATATAATATTCGGAAGAGATTGTAGAGGCATTAGACCAGTTAAAAACAGAATATTGTGATGTGTTTACGTCATAGGTAGGGCACTGTAAAGAGGTACCTGTTATTTTGAAATTAATAGATAGCGAGCCTGTAGTGTCTGCGCCCAAAATGGAAATATTCTAGCAGTTGATCAATGATTTAAAGGAACAGGGAATTTTGGAGGAATCCACTATTCCGTATGCGAGCCCATCTTTTTTGTTACCCATAAAAACACCAGGTAAATATCGGTTAATATGTAATTACAGAAAGTGTAAAAATAAATTGTCTGTTGATTCATACACGGTACCAGTTATGGAAACTGTTTTCCAACACTTGCAAAGAGATAAATATTTCACTATATTGGATTTGAATTCTGTGTTTCTACAGTGTGAGTTACATCCTGAAAGTGGAGCGCCGTTAGCTTTTTGTACCCCTTGGGATCTGTACCAGCGGACGTGTCTGCCCGTGGGGGTGAATCCAGGGCCTCAATGTATGTCCCGAATGTTGAATGACGTGTTAACACGGTACTTGTTTGAGTTCGTCTTTACGAACATTGATGACGTGTGCGTGTACAGTGACATGTTGGAGGGACACCTGAAACATTTGCGGACAGTGTTAGACGCGTTAAGGAATGCTGGTGTGACGGTGAACCAAGGAAAAATTAGTTGAGCACAACAACATGTGCGATAGCTAGGGTTTATTATGTCGGAGGGTAATTTACGCACTGATCCTGACAAAATTAAATCTGTAGTTAATTTTCCACAACCAAAAAAATTGACAGGTGTAAAAATATATTTAGGAATGGTTGTATTTATAGTCAATTTATACCAAATTTTTCTTATCTTACAGAATCATTAAACACGTTAAAAAAAGGTACATTTTGTGAGGGACACGGAACAAGGGAAAGCTTTATTAAAAAATTTAAGAAATTATAGCCTATTCTCCCGTCTTGCATTAGCCCAATTTTACTGAAGAATTTTTTTCCACTCTAATGCAAGTTCCGTGGTCGTCGGGGCATGTTTGAATCAAAATAAGGCGGACATTTTGTGCTTATAGCATACGCCGATAAATTATTAACTCAGGCAAAACGGAAATCTACTATTTATGAAAAAGAGTGCTTAAGTTGCATATGGGCAGTGGAAACGTTTTCAGAATATTTAGCTCATGCTCCGTCTACTTTATTTGTTGATAACCAGGCTTTTAACAGTTTGTTTAACTCACGAAAGCCAGCAGGTAGATCGGCACGGTGATTCGTGCGCCTAGCTCGCTTTAAATTTACCTTGCAGCAGAGGATCCACTATTCTGTAACGGATGCGCTGTCACGCATGCATATGAAGACGAGTTCGAGACAGTGGAAAATGGGACCACTTAGGGTAGTCAGTTGTCCGATTCAGTTTCCGCTTAGGTAAATATTTTGGAATTAAACACGTTACAGAAGTTGCCCAGTACTTTTACAGATATAATATAACATCAAAATTCTGACACGGAATGTATACAGATATTGTCCGAATTCAAAGACGGAAATTCTTGTTACGTACTTTACAAACAATTTCTAGGAGAATGGACGAAGGGAGGCAAACACAGAGTTCTTGTACCTAAAAAACTAAGGGCAATGGTTTTTAAATATTATCGTGAATATTTTTACGGTGGACACGTAGGACGGGATAAAGCAATTAACCGTGTGTTAGAACTTTTTTACGTGGCCAGGAGTGCGCAACGATCTGGAAAATTGTGTCAAGTGTTTGCGATGCGTGACAACATGCAAAGGCGAATCATCAAAAACCAGAAGGGCAATATTCCCGTACGGTGGCATTGTATCCTTGGGAGCGCATTTATTTGGACGTGATGGGCCCGTTGCCCCGGAGTGGATATGTATATTTCCTTGTTGTCATAGAAAGTTTCAGCAAATTTTGTTTATTTTTTCCGTTACATACCATACAGGCAGGAGAAATTTGTAAGGCACTAATGCAGAAATTATATAGTGTTTTTGGCTCGCCTGTGTTTGTAGTGACCGACAATTCTACGTATTTTCTTACTCAAGAATTCAGAGTTTTAAATTTTATATTGGGGTTGTAAAGATGGTGCTGACTGCTCCGTACCACCCTCAGGTATATTTAGCAGAACGGCTGAATCGAAACATTAAAATTGCCTTAAGCAGTTTTCAATCTGATACGCAACGTCACTGAGATTACGTATTATATTTACTTTTTCTGTGTTTTAATAATATACTACATAGTGCTCATAAAAATGCTCCATGCGAGGTATTTTTGGGAAGACGTTTGATGCACCCGATAATAAATGTGTGGTCACTCCACGGCAGTTATTTGGAGAATGTGAGTAATAAAAACTTCGAAGAAATATGGGCCGATGTGACACGTAACTTAATTACATATCACCAAAATATAGAACAGAAGAGTAATTTTCCATATACAGATTTAAACTTTAAACCAGGTGATTTAATTTTATTTGAAACTCATCACCTCAGTTCAAAAATCGATTATTTTTTTTAGTGCTAAGCTAGTCGTGAAATGGCACGGCCCATACCAAATAGTTAGGTCCTTTTCGCCCGTGACAGTGATGATTATATTGATCCAAATTCTCCTGAAAAATTGGAATAAGTTTATATTTCCCCTTGTAACAATATCATGAACCAACAAATGCAGTGTAAAGGGGCCCCCTCCTGCCCCTATTATTCCCGTTAGCTGTGTTGATATTTTGGATGTGATAATTGTATCATCCAAATAATATTTTGAAATTGATGTTTAAAAAAATTATATATTCATAATAATGTTCATAATATTTATTTTTATTAGTAATAATAAATTTGATGGTGAATACTAAGTGTTGATGGAGTAAATTAAATTATATGCATATGGAAACGTACGGAAAAGTAAACCGGAAAGTTAAAATACTCAGGACAAGTATATAGAATACGGTGAGAGATTTCAAATTTACTATTTTATATGGGATTTTTGTGTGAATAAATGTGTTTTGAAAAGCAGCCCTATCACATACCAGTTGAAATTGTATGAAGTTACGTTCTACGAGTCGTTTTAAGTCCCTGGTGAATGTCTGTTTTATTGCTGCCTGCTGCTATCATCCAGACTTGTGTTCCACATGAAAAGGAGCCTGGGGTAACGGTCTTGCCAGCCGACGCCTCGGGATTTTCTGGACGCGTGAGCAACACCGACGTGGTCGAGTATCAGGGGAGGAGGGATGTGACTCCCTACGCACATCAAACATTCACCTAAGTTCACCTCGCCTTGGATCGCTGTATCTACATGAGGGTCGTTGACAATGGCTTACCTTTGGTGCGATAGGTCCCGCTCAACTGACCATCTCGCTGCTGCCGCTTGCATGGGTGCTGAACGGCAAATGGCGCGTGGTGCAATAGTGTGTTGTTTCGTAGCTTCACCTGCTTCCCCTTGCCTCCTGAGCGTCCCCATTACAACGTGACGCCGGTCAGCACCGACGCCACCAGGGGGCGTTTCCGCTCCGTGAACGTCGGAAATTGCTACAGAATTCGATGACAAATTTGTATAAGAGCCTTGTGTTCTCCCCTGCTCGGGGAGACAGGACAGGGACTTTATTAGGGAAGGAACTGCTGTTCCTCTGTTTTAAGTTGTGAAGGGGAAGGGGGTTGCTTTGTATAATAATGAAAACATATGTTATTTCTATTTGTAATTATTTTGTGTAAATAAATGAAATATTATATCTTTGTAGGGGATTTAAAGTCTTGGGATTTTATTAGAGAATTTAAATATATTTTGTAATCCCATAGTGGGAAATGGCCTTTTGTATTTCAAAAAAGGGAAAGCATATCAGCGTTTTGTAACTATCTATTTTCCTGTGCAAACCCAAAGTAAGTTTTGTGATACCCTTTGAACCTAAGAATTGGGGAGGGGTCTCTCTCTATTCCTTGAAGAACGAACATCTTCTTGAGGAAACAGATACGAATTCTTATTTGCCTTTGTGTGCTAAAACTGTCACAACACAAAATTGGTTTTGCGGTATAATAAATTGATAGTACCGTAAAGAGGTAACGTTACTGCAAAATAAGTTAATATTGCATTAACATAGCATAGCGCAAGAGCAACAGGAGTTAGTGATGTCTCAGATATAGCCTATTCGTGGTTTCTTCACACTTTTTTAATCAAACCTCCGAAACATCAACACATAGATGACATTCTTGGTTCTTTCCTAAATATGTTATGCACCACAAGCGTTGTATGCTTCTGTTTAACACAAAAGTATCTTGTTTTTGGTTAAATTGAACGCATTAAAAATTTATTTTAAAATTATTATGTGGCAATTATAATTAATACGAATAAAAACCGAGAGAATAAAATGTATGTTGATATTGCCTAGTATAGTCTATTCGTGGTTTCTTTACACTTTTAGAATCGAACCTTTGAAAAATCACCCCATGTATAATGTGTTTGCTTGTATCTTAGAAATATAACGTAACACAAGCGTTATATATATATATATATGTTAATATACAACCACCTTATTTTTAGTACAATTGAACTTTAACATATATTATACTAATAAATTAACACATTTCACTTATTATTAATAAAAATCAGAGGGAAAAAAAGGCAACGGTAACGTAAAATAATATAAGGTTGTGTGCACACGAATCTTCTGCGTTGTCCCGTTTATGTTATTTTATATACTTGGTTAAGCTTTGTTTGCATGAGTCGGAGGAATTTCCAGAAAATTGAACTTAGGGATGGCTTCAGAAAATTTGGAAGTAACCGTGAACTGACTTAAATTAATATTTCTCAAGAAAAATGTGATTTAACTGAATGAGCACAGATACGGTGCGTTGTCCCTTTAGAGTAATTATTGAGACTTGATTAATCTTTGGGCCCAAGGCGGAAGACAAGCCTGTAAGTAGAACTTTGGCAAATTTTCAGAACAGTTGGAAGTAACCATGAATGGATTACAACTAGAGACCTAAAGATTTCCCGAATTCATTTTGATACCAGCAAGAATTCAAAACACTTGTTTTTATACAACTTTAGCCATTGGTCCACACGGTGTTTGACATCTCCTAGAGATCGCTGGCCCAATCGTCGCCTTCCAGTGTGACAGCAGACAACCATTGTGCAGTTATTATCGGCATATTGGTACATAATACAGTAGATTCTAGCCTACAGGTCACTGATTTCACGAATTGTTCAGGTCTTTAACTATAATCTCAAATGACTGCACTTGCAGCTTTGATGCTGCTGGCACAACATTAGACATTGATGTGTGCAGTGGGGATGATTTCCCGAGCGTCCTTGTTGCGCGCTCGCCTTGCCTCACAACAGAAAGGTTATTTTCATTGTCTGGCCCAGGGGTTGCGTCTGGGTGTTCCTTCGGGGGGAACAGTGGGCCGGTTTGTCAAGCGCGCCCTCCCATTGTGTGGACAGGCGGGCGCGTTATGGGTGCCGACTGTCTGGGGTCGTAAAGCTTGATTAAGGAGTCGGAGTGGAGTATCGGCGGCACGGCTGGGAGAGGGGAAGGGGGCGCAGGCCAGAGAAAGAGCCGCTAACGAATCCCCGGAGCAGCCCTTGTCCGCGTCTGGGGCGGCGAGAATGAGCGGGCAGGACTCGCGGCGCACGATCCTTCCATTGTGGCCGCACAAAGGACACGTGATAAACGCCGTGCAGCCTTGTTTCTCACCTCCGATGCACGAGTCAAAGGAAGACGGAGATACAGAGCAGCCCTTGTACGGTCGACCACTTCCACCGCGAGTTCCGTCAACTTATTGTTATGGAATTTATAAACATTTCCTCGGCAAATATTTTATAACTAGTGGCACCGGGGCCGCGGTGGCTGAGCGGTTAGCCTGCTCGCCTCCTACCAACGCGAACCGGGTTCGATCCCCAGCCGGGTCACCAGATTATCGCTTGTGGGAATCTTGCTGGACGATGCCGCTGGTAGGTGGGTTTTCTCGGGGATTCCCCTTTTCCCATTCATTTTCATTTCGGCGCTGCTCCATACTCACCTCATTCACCCCCTAATCGGCTCTCAAGTCCTCCGCTGAACCCTCATATGTCACCGAATGGCCTTGGTGTCGTGAGACCGGGAGCCTTGACTCCCATAACTCACAGGATGTTCGTAAAACAAATTCACCCCTACACATACTGAAATCATGGTGGTGGCGGCGGGCTGCCATGTAGGTGTGTTTTGTTTGCACCGGACCCGTATTAAGGCTGTTCATTGGTGTTGCCTATTTTAAAGTAACATTACGTGTTTGCGTGTTCGGCGGGGGAGTGAAGCTCCCCTCCAGCCTCCCGGCTCGAGTGAATGTCTGTGTCGTGATGTCTGTCTAACATGTTGGCTCTGAAGACCTCGCTGTTAAGAGCCGCCCAAACATCTTCACTCTTCACTCACAATTAGGAGCACCTGTTTTCAGCGAAAAATAAATCGGGACAATTGGTGTTCCGAATCACTTTATTTCAAAACCATTGTGGTGATTGGACCATTTAAATTTTTACGCCTCTTTCCTGTCTCTCCGCGAATCACGAACGTTCAGTATCGGAGAAACTTCATTCTAAATGGCTCACATACACTCTTCCCACATAAACGACCGGTCAATAGCTAAAGAAAGGCTGTAAACGAGCACATAGGATATTTAAATCTTGCCCCCCCATTAAATATTTCGCGAAAAGCAGCTAGCCCTATTTATAACATATTATTTTTAGTTATGCCACAGAGTTCTGAACCCTTTCAGGGGTAATTTTACTCCAATTGATGTTTTCAGGTGTTACGAATATTAAGTTTTTTGATGCTTACCGTACTTTAATCCATTCAGACCCAGTGTACACAACTGTGTACATTACGCACGTGTAGGTAATTTCTGATATGAATTGCACACTGCGAAGCTCAATGACCAATAATCTTACCTGTGGGTAAATGATTCGCAAACCGTCTCACTGGTCTGAGTCATAATTGGTTCATATAACTGTAGCCGAACATAAAGCCCACCGCTCATTGGCTATGATAACGAAACAAGTGTTGTGTGTCGACTTTAGTAAATTAAGGGTTGGACGTTACTTCTACAGAAGCAACCAGGCAGCGGTTGGGGACGGCTAACTATCCCCTTCTGGCCAAGCCTTGCTACCCTTCAGGTAGTTCAGTCAGCTGCCGAGGTCTTGGGGAGGTAGACACACAAGGACACGATGGAGTTGGCAAGGCGACAGGAAGATGGTGGCGAGGAGCACAGGAGAAAGGCGACTTCTGTCCCTCCTTCCTCCACTACTTCAAGCTCAACACTGCACAACACGCACCACAACGCAGACTGCCACACACCAAGCAGGGGACTGACAGCACCAGCAGGAAAACAGACGCAACCTCGTGCAGCTGTCCCGAAAGGCAACGTCTTCTCACGACTGAGAGAAGAAACTTCTACAGATGATACCCAGGACAGCCACAATACGTCTCTAAACACATGTCCAGAAACACTCGCTCCCCCAGTGTACATCCCTGACACCTCGACACTTGTATACCTGGCTCTCCAATTTGGCGAGCACTTCTTTGTGAACGTCACATTCACCAACAGACAACACCTGAAGGTGCTTCTAAGGAAGAAGAAACACTCTATTACACACATGCTCAGAAAAACGAAACGCCAATTTAAAAGGTCATCAAAGGACTCACACACAACGTAGACTCTAAACAATTATCGAAAGAATTCAAAGAATTCGGCATTAGTCTAATCCACGTCTGGGAATTGCGAACACTAGCTGAAACACCCGCAGTCTTTGGAGTACATCAACACGAATATCTTGACGTACTGGAAATAACCACACTATTCTAAACGTCAGTTCGCATAGAACTGTACAAGCACCGAACTGAAGATGTGGTGCAGTGCATGCGTTGATGTGCGCTGGGCCACACTCAGAAATACTGCACACTTCAGCCGATCTGCGCTCTGTGTACGGGACCGCACACAAAGGCAGGCTGTACAATTAAAACACAAAACGAAGCAAAGCGCAAGTGTACACTTTGCAAGAAAACAAGACACTCGGGTGTATGGAAACAGTGCGAAGTAATCCAGAAGCACATTAAGGCACGCAAGCAAAGGATGGGACCTAAACCCACCAAACAAACTAGAGTTACTAGGCATGAAATCCGGGAAAACACGAGAGCAAACATTCAGTCAAAAGCTGAATTCCCTCCTCTTTAATCACAGAAAAGGCAGACTGAACAGGAAAACACTGAAAGGGAACAAGCACTCACGCAACAGCAAAGGGAAAAATCACAACAATACAGGAGAAGGGACAACAACACAACAGAAAATACGGCCATGTTAGCAGAAATGCACAAACTGGCCGCTATTCTGCGAGAAACACAATTCGTAACCCTAATGGACCACTTTAGGTCCATAATCACGCAGGCGAAAGCCATTAGAACACTACAGGATAAGCAGATGCTGCTTCTCACAGCACTCGCCACTTTAACTTATCAAACAAACAAATATTTTAGGACAACATTATCTAATACTCAAAATTTACGTAAAATAATATATAATAAACATAACTAACAAAAAATTAACAACCACAACAAAACGCCCCAAATCGCAGCAAAACGTAAACCCTTAACAAATTACATACACCTTTTCGCCTCGGAATTCTCTGATTTCTCCGGGACGAAATTTAAAACGTTTAATAAAACTGCATGGCTCTAGCCGAAAGACTTCAGTCGTCCACACTTAGGGCTAGAGACAACACCTACTTAGCTGCTCTCTACACCACATCAAGGCCTGTAGGTACACTGCACCGGTCGCATAGGGTGCCCTACCCAGGCTTGTCATGTGGGAACTCGGGAAAGCTGGGAAATAGCGCCAACTACCACTAATTTTTCAGGCTGAGAGACACACATGCCAGCCGAGATATGAGTCGGTAAGCTAACCAAACTAAACTAAATAAAGTAAATTTAAAAAAATTAAGTATAATCAAATCCTTTTAAAATAATAATTATTAAAATTACTAAAAAGTTAATTCAAAAAAATTAATTATAATCAAATCCTTTTAAAATAATAATAATTAAAATTACTAAAAAGTTAATTCAAAAAAATTAAAAATACAAAATAAAACACAAAAAACTATATTATATATATANTAAATTATAATCAAATCCTTTTAAAATAATAATAATTAAAATTACTAAAAAGTTAATTCAAAAAAATTAAAAATACAAAATGAAACACAAAAAACTATATTATATATATATATATAAACTAATCAATACAAACTACTCATCATGACGCACCGACTTGATAGTCTGTTTCAGGCGTAGAAGAATTTTCTCGGGAGGGGGGAGGGGTTTCTGCTTTGACTAGAATCTGAATATATTCTTGTACCAAGGGCTCATCTAGCTTACTACCAATAGTTTATCAATGTCACTACATGACTACACGATGAAGCGTACCCCAAGGGCTGCCCCGGGAGACTAGGGACTCACCCACACGTTACGTGCATAATTAATGAGCACACTTGCATACAACAGACCAACATGTCGGACAGACATCACGACGCTGACATTCACTCCAGCTCCACATCTCGTGGATTGCTGGCCAGCAGAGATGGAATTATTCGTTCAACGAACAAGAGTTGGAAAGGAAACAGAGATGGCCAGAATCGAGGAAAAAACGCACTGACATTTTTTAAAAGACTGTTCTGGGGGAGTGGGAGGGGTGGTGGTATTTCAAAATTTCTTTGACAGTACTGACGTAAATTTTGATATTATTGGAGCCGCAGTGGAGTAGTGGCCAGATTACTCTCCTCTCACCTTGGCCAACCGGACTCGATTCCCGGCGGGGCCTCTCCCAGATTTTCGCATCATACCGGACTCCACGCCACTCCATTTACTCTTATCACACTCTCTCTTTTACTCCACCTTTCTTACTGCGGGTCGCATGTTTGTCAGTGGATTTATGTGCCTGTGTAATATTTATTTTCGTGAGAGCCAAGGTTTTAAAAACAAAAGATACAAATATTTGAGAAAATAAAATATTGAAAATTTCCTTGCAAAGGCAAACGTGGTTTATAAGAGCGACTTTGAAATTAAAGTTCGAAATTGGAAAAAAAAATATATTTACAAAAAATAATTGCTGGTTGTTGCAAAAGTAAAAATGTACTTTATGTGGAGTACTTTACTGTTCCCAAGTGTGTGGAAACTCGAAACCTATGAAATATTCCCTTCAAATAATTGCCACAAAAGATCCAGAAGCAGTGCACTAAGAGAAACGTTTGGTTGAATCAAATGACATTTTTTGGCGCATCCCAATTAAACATATTGGGGAAATTGAATACTTTTTGTTGAAACCAAATTATTTTGTCTTTCTTATTTGATTTCCCCAAACTTATAATTTGATGGTGCAAATAAATATTAATTTAGATCTTCGTACATTAAACAGTTTCGATTAATACTAAAATTCTGGAAGCCCGACCGAGATGCGAATTTAATTTAGATCGTTTTCAGTAAATAGTTACGCTCTACTACACTCAGTTTAAGTGGCAACTGACAGCAAGTAGATGTTTTAAATACTGGACAACGTGCGCGAATAAGTGTTTCAAGTTTTGCATGTTAACTGTTTAGCTCCCTGTTGATCTTGTTTTGTTAGTACGTTAATACCACAACAAAGCATCAATAAATGCACTAACAAACCCTGTTAACTGTCATTGTTGTCACAAAAAAAACTCTAGCTAGGGTTGTATATTCGAGTGAAAGTAATCAAATTAGTGACCAAACAAATATATACAGATAATTGAACTAAATATTTTGTTGACAGTGTAACTTCTTTTGGTCCAACATACAGGCATTGTTATTTCAAGCGTGTATTTTGTTCGACAAACAAATTTTTTATTTAATTTTTTTTTTTTTAATTTTGTATTCTGCTCGGAAAATTAAATTTTTATTTTCGCCCTATAAATCAAAATTTGTTGTCGTGAAAAAACGGGGCAGTGGTGGTACATTAGCTAGACCACTCATATCCTTCCTTGCGACCCGCCACTGCTATATACGCAACTCGCTTCAGCCACATCGGCTCTGAAGATCTCGTTCTCGAGAGCCACACAAACCTCTCCATCCCACTGGAACAAACCTTTACCTCAACGTGAGCTTAGTTGTTGCTATAGACAATGCAGGAAGTGTTTTGTTGAGAGTAATAAAAATAAAAATTGCAGATGAAATAACGTTGTTTGTAGCTACGTGATAATACATACATAACATGTTTTAACTCCTCCAGACCCACTTTAATTTACGGCTTCAGGTGTTGCAAAGAAAAAAAAATTGATGCTTGTTAGACTTAGTTGACAAACCACTTGTTTCGTTGTCAGAGCCACTCGGCTGTAGTCTATGTGTTTAGCTAGAGTTATTTGAAACATTTATGACCTAGACCAGTAAGGCGGTTTGGGAATAATTTACCTACCAGTCAGGTAAATAGAATGAGTCAATGAGACTTCAACAGTTTGCCATAGATAGAGACCGGAAAAATTCGCTGTTCCATTTCGGGACAAGCTATAATTCAAAACCTCGTACGTTTGTATTGCGTGTACTATTGGCCCACGCGTTAGTTTACACATCGTGGACATCTCTGAGCCAATTATAAACACAAAATAAAATGCCGACCCAATCACCGTCTTCCGCTAATACAGAAAGCAACCAATAAAGAGTGATATTTGCATGATTTTACACACGACAGTGGAGTAAAGCCTATAGGTCATTGAACTCGCCAATTTTTCAGGTCTCTAGCCATAAGTTATAAATAGTTATAACTAGAGTCCCGGACTTTTCGCGAATTCTTTTCAGGACAAACTGGACTTCAAACATAAAAACATTTTAATTTTGTTTTAATTGGATTGCAGTCTGTAAGTCACGCCCTGAATGCATTTGAACCGATAAGTAAGACGCAAGGAAAAGAGGGTCGAATCCCGTGCCACCTGGTCTGGTGTTGAACTGGAGTAACAGCCAATGAACAACTAGTAGAGACCTGAAGTATTCGCGGATTCATTTTGAGACGTGCTAGAATTCAAAACACGTGTGTTTATATAATTTTAGCCATTGGTTCACACGGTGTTTGACACCTCCTTGAGAACGTTGGCCCAATCGTCGCCTTCCACTGTAACAGCAGACAACCAATGTGAAGTTAATATCGGCATGTTTGTACATAAAACTGTAGAGTCTAGACTGCAGGTCACTGAAAATCGCGAATTTTTCAGGTGTCTAACAACTAGCTGAGGCTCGAGTTCACAAACGATTGCGCAGTCTAGCTTGTTGCCAAATGAGCCAGTGACATTTCCGGGTTCCTAACAGTGAGCCTGCATGAAATGTGTAATTTATAGACACACGTGATTTTCGCGAAAAGGATTCCACGGAGGCTACACTGCAAAAAAATACTGGTAAGCTTTTAACTTATACACTCTGTTAACAATACTACCACACATCAAGCTGCAGATAAACGAATGTTAAGCATCGCCATTATACCAAGTTGGGAACTTCCCTACGCATTTTACCGTTTCCTGAGCAAATGTAGGAACGCTACGATGAGTGTATAGGGGAAAAAAATTACCATTCGCGCTTTCTCACTAATCGTATACACTGGTATGGTAAATTTCCTAGTAGTTTCTTAAAGTGTATATTTTAATACCCTACTTGCACACCTACAGTTTTCCATCCGTTATTGGCCGCGTGCTTTCGTTGAAGACAAGTTNTATTTTAATACCCTACTTGCACACCTACAGTTTTCCATCCGTTATTGGCCGCGTGCTTTCGTTGAAGACAAGTTTGGTGTTTGACCGGCTAACGAGAGTTCAGTTACTCCGGTGCTGAACGTCTAGGATTCACGGGCACGTACATAAGCAGTGCAGCAGTTGAAACTATCCAATCGCGATAGTGGTTCTNAAAATTACCATTCGCGCTTTCTCACTAATCGTATACACTGGTATGGTAAATTTCCTAGTAGTTTCTTAAAGTGTATGTTTTAATACCCTACTTGCACACCTACAGTTTTCCATCCGTTATTGGCCGCGTGCTTTCGTTGAAGACAAGTTTGGTGTTTGACCGGCTAACGAGAGTTCAGTTACTCCGGTACTGAACGTCTAGGATTCACGGGCACGTACATAAGCAGTGCAGCAGTTGAAACTATCCAATCGCGATAGTGGTTCTGNCTGAACGTCTAGGATTCACGGGCACGTACATAAGCAGTGCAGCAGTTGAAACTATCCAATCGCGATAGTGGTTCTGAATCAAAGTGTTTTGGAATACAATTTGACAGGATTTCATAAGGGAAAAATTGGGTGTGTCCCTGCCAATAGTAGCAAACACATTTTTACGTGTGTCTTCATATGTTAGAGCATAATGGTGATACAAGTACAGTTGCAAAGAAAGACTTTGTTCATTGCAAAGCCTTAAATTACACGTTCATATATGCCTGAAAGTGTTAATACNGCATAATGGTGATACAAGTACAGTTGCAAAGAAAGACTTTGTTCATTGCAAAGCCTTAAATTACACGTTCATATATGTCTGAAAGTGTTAATACAAGGAGACATTGACCTTGCTGCTGACTGAATAGTGATAGAAGGGAAGACTCTTTTAGCCTTACCGCCGTACTCATAGACTATATCCCGGAATACACCTCGAGTAATTACAGAAAATAATAGATATCACGATGGCAGCAACCATAATCGATCAAGTGTCCTTCTTGATGTGATTCCAGTCAGTCAGCATGTGCCTTCCGCATAAATGAAAACTAATTTTCATTGTAATAATATCCTTTCTCGGGGAACATCGAGAATTCGCTTTTAAACTGCTGCAATATATATTTTCCATAAATACGCTGCACATAAGTTGGGACACCCGATTTTTGCGGAAATATTTCATGGCCGGTTGAATTTCGTAACAGTTAAGACCGTTACCGCATTTGTAGTTGGATGATTCAGGTGTTAGTCTTCTCAGGTGTCTGCCCGCGAAATTCAGACATAGTGTCCTGGAGTAACTAAAATCTCATTGGCTATTCAAAGCAAAAGATTTCTTCTCACAAAATCACATTACCGAGAAGCGAGGAAAACTGCTGATACACACGTATATCGTGCGTACATAATAAAAAAAAATTTGTATTTTTACAAAACGTTTGGAATCTAGTTGGCAAAACAATTCTAGGTAACACTACAAAAAAATGTGCTGCTACCTTAAAGCGGATATCCTGTAGAATTACTACAATACGTGTAGTAATACTCAAATTATTTTCCTGCAAAGCAACTCGTTTTTATTCGTAGGTACTTCTACAAAGTAATTCGTCCACTTGGGGACACACATTATTTTTTCTCGTATAAAGGTTATACAGTAGGTTAGCCAGGACTTCACTGAACACATATGATGCGGCCCTGCCCGACATGTCCCAACCTAACAAATATTTTGAAAATTCCCACCGGGGTGACGAGAATCGAACCCGAAATCTCTACGTAAAGAGGTAAATGCACTATCCACTCAGCCACAGATGCACTCATACACGATGTTGTAAGTCCTTTCAATAATGTTATCTCGTGTCAAAAGTCCCATCTAAAAAATAGGCAAATTTTTACATTAGACTGTAAAGTCTAGCCTACAAGTCATTGGAACTCGCGAAATTTTCAGGTCTCTAGTAATGAATGCTACGAGTCTTATGTGCCTGCCCACGAACCACAGACATTCAGTACCTCATATCCAAATTCTGATAGACCCAGTCAAATTCCACGCTGTTTTCTGAGAAATACACGCAACCTGGTGCCAAAATAAAACTGCAGATGTGCAAGTAGGATATTCAAATGTAGCTTGAATGGATGTTTTTTTTTTTCGCAAAAAACAGCAGTTCCTACACTGCAAAAATAAACTCTTGCAAACATCATACACAATAATGAATGTTTCTAAACTATACATTGTACGGAAATAATACTACACATCAATAGAGGTGATGGTTTATCGCAGGAAAAATATGATTGTTTGCTAGTATTAAACGTACTGTACACATGTCCCACAGTATTATTTCCTTATTGGCTGTCATGAATGTATGACGCTACTAGCCCATTTCACTGGCCCAATGAGGATTCCGATACCATAAGACAGAACGTTAGTGATTGGTCTGCAAACAACTTAGCCGAGTCATAACCTTGTTCATCAAATCACGGTTGAATAAACTATTTAGAGTGTTATAAAGTATATGTTGACTTTAAAATTTTTCGCGATTTTCCATCATCTCAACACATAAGAATGCAAATTTTGGAGAGTTGAGCATCGCTATTCTACAAAGTAGCGATCTTCCGTAGGTATTTGATTATTTTCGTGAGCAAATCAAGGAATGGTACAGAGGTGATTAGGCCACTTATTACACGAACTCCAGACGCACGCGCCACCAAAATGGCGTCACCAACTAGAAACATGCCGGAATGCCGTTTGCCACTGAGAGCCTAGTTACTTATTTGCCAGTCGGAAACATAACCAATAGGGTACTTTTTGCAGCACGTGGTAGCCAATCGGACACAAAGCCCGTCCCTGGACCGTCGCACAGCCAACCAGAGGATGGGTACTCCCACATCAAAGAAACCGCTATGCCATCTCGTCTCTTTGTATGTTCATTTACTCTGTGCTATATGTGTGGGAAACAATTAGAAGCTGTTCACGGTAAACTGAGCACTTTTGAAAGTACTGCTTTACCCTTGCAGTAAAAAAAAAATATACAACCTTAGGAGTTGCAACAAACCAATAATTTGTTCGGAACTGTGCCGATATTTCGAAGACGCTTTGTCTTACATCGGGACCAATAGCAATGTATCGATGCTTTATGTTACTGGCAGCAGTGGTTCATGAGGCTACACTCTCAGCAGCGAATGTCGTCTTACAAACGTAAGGAACCTTTCTCATTGGACGGTGTGTTCTGTTGTGTACAGTTCAGACCATTCAAGCCACTTCATATGCAGCGCCCCAGATAGAGGACACCCTAACTAAAAGGGTTCAGATCTACGTGTAGACACATGTTGTATTCTTCCGCCATATGTAAAATTGACATAACCACGGGCGTGATCTCTTTATTCATGCGTCGGTTAAATTAAACTGTCAGACTATAAGAAAATAAAAGATTTAAAAAATTTGCTATTTAGCACACTTATACGCATAAAAAACCGAAAGCAAAATCAATCATTTCAGTTTCCAACAAATGTTTATCAAACACTTTTAACTGAACTTTAAAGAACGGAACTTTTTTCCCTTCATCGTTACCAACTTAACTGGGCACGTGCCACTGAGTGAGTCCGTTATAAGAGAAGCAGGTCAGGATAGTGACATTTTTCAAACGGCTGATTTCAAAACTGCTCACTTTATCGTGAACAGAATATACCATCCGCGTTTCCTTACGTTCTGTATACGCTGATGTGGAAAATTTTCAAATAATTCCTCAGCTCGTTCGGTCACATGTCAATCTCTGAGTTCAAGTGTTGCAAGCTCGTGTAATTTTGCTATGCGCTGTGCTTTTGCTCTGCACTTGACGTGAAACCAGTGAACAGGGTGGTGCGCGCTCAACGGTATTGGCGTTATCCAATCACGTCAGAGAGGCGTAGAAAATTCCACAAATCAGACTAACCACAAGGAAGACTGAACACTGGTGCTTTGCTGCGTACAGTGCCGGTCATTAGTATCATTGATGTACAACGCGTCCGCGATCATGGACACACTGACTGGACATGTTCCAGTGTACTGCAGGCTAGACTCCACTCTCCTGTGTATTCTCGAAACTCAGCTTGCTGTTCATTGGCTGCTGCCCCAGTGTGCAGTCAGTTTTACCTCAGACCAGGAGGCACGGGATTCGTTGCTTGTTTCCTTGCAGGTCTGTCATTGGCTCAGAGTTCACGTGGGCGTGTCTGATAAACTGTGATCCAATTGCAAACATGGCAGAAACGTAAAAATATTTAAAGTATATATTGTCCTGAAGTGATTTCGCCAAATTTTCCAGTCCCTACTTATTGCAAGGGACCTGCAAAATTCGCGTCATTACTTGACACCTGAAGAATTCGCGGAATAATTTTGGGACAAGCTAGAATTCAGAACACGTGCGTTTATATAACTTTAGCCATTTGTCCACGCGGTATTTGACACCTCCTGGAGAACGTTGTCCAATCGTCGCCTTCCACTGTGATAGTAGACAACCTATGTGCAGTTGATATCGGAATATTTGTACATAAAGCTGTAGAGTCTAGCCTGCAGGTCATTGAACTCGCGAATTTTTCAAGTCTCTAGTTATTACTTGGTGACACGTCATACTTCAAACAAGCGTGTCTTTGCAGTTAAAGTTAAATTGTCATTGGACCATGTTTTTTTGACTCGCCCTGGGTAACTCTAAGCCAATAAATAAACACTTCACAATTGTGTGGCCCAGTCACATGCAGTCCAGTCAGAAAGAGAGTGAATTCAGAGCTATGCAGCAGCCAATGGAGAAACGACGCCGGCTCGAGTATATAGAGCACTGTGAAGTTTAGCCTAATGTAGGGACACCCGAATTTCCCTAAAATATTTCCGTACTTGCTAGACTCCAATACTATACGGGCGTAGCATCAGTTTCCTTGTGCTTATTGGTGGCGTGTCTTTGTGTGAAGACATTTTCCCTTCTTGACCGACCAATGAGAATTAGGTAACTTCAATACCGCGTTTCTTTGATTCGCGCGCAGGCACCTAAGACACCTAACGTGGACACAAAACAATCACGCATGTGGATCTGAGCGAAACTGATATGATATGCATTTGGTAGGGCCAGTGACTTTTCGCGTAAACATCGGAGCCCACAGTAGACTTCAATACTATATACACACCTCAGCTGTCGTTATACCTCCATTGGCTGCTGGTGCCGTGTCCGTCTTCGACCAAGCCACTCAGGACTAAGTAACTCCGACACTGAACCTTCGTAATTCGTTCTCAAACAGTTAACACGGGCCAGAACATTTCTTAACCAATCAAAGAAGCTGGACGTCTATACAATGCTTTGGAGTGTATCTTGTCTTGAAATTTTTTCGCGATGTATCGCTGCCCCTAGCAATTGGTCGTGAAATCTTTTCGCGAAAATCGGGTGTCCCTACTGATGCCATACAATAACGCGAATTTTGCAGATCGCTTCTCCTTATTGGCAAAGGTAAGGCGATTTCTGTATAAGTTTGGGAGCCTGAGGGGGAGGGGGTCAGGATGAAAGCGTGCAGGTGGCACACATTTGGGGGGGAAAGTGTTTGAGACGAGTGCGGTGTGAGTGGGTGGACTATAAGAGGAGGTGTGGGAGAGAAGCCGGAGTGTGTTTTGATCGGTGGCGGGTGGTTAGCGCGCTATAAAGAGGCCCCGCCCTGCGCACACACGGGTCCCTCAGAGGCCCTCCACGCCGTGGGACTGGACGCAGCTACCCTCGGCGGTAATTGCTACCGCACACAGCCGCCATCTCTCCCGTGCAGCTTGCCTTGTGCCTGCCGCGGCCCGCGCTTCTCACGACGACCTGCCGGAACGCCATGGCGACCTCAACGCGCGGCACACTCGCGTCGCCACACCACCGACCTGCCTCCACGCGTGTCCTCTCGCAAGAGCGTGTTCTCGTGCCGTGATTTCTGCGAGACCTACAAGTAAACACCTGCATTTGAAGGCTCAGTAGACTTCAAACACACGTGCGGTGTTGTAGGCCTACTTACTTAGTACAACACCGCACGTGTATACAACAGGTGGGGAATAGCGTCAACGTTGTGTAATCAAAAAATTTCCTGAGATATATTGCTTCTTGAAAATAGTTTACCGATTGTATTTAAACGAAAGCAATCCGTAATTGATAAAAGTAAAAATTTTAAATTAGTGTCAATATTCTTTTTAAAAATGCTGTCAAAACTATTGTAAAATAAAAATCTGTCATTTTTTATGTGAATCAGTTTTCAATACAAAATCAATGGCTGTGATTTACATTTAAAAAATGTGCATCCATTAGCCGTGCCATATTTATTAAACAATGGGGCTAAATTTCAATGCTTCATTAATAATGAAAAGTACTAGTAAGTATTGCTCTTTTCATTGGACTACAGTTAGAACTATACGCATTGGGTGGCTCTGAACGAATCAGAAACAAGTAGCGACGTAGAAGCCCAATCACGTCCCGCTGAGTCAAAAAAAAAATATGGGTACTCACATTTACAGAAGCCTATAAACAAGCGACATTAACTGGAGTGTTTGTAACGTGCAAGCGCCTTAGCAATAAGTAATGACAAGAAATTTTCGAGAAAAAAAATTTAGGACAAGTTATGTTCAGAAACACTTTAGTTCAGAATCATTTTCGTGATTGGATAGTTTGAATTGTCACGCGTGTGTCTGCCCGCGAATCAGGGACGGTCAGTGTCGGAGAAACTTAATTCTGATTGGCTCACAAAAACATGCAGCCCATAGCCAAAGGAAGGCTGCAAGTGTGCACATAGGATCCTGAAGTGAAGCCTCCGCGTAAATATTTTTCGCGAAAAAAAAAAATTATATTTATAACTTATTGCTAGGGGCAGTAATATTTCGCGAAAATATTTCGAGACAAAAAACAGTCCGAAGCACTGTAGAATTGTCCAGCTTCTTTTATTGGCTAAAAACATTTCCTGACCCATGTCAACCATTTGCGCACGAATCAGGAAGTTTCAGTGTCGGAGTTACTTAGTCCTGAGTGGCGTGGTCAAAGACGGACACGGCACCAGCAGCCAATGGAGGTATAACAACAGCTGAGGTGTGTATATAGTATTGAAGTCTACTGTGTGCTCCGATTTTTACATGAAAAGTCAGTCGCCGTACTTATTGCTTCTTGTGCCAGTCATTGTAATAAATTAGTAAGTACTTCACACACAAAAAATTTAGTCTTTTGGAACATTCGAAACGAAAATTTAATGTGTATGTTAAAAGGTAAACTAACTTTAGGGTACATAAACATGATCACTGTCTGTCATGCTTTGGTGAAAATGGGAGAAAAATTAAATAAGGAGGGCAGTAATAAGCTGGAGATAGGACGTCGTAGAAAGTTCACTCTTGATATGCTGACGAAATGGTGGAACACTGCCGACTTCTGGTCTGATTGTCAGCCACGCCCCTTGACACTCGCCGACAGCCCAGATCCTCTCCCCAGCGTCAAGTCCACTCTTCAAGTGTGTTGTGGCGTTATTATTTCTAATTGGCTCCCGTTGTGCACTGTAGGCGGGGCATGCTTATAAATAGGAAATACCACCTTATTTTCGCGTAAAGCATTCTGCACCTACTATATTTCAATGCCCTACCGGCCTATAAGCAGTTTTATTTTGCTTATTGGTAGGGGCACCTGTTTTTCGTGAAAATATTTCAGGACAATTTGATTTCCAAAACAGAACCACTTTCGTGATTGGATCATTTGAATTGTTACGCGTGTTATCTATCGGCCCGTGAATCAGAGACAGTCAGTGTCGGATAAACTTAATCTAATTGGCTCACTCATGTAAGAGAGTCTCTCCACACAAAAACAGGTGACCAGTAGCCAAAGGAAGGCTGCAAGTGTGCACATAGGTTGTTGAAGTCTTTCCGAGAAAACCAGGTGGCTCTACTTGTTGGATGCGTGTCTTTGACAGGATAAAGTTTCTTACATGTGCGGCCAAACATAATTAGATTACTCCAAAGTTGTATGTCTCATATTCATAGGCAGACACATTAGACGCCTAGAACGTAAAGCTATAGATCACGAAAGTGTCTGGCGTCACTTATTGTAGATTGTTCGAGATTAGAACGAGTGTCCTGATATCTGCTCGATCCATATTTTCTTGTGTTCTACACAATTTGCTCTTTATATTTATGAGCTCCATTCTGGCTCGATATTATAGCTCGTGAGTTTTGTAAACTTGCATGTGGGCACCTTCGCAGGTATTGCAGAAAAATAAAGGGGCCGTGAGGGACAGAGAAATCAACAATATAAGTATTTCAGCAACATATTAAAATATAATTGCAATAGTTTAAACGAATAAATGTTTTCTTTGCAACTGTACAATTATGATTGATACGCTCTGCCATGTCGGGGCCAATAAGAATGTTCGTTTGATGTTACTGGTAGCGTCTGGTTTTGCAACTGTGAAATATGTTTCCAAACAAGAACTTATCCATATAACTAATGAGTAGAGACCTGAAGAATTCGCGGATTTATTTTAAGACAAGCTAGAACTCAAAGCACGTGTGTTTTTGTAACTTAAGCCATTGGTCGACACGGTGTTGACACTTCCTGGAGAACGGTGTCCAATTGTCGCCTTCCACTCTGACAGGAGACAACCAATGTACAGTTGACATCTGCATATTTGTACATAAGACTGGAGATTCTATCCTACAGGTTATTGAACTCGCGAATTTTTCAGATCTCTACTAATAAGCCTATTTTCCTCTACATGGATGCATATATTTTCGATATTCTTAAAAGTTTAGATGATAGGAGTGTCTTGGAATCTCGCTGTCAACGACATCATTAGAGACGGTACCAGAAGCAAATGTAATACTAGTATATACACACACGTGCCTAATGTGGAACTAGAACCGAGAACTTCTCGTAGCGTAAGCTGACTTGCAAACAACTGCATTACGGCGGTAAGATTCAGCTCACTATCTGCAGTTGTAATCGGTCTGAAGTCATCTTAGACTGGGTTTACCAACCTCACGTTATTAAAAGGACATCATTCTGAAGACATTTGCTTGAGTCAGTAACTAATGTATGTGTCCATGGCCTACTATGTAGCATTGCTTCTGTGCAGAGTGATGGCAATACTTTGCAACCTAGTGCAGCTGCCAAAGTGTAAACGTGTCAAATCGACACGTTGAATTGTACATTATGCTATCTAGGAAAGAACACATTTTTGGACAAGGTCGATTTGGCTGTTTACAGGCTGAGAGCCTACAAGTGATGAAATTTGACGCATGAAAAGTGGGAATGTCTTGTGCAAGTGGGCCTGTAGGACATTGAAAATTAGGAATGCACACAGTTGTCAGTCAATAAAAACTGAATCAACCGTGACCAATCAAATGTTCCTATAGTGGTGAATATAAACGGCGCCTTGCTTCTGTCGTGTCTTAATGCCTCTTAATGCAAACCGAACTCGAATTACCGAAACTATAAGGAAGGTACAAATTTCCAGACATTTTGGGGCTTCGGTACAGACTAACACACATTTAGTATAATTCAAAAGTGCCTCGCTTGCAACTACCTATACAAGAATGATAGTGATGTTGGTGGCTTTATTACGAATTAGCACCGTTTTATTTATCTTGACTGCAACGGGTACGCTTACAGTAATATGCGACACTTATTATTGGCTGTTTTTGAGCTTATGGGTTCACAAGTAAGCTGCGTCGTAATTTAAAGTATTTGTGTATTTAACATGATTTTAATCCATCGGCCTCATTCAAGAAAATAAATTAAAATAATTGCCATAATCCAGGTTTATCACAAAGAAAAATGTCTAACGTTGTACCAACAGTATCTATGTTACAAGTATAGTAATTCTCTCTTATCTGTGTACCGTCAGTAATTAATGTTGCAGTTAATTCAATAAACTGTAATGCTATTTATGTAAATTTATAAGTACTTTTATAAAAACGTTATAATCCTAACTATACTGGCAACATTCAGAGGTTGTTTATGTTCCGGCATAATAAAATTTTGTGTTGAATTCACGTTAACATTTGTGGTAAAATTTTTATTGTGATTCCTTTTCCTTAAAAAAAATTCCGCTGTTATAATTATAGTAAGTACAATTAATTTGTCACAAAGAGAAATATATCATATTAATAGAAAACTAAGGAAGATAGGAGAATCGAAAACTTGCTTTGTGTGCATGGCGATCTCAACGCCATGAACTCCATCGTCTTAACAAATGCTCTATTTTGAAGTTTCTGATTGCGTTTCATATTGAGGGTATTCTACAACATAAAACTCTAAACTGAAGAATTCCTCCGTTACGAGGAAATACTTTATTTTCTTGAAATAAATGCAAATTAGCACACGAAACCTGTTTTACAAGGTCACAGAAACACAAATAATTTTGTTCTTTCTGTTACATTAAACGTAGTACAACGTTTGGTTGCGGCAACATTACTTAGAGCTATTGTTAGCATTAACAATTCAAAAGAATAATTTCTTTATAATAATATAAGACTTTCTAATTTGTTAAAATGATTAATTTCGTCAGAACATTATTTACCCGTTCAGTCTCGAATTAATATAAGAGTTCCAGTGTTGAAAACGTTTAAATTTACTTTGCGTCGAGCGTGCTTCTCATAATCATTGAACTACGTGCTGCGTGTTGATCCACGTCATTACATTATTAACCATTCGCAGTTCAGAAATGCAGCAAGTTCAGAAATGCAGCAACCGCTCAGCCACCGCGGCCCCTTGTGATTCAAGGGGCCGCGGTGGCTGAGCGGTTAGCCTGCTTTCCTCCCACCAAGGCGAACCGGGTTAATTCCCCGGCCGGGTCTCCGGACTTTCGCATGTGGAAATCGTTTCGGACGATGCCATTGGTTGAAGGATGTTCTCAGTGATCTCCCGTTTTCCCCGCTCTTTCATTCTGGCCCTCCTCCATACTCACCTCAATCACCCTTATTGGCTCTCCAGACATCGCTGTGAAGAGCCACCCAAATCTCTTCACTCTCTCAACAAATCATAATTCTCAGAAGGAAAACGCCCCAAACACCGGCCAATTAATTCCTTGTGTACAGTGCGAACCACAAATATCCTTCAAATGCAACAGATCCCCGATCATGAACATGGGGACTGAACAGGGTTAATTTTCAACGAGATAAACGTCCAAAGAAATGGCACAGTTTTTATTGTTTTGTTGTGAAAATATTTATCTTTTTTCTTTGTAGAGACGAACAGAAACTAGTATTCATATAATCGTGGTTAAAGGCGGTTCGCTTCTAGATTGTTATGAAAGCCCGTAGACTTGAGCGGAACGCATAGTGATATTTATGTGTTCAGGTGTTGCAAATGAGAATATTTTCAATGCGTGCTGTACGCGCGACTCGATTTGTTATCGGAACCAATGAGGTGTTGACTTTGTGTTCAGCTGTAGTAATGCAATCCAGCAATAACCGTAGAACGGTTCAAGAACCAGTTACTCACAGCGAAGAACATTTGGCACTGAAACTCGCAGTGTACAGCACTGGCCAAAAATAATCGTCACATGCGATATGCAAGAGAGTAAATAAAAATACAGAGGCGAAATTTTGGCGTGAAGCGTGAACTCCAGCAACTATCGCCAGCCAGCAAGATGGCTCACTGGCCAGCAATATGGCGGAACGTCGCTAGTCAGTGAAGAAATTTGGGTGGCTCTCAACAGCGAGATATTGATGAGGGTGATTGAGGTGAGTATGGAGCAGCGCCGGAATGTAACTGTGAGGGAAACGGAAGTTACCCGAGAAAACCCGCCGACCAACGGCATCGCACGACACGATTCCCACAAGCGAAAATCCGGGAGCGACCCCGCCTAGAATCGAAACCGGTTTGCCTGGGTAGGAGGCGAGCAGCCTAACCTCTACACCAGCGCTTTCTTCATGGCGGAACGTCTTTCATCACTAGTCAGTTCCTGGGGTCCAACTTGCGATACGGCAGCCCGACCAATGGGGAAGACACCGTCTCGCGCAATAGCCAATCAGGCTCGAGGTCCATACCCGCAGCTTCGCGCGGCCAATGAGCGATCGAGTGGGCTTACATCGATAGCCCCTACACGCCATTTCGTTTCCGTATACTTTCCTATTCTGTGTTAATGTGCGTTATTGTGCACACTGGGTCTGAATGTGTTTAAGTATTTTGACATACAACCGGAAAATCGTGTTTGCCTAATTATAACGCAAATTGAAAATATTTGTGTGTTCCATTCACAGTTACTTTCAACTTTCCTGATACCCTGTAAAAGTTATACTTCGAGGATATTTCTCCACCTCATGGAAACAAAGCATAGAAAAATACACCAGAAGGCCAACGCACCGCATTCGTGCACACTCGGTCTAATAATATAATGCATAAGAACTATTTCTTACTAGGAACTACCAACACACCTATTTTCTCTCTGTATTTTTTTCATATATGTTGTAAATGAAATATTGTAATTTATAGATATTATATAGGTTGAAGTTACATTTACCGAAAAATTAGGTACTTTTGTGTTATTTTATGCTAACACAAGTATAAAACGATTGTAATAATTAATATGGTTAAAAAACAACAAAAAACATCATACATGGGGTATTTTTTCAAAGCCACGAATAGACTTTACTATCGAAACGGCAATGTTTCTAGAGGCGTTCAAAATTCGCTTCATTCTTTGAATATCATGATAGGCTTCAATTCCCTACACATTGATTGAGCGAAATTCGTGATTTCATTAGCTACTGGCAACTGCATGGCTCAACTGGAGATTGGATTCGCAACCGTTGAGCCTTTACTATTGGCTAAATGCGTCTTCAGCACGTGTCACACAAGCTGTCGGCCAACAGCTGAAATCAAAAGAGTTTAGTTGGGAGATTTGGACGGCTCT
The DNA here is from genome assembly GCA_002778355.1 of Clitarchus hookeri. Lineage (NCBI taxonomy): Eukaryota > Metazoa > Arthropoda > Insecta > Phasmatodea > Phasmatidae > Clitarchus > Clitarchus hookeri. Next base: position 119,572 of record NQII01002081.1, on the reverse strand, counting down.
TAACAGCGAGGTCTTTATAGCCGATGAGGGTGAAAAGAGGTGAGAATGGAACAGCGCCGGAATGCAAGGGTGGAGGAAGAGGGAGGTCCCTGGGAAAACCCGCCGACCAGCGGCATCGTCCGGCACGATTCCCACTTGCGAAAACCCGGAAGTGACCCCACCGGGAATCGAATCCGGTTCGCATTGGTGGGAGGCAAATAGTCTAACCACTACACCACCACGTACTTTTTTTCCCCAAATTCGAGGTTCGAGAGTGTCTAATCATTATAAATGATGGAAAACCGCGAACATTTTTTCAACCAACATATCTTCTATAGCACTATAACTCGTTTATTTTTTCATGATTGGATGAACAAAGTTAAGATGTTCGCAAACCAGTCACGAATGTTCTGCCTTGCAGTATCGGAACCCTCATTGGCTCAGCGAAATCGGATAGTATCTCCATACACGCACAACAGCCAATAAGGAAATAAAATTGTGGGACATGTGTACATTACGTTGAATCCTAGCAAACAGTCTACGTTTTTCTGCGATAAACCTTCATTAGGGCAACCTCTTTTTCGCGAAAAGATTTACGCGTAGGATAGATTTCAATACTCTACGTGCACGTTAGGAGCCTTCCTTTGGCTATTGGCCCCCTTGTCTTTGTGTGAACAGAGTTTGTCACATGAGTGAGTCAATCGAAATTAAGTTTTTACGATACTGACCGTCCATAATTCGCGGGCAGACAGATAAGACGCGTATCAACTCAAATGCTCGAATCGCAAAAGTGGTTCAGAACTAAAGTGTTCTGGAACACAACTTGCCTTGAAATATTTTCGCCAAGAGCTGGTGGTCATAACTATCACCTCTACTGATAACAGCGCCAATTGAAGGAGTCTGCAGTGTTGAAGCGGTGATGTGTCTGTGTGCGTGGTCGTTGTACGCCAGAGGAAGATGAGTTAGGGTCGGGCTGGCAGAGGCGTCGTGCAGACAGACACAGGAGGAGGGAATATCGCGTCGCTAAGAGGCTCCGCTGACTACCTGTACACCCCTACACGAGCTGTGTAGGCGGACTGGTCGCTTTGAAGGACACCTGTTTGATACCAGGCGCCCGATATTCTCAGTCAGCCCTGCCCGCGCAGTAATACCTCACGCTCCCAATACTACATCATCCTTCACTCACACTAACATTCACTTGCACGTGCCAACATTGTGTTCACTTGACTCACATTCTACTACTCCAAACGCTTCTTTTTGCTCCTATAACTAGGGGCAGTGATGTTTCGCGAAATGATTTCGAGACAAGACACAGACCAAAGCACCGTAGGATCGTCCAGCTTCTTTGATTGGCTAAATAATGTCCTGACACTTGTTAACCGTCTGCGCACGAATCACGGAGGTTCAGTATCGGGGTTACTTAGTCCTGAGTGGCTTGGTAAAAGACGGACACGGCACCAGCAGCCAATGGAGGTATAAAAACAGCTGAGGTGTGTATATAGTATTGAAGTCTGCTGTGTGCTCCGATTTTTACCCGAAAAATCACTGGTCCCACCTACAACACTTTCAGTCCCACTTTAATTTACGGTTTCAGGTGTTGCAAATAAAAAAAAATTATCATGCGCGATGCGCCTATTTCGACGAAACACTTGTTCCGTTGTTACAGCCAATGAGCTGTAGGCTATATGTTCTCCTGTATTAATATGAACCAATTATGATCTACACCAGTAAGTCGGTATGCGAGTCATTTGCCCACAGGTAAGCTCATCTGTCGCTGAGCTTGACAGTGTGCATTACAGAACAATAACTACCTACACGGGCGTAATATACACATTTATGTATACTGAGTCTGAAAGGGTTCTCCAAATTAATCGTCTAACTATATTTTGCTAAGCCGAATTATTTTTTAGTTGTCCCAAATTCAATTTATTTTAAAAAGTACTTTCATTTAATGTGTTGGTTTACCGTAAACATTATAAATACCAAGGTATAGTAAAATAAAGCATTAGGTTATCTGGAACAACATGGTGCCCATACAACTGGTTTTTTTTTTGCAGCAACATAATCAGCTTTGACTTGTTCTGGCATTTATGAGGTTGGTTGTAGGGTTATTAGGTAATTGGATTTTCTTCGTTTGAAAATACGACTCCAGAATTGTTTTTAATCTTCGTGAAGATAAGACACTTACGGGTGTTTTTATTTCATTTATTGAGGCTTAATAACTAGATACACCTAAATTATTCGAAAAGATTTCCACGCACGATTGATTTCAATACCGTACTGGCGTATCATCAGTTTTACTTTGCATGTAACTTTTCTAAAAATTCTCCTGCAAAGTACAAATAACCAAAGGCCCTATGGAGAGAGCTCAAATTGTTTAATATGACCTTCTCTGTCCCAGTCGAGCTGTAAAACCCAAACCAAATTAACGATTGTTGTATAGAATCTTCTAACCTGTTTATTTCCAGTTCACAAAACATCCAGTACAATGATCGCGAAGATGATAAAGAGTTGACACCTGCTAGATTCCGAAATTTATAAAATAATAAACAGCAAGACCAATTCCGTAAGGGGCTACGATGGTGTTCGCCTCCCACCAAATCGAAACGGGTTCAATTCCCGGTCGGGTCTTTCCTTGATTTTTGTGTGGGAATCGCGCTCGGGGATTTCCCGTTTCCCCTGCCCTTTAATTCCGGCGCTGCTCCATTATCACCTCTATCACTCTCGTCGGCTCTCAAGAGCCGCCCAAATCTCTTCACTCACTCACGAGAACACTGCGCTCCAAATGAGAGCCTTGCACTTAGTGGGGAAGGAGCACTTGAAGCGCGTGGAAGTGTCAGCATTACCGCTTTCGCGCTTCAGGTCTCAAGCACGGAAAAAAGCGCTAGGTATGCGGCAGCTTTATGGCCATGGCACTTACTTGACAGTAGATCGAAAGAGACAGTTCTGGGACAGGGGCTCTTGTATATTAGGAGGGAAGGAGCCATATGGCATCAGGCAGTGAACCAGTGGTGGCATCTAGCAGTGGACCGGCAGTGGCATATGGTAGACGACCAGAGGAGTCCGTCATCTTGGATTATCTTGACCTTGAACTTAACATTTTTTATTTTCCCTGAAAAAAACAATAAGAATTTCTAGGATTTCGCTTAAAATTTCCCGATTGTCCTTCCAAATCTGCAAAATTTCCTGCAAAAACTTTCCTGACCAAAATTGTCATGAGTCACTAAGTAATAAAATAACATGACCTTGTTTCAAAAATGTTTCAATGCATGCTCTGTCATTCAACTTCATGCTACCATCTTGTTTCTAGAATTTTCCAGTTCATGCCCTAAAATTCCATGTCACCACCTTGTTACAAGAATGTTCCAGTTCATGCTCTGTCATTCCACCTCGACAAATTGTTTCTATAAATTATATTGGTGCCAGTTCAGGTTTAAATGACGTATACATGATGCAGGGTTCGGAGCGTCGAAGCCACCTGCCATCTTGGATGACCTTGACCTCTGACCTTGAACTCAAAATATCCCATTCCTGCTCTGTCATTTCATGACACCATGTTGTATCAAGAATATTACAGTTCATGATCTGTTATTCCACCTCTACATCTTGTTTCTAGACATGATGTAGGTTCCATCACAGGTTTAAATGATGTATGCATAAAATAAATTTGGAAATTATTTCCAAAATTATATAGGCATGGGTACGTCTTTTTGAGATGTATGTGCTCGTTGTGTTAACTCATGGAGTACCCATGTAGACATGACACTGAAAATGACTATTTATTTTTTATAATTATAACCAGTACTCTTAATTTATTAATAACAAAAACGAGTAACAGTATAGTCATGACTATTCGAGATGTGAGGAAATATCCATCATCCATCAATTATACAAAAAAAATGTTTAATAAATAAAAGTTATATATTTAAATTGATATAATTTATTTCACTTTTAAAACCCACAGGAAAGATAATGCCGAGCAATATGTCTGTGGATTCATATTTTTAAGACGGATTTGTAGTATATGGTGCCACAACCATATATTATGAAAATAATAACTTTTTAAATAAAAGTCATGTATTAAAAAAAAAATTTTTTTTTTAACTTTTAAATTAGTATATCGAGCAGCATGTCTACAGATTCGTATTTTCAAAAAGAATTCGAATGCACTTTTAGAAAACGTGATTATGAGGCAAAGACCAGTACCATGTCGATTTTTTAAGCATAGAATTGTTAATTTAAATAAACGAAGTGTTATTTATTTTCGGTCTCGTGTTTTCGAGTTAAATGCTAATGTAACCCCTTAAATTTTGATAATTCGCGTGTGTCCGTTGCCAAATTGGCTTCACTAAGCTCAGGCATGATCACAGTTTTTTTTTTAAGAAATCATGTAATGAGCTTGAGCCACGAATACAGAAGAGTAGTTGCCTCATCTCAGGTCGTGTTTAAAGCGCATTCTGCCTATGTCGGACACGCACGAGCTTATAAGCACAGCTGAACGTCACTCAACGACTGCTGAGTTCAGACTTATGGAAATTGGAACATAACGGTCCAGTGCAAGTCTAACAAAGATGAAAATTAAATTATGCCTTAAGGCTTTTTATAAGCATAAATTGACACAATTTTCCATCCCTCGGAGTTATAGCCATAAAATTCAGATCAGAGCTATATTGTCAACTATGCCTTAAGCTTCCTTATAAGCAAAGCTGACTACAATTTTCTATCCATTAAAGCTATAGTCATAAAATGCATATTATAAGTACTGTTAATGAGCTAGACCAAAATGTTATTGCCCATGATGTACTAAGCCTTCTTATAAACATATTTGGCTGCAATTTTCCATACATTGAAGCTATAAATATAATAGATATCATTCGTGACCTAGAATAACATGATAATGCATCTTATGCTTCAAACCTTCTTATCATAGTTGGCCGATATTTTCCAACCATTTAAGTTATAGCTTTCGAATATGTATCAGAGGTACAGCTCCTGAAGTCAATCAACGTGATGTGGTCAGTTTTACCATGAACATTCTCATAAGCTCATTTGACAGCCTTTCTACACCTATTCAAGATATAATCAACAAATTCACATTGCGTGTATTACTCCTGACTTCGAACAAGGTGATGTGGACAATTAAGCCATAAGCCATTCATGAAAGTTTTTTAAGGTAACTATAGCACATGACATGTCTACAACCATGTTTAATTTGAAGAAACTTGAGAATAATATGTTATGTACCCATATTACTATAAAAAATTATGTATTAAAATAATTTAAACACATATTATCTGATGTATAGACATTTTAGTATATTTTTTTTAATAAATTGTACTATGAAGCCAGAATTGTAGATTTCTTGCCTCCCTACTTGCCCGGAAATCTTTTCCGTATCTATTTCTGATTTTCTTAGTCGAATACAAAAATTTTCATCTGAAGAAGTCACATGGAAAATAAACAAATGAAAACTACAGGTATGTGCAAGTTGGAATTTGACATATAGCTTCCATGAAATTCTTTTCGCGAAAATCACGTTTTCCTAATTAATAGGTAGCCAGGGACACCTGAATTTTGCAAGAAGATTACAACGCGTGCTAGGTTTCAATCTCATTCTGGTTTGTGAGCAGTTGTTTTTTTGTTTTTATTTTTGGCTTAAGGTATTTGACTGAAGATATTGTCTTATTTGACAGAGAAAATATAATAAATTTTTTCCAGATATTGTAGATCTGTGACTTTAAGCAGGGAGACGCTTTAGACGCGTAATATGTAAATAATCCAATCACTAATGTGGATCTAACTTAAAGTGTTAGGAAAAATATGCCTAGACAGTTACTACTTTCGCGAAAATCAGTTGTTCCTCGTAATACAGTCCCAAAAATTTCGCGAGATGATCTGACGGTCAGCATTGTNGGGGGGGGGGGGTGACCCACCTAGACCCTCCTCCGAGGTAGACCCGTTTGCAGCTGGAAATGCTAGATTTAAGTACTATACGGTCGTACAAGCAGTTTTATTTTGCTTATTGACGGCGTGTCTTCGTGTGAATAAAATTTCCTACTTTACTGGTCAATCAGAATTAGGTAATTTCAATACGGCACGTACGTAATTCACACGCAGATACGTAAGACGCGTAACACAGAAACCATCCAATTAAGAAAGTGCATCTGAGCAAGTGTTATGAAATATCACTGGTCGTGAAAACTTTTCGCGAAAATCTGTTGTCCCTAGCCATGATGGTAGTTAATCATATGGATGTTTTAATTGAGAAATTCGTCCTGCCTGTCTACAAAATAACGTGCCCCTATTTCTAAGCAAAACGTGTACTAAAACATCACAGATTTGTTGGTCGTTACAGTTTTGTTTTAACAAATTCATTAAAAAAAACAAACATGATTATGGCTGGAAATAATGATGTTTAAGAGACATAAAAAGTCTCACAAAGAGTCCCAGGACAGCGTGACGGCCCCGCCTCACAGCTGCGTATTTTCTAGTTCAGAAAATGTGAAAATAAGTGTTTCGACAGTGGTTTATGTAGGGCCACTGATTTTTCGCGTAAAAATCGGAGCACACAGTACAGTTAAATACTATATACGCACCTCAGCTGTTGTTATACCTCCATTGGCAGCTGGTGCCGTGTCCGTCTTTGACCAAGCCACTCAGGACTAAGTAACACCGACACTGAATCTTCTTGATTCGTAAGCAAGCGGTTAATACGGGTCAGAACATTTTTTTAGCAAATCAAAGAAGCTGGACGTCCCTACAGTGGTTTGGACTGTATCTTGTCTTGAAATTAACTGCCCCTAGATTTATGTCGTTACTTTAAACGGAAAGGTTCCTCGTGTCTTGTACAAAACTACAGATTCGATCGTTTGGCATACCGCAGCAATAAAAATAAGAATGTTTTCCTTTGTCTAATTAAGCCATGATTAGGGGCACCTGTTTTTCGAGAAAATATTTCAGGACGTTTGGTGATTGGATCATTTTGAATTTGTACATGTCTTATCTGCCTGCTCACGAATCACGGAAGGTCAGTATCAGAGAATGTTAATTCTGATTGGCTCACTCATTTTCACAGACACTCTTCACACAAAGACAAGCGGCTTATCGCCAAAGAAATGCTGCATGAGTGCACATAGAATAAAGAAGTCTAGACTCTGCGTGAATCTTTTCGCGATAATGTCTGCGAATAATGAATTATGCTCAACTACATTATCTAATGTGTGCAGTAGGCCCACAGGTGCATTTTTCATTCCATAAAGGCATCACGTCAGTTATACAGTTAACTTAGTTCAGTTGACGTTTCGGAAAGAAAATCACTTACATAAATAATAAATGTTAGATGATGTTGATATTTTCCCATACAGTCGTTTCAGTTGACATTCCACATTGTTGTGTATAAACAGATCAGCCTTTGTGACAGTGTCCGGAGATATTTCCAATTGCCTCACAAATTATTTCCTACAAATTTAATTAAAAACCTAGGACCAAACAAATTTTTGAATTTCGGATGTATAAACATAGCCATTTAACAACTCTAAAAGTGTTATATGTAGGGGTATCAGATTTCAGCGAAAAAATTTCTTGTCATTTGTATTTCAAAACACTTTGACTCAGATCCGCTTGGGCGATTGGTTGGTTTCAACTTTTGCGCGTCTTTAGTGCCTGCTCACGAATCACAGACGTTCAGTACCGGAGTGAATTACTTCTCATTGGCCCAGTCAAATACGTCACTGTCTTCCACGAAGGGACGTAGCCAATGACGGTAGGAAAACTGCAGGTTTGTAAGTAGGATAATGAAATCTAGTGGAAGGAATAGAACTGAAGGTAGGTAGGATTATACCCGGCTAGGCTTTGGCTTTGTGGCTGGACTTGTAGCAATCAAATCATAGGTGTGGTGAGATAAACGTAACACTAGAAACTCAAATCTACTCTCCAATAGACTAAACACATAAGAACCACTACCAATCTGCCCTACGTGCTACTCAAAGTAACACCAAGTGCAGACATGGAAATGCGATAAAAAAAACGTGATGAATAGGACAATGAAGTGCATTTAATTAAGCATTATAACACCGGAAAATAACATTTCTAATGCATTGATAAGAATTAAAGTAGCCGGAAAGTTAAGAATTTTTAACATTCATATTCTTGTCAGTACACGACACTATCCTTGATTAGAAATTGAAAAATCCATAGGTCCTTGACTTTAGGTAGAGGGAAGTTTATGTATAGGAAATTATTATAGAATTTATATTAGCTGATAAATGTGTACGCAGGTATATACATTTTTAGGCTCTTCAGGTTTCTGAGCTAAAAATTCAGTAATTCTTTGCCTCGCGCAAAATATTACAACCTATCTGCTTTGTTATTTCTGTAGTGACAGACGTAGATCTCCGTAGGGCGGGTGCCATCGCAGTCACAGACATGCTAGTTAGGCGCTGAATGACGTGGTAGTTTCTTCTCGGTGTCTTCCCTACTGAGGCTCGCGGGTCTTCGACGCCATTACAGTCCCGTGCCACATTTCCAAGCACTAAGGCTGTATTTTAATATATATTAGAACACGGGCGTCGCTGCGTCAAGCTTCTGCGTGGGCTTTATAACGTCGCACGTCTTCTGCGATCAAACTGACCCGATAGATATTTCAACGGACTGCATTTCCTCAACAACAATAAACCTAATCAGGTTAGTCGACTCGACTCCCTGATCCTAAAAATGCAAGATGGCCTCCAAACAGAACCAAATTAAACTTTAAAAAAATTTGGTAAGAAAAGAGAAAAAAACTGTTTTCTGAAAGTATTGTGGTTTTAATCTAGTACCAAGGGCGTTACAATACCATGGTAAGCAGCAAATAAACAATTTCAAAATATTGTGGATTTCCATAGATGCAATATAATGCCTAAAAATATTATTAATAAACATCTGTATTTATATGTCACATAAAATAAATATTCCATCGTCTAAATTTACTGTGTTAATTACGCGAGCAGTAAAATTAAGAAAAACCGATAAACTAAAATAAGAAAAATGTGAAAAATAAGTGGTATACAGAAAATAATTAGAAATAAATTATAAGTAACACAATCTTCTGGAGAATTCTTTTCGCAAAAATCGGGTGGCCCTAGTTATACGTTTAAACAAATATATGTAAACTGTCCAAGCTATTATACATGCGCGTTCCTAGGTAGTGTTTGTGAAAATCAACTGATGTTACTCATATAATCAACGCAAACACACTCCCGGACAACGGTCCATTCGCGAGTGATGGGCGGAGATTCCTCAGTCGAAGTGTCGTACTGAGTGACGCGATTGTAGCCGGTGTCATGTTGCAAAGCAAGCAGGGAAGAAAAACTTTTTACAATATCTCGTAGTCGGTGGGCTTAGCCAGGTTCTTTCAGGGATGGATGGCTCAAATAAATAAAAGAGAGGTAATACCAATTTCGTAATTTTATTTTAAAACAAACCAAAAAAGTAATCCAGACGTAGTATATGGACAGTAAATGGCTATCACTTACAAATTAAAAATTATATTTGCATAATCATCAGACACATAACAGAAATTAACACACTTAAAGACATAAAAAACAATTCTTGATAATCAATTTTTATATCACATACTGAAATACTATCAAAGATACATTTGAAAATGTTCACTTTCATTATTTAAAGCAATGTCTTCATCACTCGTCCATTCAGCCCCAACTTGTATCGGTTCATATAACAGCGGTATTTTCTGTATATAATGCTCTGAAGTGCCCCCAGCGCTCCCGTTAGCAGCCTGATGACTGTTCTAGACTGCTTACCCTCCACCTGCTGTAATATTTATAGTGGTAGGCGTCCTGGGCCAGAATCATCTTCACATGTCGGTTGCGCCGAGGGAGGAGATTAACTGAAAGAGGGATGGACAATGACGCTAGTCCAGAAAGCTGTGAAACNCTCCTCTAACGCGCGACTGGTATCACGTGCTCTGAGCCTGGCGCGCTTATAAGTGATGACAAAGAAGGTGACTCTACGCTATTTGGTGAAAGTGGTGCCAGAATGTTTAATGTTTTAGTTAAGATCAAGGCGAAAAATAAAATCTCAGTCAGTTAATTGTGGTGAAAAACCTGTCCTAATTTGTGTCGATTATAAGTACACTTTTAGAAATTTCTGTAGATTGACGGAAAATTGTACGTAGATGTAAAGTTAATTTACGGAAAGCCATTTCGTAACGACGAATAACGGAAATGATATCCGTAAATCTAAAACACGGAAGTACTACGTATTCTCATGGCTTCGTATTTGAGACACGAACAATGCAGATGATACCTGAAGCGTATAAAATCCCATCTTCACAATACTACTTCGTGTAAAATAGTAGTAGACGAGTGGTGAACCACTCATTGAGCGCCAGTTCGTTGATTCTTGTTCAAATTCCACTACAGGACAAAACCTTCTCTAGACAAAGTAAAAAAACGCACATAACCAGAATGAAACCATTTTTTCGCAATCTCGTTTTATAAAAAGCAAATACATCAACCGCTCTAACACGACTTGAAACAAAGACAACCGCATACGTCACTTTCATGTAAAATCCGTATTTACGAAATACTTGGTGTAAAGGTGTAGTAGGTGAGTGGTCAAGCTCTGCCCTCATAGCTCAGGGGCAGAGAGGTCGACCTGTAGTCGGAGGGTCGGGAGCTCGCACCCCGGTTACTCCGCGGCAGATCTCCAGTTCGCATGTCTCGCACTTGTCAACTGTGAATTTGCCATCAAGTCAGTCTAACATGAGCTCGTCAACCGCCACAAACACACGCTGTCTTACGTCACACACGCTGTGTCCAGCGACAAATGTATCGGTCAACATGTCAATAAAAGTTTTAAAAAGTAAGTAATTCGAGTTATTGGTTGTTATTTTTTCGATTCGTGTTCAAACGCCACTACAGAACAAGATGTTTATACTTTTTTTTGTCAATTCTCTGTTATATAAGGTGAAATACATTACGAAAATAAAAATATTTTTTTTATCCCTGTACGTAAAAATAAATTAAAATAAAAACAAAATCACATACATACTTACATGACTAGAAACTAAGAGTTGCATGCATCGTTCGTTGAAAATTATATATTTACAACACTACATCTTTCAAAAAGCATGGTAGGAGAATGCATAGTGTGTCGGATTATCGAATTTTATTTCCGAGTTCAAACCCCGCCACCGGACAAAACTTTTTATTTTGTAGTCATACTTTACACAGTAAATCACCCATATAACAAAAATAAAACTTTTTTTTATTACCCTTATTTATAAAGAGCACATTAAAAAATTATGCAAGTATGTGAATACGTTCCGTGAATTCCCGGAGATTTATGTGATATTTACGGAGAGAACGTTATAGAAAAAACCAAGTGACCGTAATTTTACGCAGATGTCTCGATAACTTGTAACTGGTGTATTACGTAATTGTAAGGACATTTTTCTAACAGTGAAGTTATTACGGTCTTAACGATTTATGGTGAGTTAGTAACGTGTTTGTATATAGAATACCGCTTTGCATCGAAATTAGAAACTCTGTTGAAAAAATTAATTTCTTACTAATACCAACAAAATATACACTTATATTATTCCTTGCGAAAAAAAGTTTGTAATGACATGCTTGTTTATTTATCAATTAAATTTTAATTTATCTTTTTTGTATACATGAATGGCTACTTTAACCGAAAATAGGTATTGGGGAATAACCGTATTGTTCGAATCAATATAAACTTTTAATTTTCGTGGCATGGACAATAACATGCCATCTTAACGGGCCAAGGAGATCGAGCTTGGAAACCCGGATAAGGTACGCACTTGGGTTCAGTTAAGGGGTAACATAATAAGGAAGCAGCTTCCTCTCTGCCCGACAATTATACCGACATAACTGTGAGTGTGTTGGTACGACATAAAATCGTTTTCAGTTGGGCTAACAATGGCATCATGTACTGTACAAGTATAACGAAATTTACGTGTGTAATTTCCATTTTAAATTTTTTTAATTTTAAATTACATTTCGGTTAGTTTTAACTGTTTTTCTTGTTTCACTTGTAAAATTTATATATTGCTTTATAACTATTTTTGTGTGAGCCACTAACATTTATTTATTAATTGTTTTGCTATGTAGGCTTTTAAAAGTTGGAAATTGGTGGACATAGATATTGGCAAGCGCTTAATCAATGAGAGGTTTAGCACACTGCTTTGTGTTCAAAAATATGAGATTTACTACCACAAATTGTGAGCTATTTTTGAAGTTATACTTCTTTTGGCGCGTTGTGGGTAAAAGTTTAGTGTGCAACGCAAGTTGCGCGCGCACAGTGTAACGAAATTCGACAGTGAACGTGGTAGGGGTACGACCTAACGCGCATGCTATATATCAAACGCAAGACACACAATATTGCACGTAGTTATATTTAAAAACGACAGAAAGTCAGTTCATGTAATAAACAAATTGAAGAACATTTCATTTATATTAGTAATTAATTTTTTATGAATATATATCTCTTATTAATCAATTTTACTTAAATTGTGCCATGAAAAATTTATTAGTGACAAAAATTGTATAATAAAATTTTAAAAATGTTTTTAATTATTTGAGGTTAATTTTTGTAGGTATTTAATTATGTTCTTTGATCAGACCTTTATTAATTGTATTTCATGTCTTTCTTCGGTAATTTCATCGTTTTCCTAGTTATATAAATTATTTCCATACGTAATAAAATTTTATTTTAGTCTCGCCAAAGAAGTATTACTTCTAACGCGCGTACATTAGTACACGCACCCATGTTTTTTCTTGCTTGTTTCAAGTGTGCGGAATAAACCTTTCCCTCCACTAAAACGAACGAAGACGTAGACTTGTAACTGATCAACATGGTTCACAAAAACTGCTGCAAGTCGAGCCGTGTCGAATGTCAGAGGGGGGGGGGTCACATCCATGTGCTTATTAAGAAGAGCCATTAGACATCAGTGAGTTACATACACCCTTCCCGCCCTGCTACCACCCCTCAACTGAGCGCTAATCAGAAGACTATATACAGGCCAGAGGAGTGGCGGGGGAAGTTATTTCGAAACCTTTTAACATATCATATTAGTGCAATAAGGATTTGAAAGATTAATGATTTTTTTGATTCTACAGAGGCCTTCTTCGCACCGCCTTAAAACCGAAAGTTAATGTAAGCCTGAAAGGGTTACAATATTTCCTAGTTACCAAAGGCGTGATTTGCATGCATGCGACACAGGAGACCATGCCAGTTTAACGTTATCAAACGAGCAGTGATCGCTTGTTCATCGGCTGCTGCGACCATTTGGAACTAAGCAACCAGGAGGGTGAATGATGCTTATTGGTACAAATTAGTGTAAAACCAATTTGTTCGCACGGAGGACCAATGGCACGCGTGAAACAAACAATTTTTCACAGGTTTTTTTCAAACTGCGTATTTTTATCGAATAATGTTAATATAGCTGAATTAATTTCAATTAAGGTGGAAAAGTTAAATACGTGAACAAGCGGCAAAAGAAGCTCAGTGGCAGAGTAGGCAAGTACACGGAGACGAAACGGTTTTGTCAGATCTTTCGAGGTCGTCTTCTGATTGGCTGCTCGAGGATTTAGGAACGGGCCTTGTGTCTGATTGGTTTCTGAGTGCTGGCAAAAGTTTCCTACTGGCTGGCGAGTAAGTTACCGAGCGCCGATCGGCGACCGGCGTTCCAACATGCTGATGGCTGGCGAAGCCATTTTGGTGGCTGGAGTTCGGGCAAGTAGCAGCTGTTTCACGTCGGTATTCTTATTTACTCCGTGTCTCAGCGGAGGACAGGCGACACATTTCGAGCTCAGTAGAGGATGTTGGGGGGAAAATCGAGGGAGAAAGGTTCCTGCCCCCTGCATTCTCGGAAGGACCACAAAACGCGCAGAGGGTGCCTTAAAAAGTTTATGACACGGAGGTGAGCAAGGCAGCGGCGACAGCTCCTCCCGCAGCAGGCCACACACACGAGTGACGTCAGAGTGGACACGTGGTGCCGTAAGCTGCCTCCGTGACGACCATGCCGAGGAGGCACGCCGCGGGCTGTCTGGGTGGCCGATGTCACCAGCGGCTTGCGGCTTGGGCACAGAACAGCACGCCGTGCAGAAGACAAGCATGCCAGGCCCGCTCACTACCTTCCTGCAGACACCACTATGTAGGCTCTTGTGGCCTGGGCACAGAACAACACGCCGTACAGAATACAAGCATATCAGCCTTACGCCATACCTCCCTCCAAAAACCAAAATGTGCAAAGACGAGCCAGGCGCGCATAAGAATATCATGCCAGCCCTTTATTCTACCTCCTTGCAGACACTACTTACACATGGACACAGAACCACCAGTAGTAGAGAAGAAAATCATCATATTTGCCCTACGTCATACATCCACTAGACACCCTAAAGGGCAAATACCAAACAGGCGTACACTGTAAATAAAATTTGTGGTTAACTTCCTTAAGTGTAATGGAAGTTTTTAACCTATACAGTGTATAGTATTGGTACTACGTATAAGACTGAAAATATGGTAATGCTAAGCATTGCTACTATACAAAGTTGGGAACTTCCCTACGCATTTGACTGTTTCCCGAGCAACTGCAGGGACGTTACCAAACATGTATAGGGAAATATTTTACCATTCGCTATTTGTCACTATACGTATACAATGAAAATTTTAATTTACAAATAATTCCTGAGAGTGTAGAGAAGAAGAGCACGCCAACTTTCACACTACCTTCCAGCAGACGATAGTCCACGCGAGCAAAGAATAACTAGGGGGTACAGAAGATAGTCATACCAGCTCTGCAACTTACTTCCCTGCAAACAACACTTATCATCTGCTTTTGGCCTGCGTTCAGGACAGCTGGACGTATAGAAGGTAAGAATGTCTGTCCTGCACACTACCTCACTGCAGAAATCAGTCCACGTGGGCACAGAGCAACAGGACCTACAGAAGACAAGAGTGTCTGACCCGCACTTTACCTTCCTACAGACACCACTCCACAGCTGCTTCTTGGAACATAACAACCAGCAGTACAGAAGACAAGCATGTGGGCCATGCAAGCCTTCTCATTTGTTGGCACCACCCCACAAATGCTTATGTCCTGCACCAGGTGCACGGAAGACTAGCATGTCAGCCGGGCTTTTCGTCTCCCAGAACCACTAAAGATATTATTTCGTCCCTAGCTGAAAAAAACTCGTATCCAGAAGATAGCCTGCAGCCCTTAAGCGAACCTTTCGCGTGCTAACCAGTCAATGCTTAAGTTGACGGTTTCTTTTTCATAACGAACCTTAAAACAGAGTGAGGAGTCGGAGGTCCAATTTAGGATTAAAAATTAGTTGCGTCTCGGGGCAGAGCCAGGTACGCCTTGGCGCGGAGGAAATAAGGAAATATAGACACTAAAAGGCACGTGTATTGCGGCTTTTCTGGGGTCAGGCAAACAGGGTAGATACTGCAGTCATGGCTGTCTCCCAAGCTTAATAGTAAACGATTGTTATGTTGGTAAGTTGCAAAAAGCATGGACACCGCCAGAACCTCCTTACTCGATCATTTACCATTTATAATTAATTTGAAACATGTTCACCAGGTGCATTACAACACCATGGTAAGCAGTAAATAAACATTTCCATAGAATAAATATTATCGCTAAACGATATTAATAAGCATCTATTATTATAGGTCACATAAAATAAATATTCCATCGTCTAAATTTACTGTGTTAATTACGCGAGGAGTATAATAAGGAAACACCAAAAAAAAAATAAGAGAAATGTGAATAATAAGTGGCATACACCTACATACACCACCTGTAGCTGTTTATGTTTGCCAGCAACAACAGACGATACACCAGGAAAAGCGGATCCTGAATGATGTGCCAACTTTCCCACTTGACAGACTCGGAATAAGCTGCTTATTCACTGTTACTTACAACTTTTATGAAGCCCTGCTTAATTTATACTTCCAGGATATTCCTCCGCCTCATGCAAACAAAACTTAACTCAGTCTAGAAAATTATACCAAATGGTCAACGCACCGCATTCGTGCGCACTCAGTGAAACAATATTATGCGTAAGAAATATTTCTTACTAGGCTTTATGAACTCACTTTTTTCTCACAGTTTTTATTTTTATTAATTATAAATGAAATATTAAATTTTATGGATAAGATATAAAAAATCTAATTTAACCGAAAATAAGGTGTTAACAGAATTATAAAAAGCTTGCGATTAATGGCTTATTTAGAAAAGAACAAAAACTAAATACAGGAGGTGATTTTCCAAAGGTTCGATTCAAAATGTGTGAAGAAAACGCGATATATACAATTTTCTAAGACCACCTGTTGTTGGCGAAATTATTGATACCGTAGCTAGACTTCAACTTGTTACGTGCTTGTTTGCAAAGTTACTTAGGTAACTGGCAGCGTGTCTACGTGAGAAGACATATTCTACTCGACTGGGCCAAGCAGAATACAGTTACCCTGACACTGAACAGCCGCGATTGTCTGGCAGACACTTACGTCGTGTGCGAGTTAAATTCATACAGGTACGATGTTGGTTCTGAACCAACGTGTTTTGTAGTACAAGTCTTGGAATCTTATCGCGAAACCCTGCAAATTCCCATCTGAAATAGCAAAGACGCCATCGCTAAAGTAGTGAAAGACTCCCTTTCACGGTACATTTAAAAGAACGTGCTTTTGAATAAGCTTTTGCAAAATTAAAGCGACATCCTTTCGTAATTTAAACTAACATTTTATATTATTACATGAGCATTTACACTGCCACTAAACGTTAACGGCCTGCACTCTGATAACTCTCATTTCAGAAGACAATGGCGTGGCTGTGTTCGGAAATGTTGCCTGCCAGCGAGGCCATTTTAGTTTTAAGTACGAGCTCTTTCCTCTTCCGTACCTATTCATATATATCCTGTGCTTCTTTGGTGCGTCTTTGCCACCACAACGTAACTGAGAACATTTGTACTCAGCTCCAACATCCCGAGTTTCCAGGGGCCGCGGTGGTGTAGTGGACGGACTACCCGCCTCCCACCCAGGCGAACCGGGTTCGATTCTCGGCGGGGTTGCTCCCGGATTTCCGCATGTGGGAGAAGCGCCGGACGATGCCGCTGGTCGGTGGGTTTTCTCGGGGATCTTCCTCGCATTCTGCTGCTGTTCCTTACTCACCTTACCGTCATCGGCTCTCAAGACCTCGATGCTAAGAGACGCCCTTCCCTAACCCGAGTTTAAAATGAGTGAGTGAAGAGATTTGGGCGGCTCTTAACAGCGAGGTCTTGAGAGCCTATGAGGGTGATTGAGGTGAGTATGGAGCAGCGCCGGAATGAAAAAGTGGGGGGAATTGCGACATCCCGAGAAACCCCGCTGGCAAGTGGCACAGTCCGCCACGATTGCCACATGCGAAAATCCGGGTGTGACACGGCTGGTGATTGAACCCGGTTGGTCCAGGTGGGAGGCGAGCAGATTAGTTGATCATCAACCGCGGTCCTCGAGTTTCAAACATCTTGATTCTGAGACTCAGAATTAGTAAGACAACAGTAGTGAAAGAGTCACTTATCTCTGTCAGGCACATATAAATATTTAACTTTAGGTATAGCAATCAATACAGAATATATTCTGAAAAACAAATTATCAGACGCATGCAAAATTCGCGTTGTTATTCATCATCAGGTTAATCTTCACAACACTCTCTGCACTGGAGCCGGTGTAGTTTATCCATTGGCGGCTGCATATATGTGAAGCCACACCCTGTCTGACTGAACTGCACGTGATTCGGGCACACAATTGTGAAGTGTTCATTTATTGGTGCAGAGTTACCCAGGGCGCGCCAGATAAATTATGGTCGAACGACAAACGTATTGCAAAAGTATACTTGTTTGAAGTTTAACGTGCCCCCATGTAATAACTTGAATTTTTTGGTCTATGCCAATTATATTTTGGTGCTAGGAAACACAAAAATTTCTAGCTTGGCAGCCAATAAAGAAAGAAAATCGTCAGATATGTGTGGAATTAAACATTTACCGCTATAAACCACCGTGTCTACATTGCTAAAAAAACAAAAACATCTTGTGTTTGTAAGGAAATGTACCGGTAAAAAATGTTCCAGAAATCTTAGTAAAACTACGGACTCTTGGTTTTTTTAAGTAACAGACTTTTCGCAAATTTCCAAAATTTCCCATGAAATCACAATATCTCTCCGCAAATGTTGTACTAATTTGTGCATATTTCAGTTAATAAAGAGAGAATACGAAAAATAGATCTTTACGCCGGTGTAAACCAGTGTACAGAAAGAGTTTTAAAAAATTGGTATTACTCTCTTGGAACAAGATTTGAGCAAAACGTTCATAGTCTATGACTCTTTCCACTGTTCATCATGTATAAGGCTGTACTTTTAAACTAGAAATGTCAAGATAATATACGCTAACCTGTCAAGGCAATCCTGCGAAAGCAACACGAGTGCACAGAGATTTGAGAATGTAATGTGTCCCCTTATTACCACTAATAAAATAGTGTTTGTCTGTTCACCACACCGAAAAGATCATTTGATCATAAAATAATAAAACTTGAAATATCTCAGAGTCCATAAGTTTTAGAGCAAAACGGGCGAAACTTGTCCCACTTAGAAATACTTATAAGAAGATGTGAATAACATATTACAATAAACCATTAATTAGTCAGTCATTTTATTTTTCAGCAAAATAAAATTTATTAGTATTAAATAAAAGGGCAATGCAGTAAAATATGGATGTGTATATATTACTTAAAGAGGAATGAACTAATAGATAGAGACCGGCAAAATTCACGTTATTTTGCGACTACAGACTTAACTCCAAAACCGTTGTTCTCGTTTCACTTAAGCCACTGGCAGTCAACTGGTGGTGCACGCCCAAGAAACGCTATTAGTCAATACTTGTAGCTGAACTGTTGAGCAACCAATCTGCAGTGAAGCAGTCACGCATGTTAATTATGCTGTATAGTTGCCAGTCACAAATTTAATCACAAAATGGGCATATAAAGATATAGGGCAATTAAATCGAGCATGGTGCCAAATAATAACAAGAATTGTTCAGGTCTCTACTAATAGCATTATAACGAATGACATGTTGTTCGTGCTATTGTTTGGAATAAGGAGAGATTCCGTATTTTGTATGAGTAGTAGAGGAATCTATGTTCTGGGACATTATTCATGAGTAGGATTCAGGATTCGTCCACCATCTTGGATGACGTGACCTCCTGCTCTGTCATTCCGGTTGGTCGGTGGACATTTTACCTACAAAATCACTGGTGTTACCCCAAAAATCACTTCCGAAATCAATTATTATACCCAAAAATCACTTTTTTTTCCCTTCAAAATGTTTCGTTTTTCCCCACAACACTCCTAAGTTACCAACATTTTGTGATAAAAATGCTTGCTACTCAATGTGGCTGACTGATTCCTCAATGTGGCAGAGGCATCCTGAAACTCAACCACAATGAGGAATCTGAGGAGCCGATAAAATAAAACTATTTTTAAAATATATTTTTTAAACATATATTTAAATATATTTTTATAATTAAAAAATGTATAGGCTTAAATATTGAGTGTTATATACCACTGGGCTCGTCTTTTCAAGGCGCATACGATCATTATGTCATATCGGTTATGTAACTCAATGTCGGATTTAAGATGTATGCCCCTATCACTTTCCATTTCAAAACTCAGTTTGAAAGTATAATTTATAACTTCAGTTAAGTATGTAAAATACTGTTATAGCCATAGTGATTAACTAAATTAAAATATATATTTTTTCTGTAATATATATATATATATATATATAAATTTATTAAAGTACATTCTCAATCACTCAAAAAAATATTAATGTTCGTTCATGCACAGCTCATATACTTATACAGCAGATACAGTCTCCACACATGTTCTCGCTGGAGACTAACTCCACCCAAGATTTACTCTACCTAAGACTATCTCCACCCAAGTTCCAATCTACCCAACACTGACTCTGGCCAAAACCCACTCTACCCAAGACTAACTCTACCCCAAGACTAACTCTTCTTGAGACTACCTCTACCCGAAAATAACTGTACCCAAGATCAACTCTACCCCAAGACTAACTCTACCCCAAGACAAGCTCTACTCAAGACTAACTCTACTCCAAGACTAACTCTACTCGAAGAATAACTCTACTCCAAGACTAACTCTACCCCAAGACTAACTCTACCCCAAGACTATCTCTACCCGAGATTAACTCCACCCAGGACTAAACTTTACCCCAAGACAAGTTCTATGCGAGACTAACACTACCCCAAGACTAACTCTAATCGAGACGTACTCTACCAGAGACTAACTCTACCCTAACCCTAACTCTAACCCCATACTAACTATACCCAAGACAAACTTTACCCAAGACTAACTATACCCAAGACAAACTTTACCCAAGACTAACTCTTCCCAAGACTAACTCTACTCCAAGACTAACTCTAATCCAAAACTAACTCTACTCCAAGACTAACTCTACTCGAGACTAAGACTAACTCTATCCGCGACTAACTCTGCCCAAGACTAACTCTACCCAAGACTGACTATACCCAAGACTAACTCTACCCAAGACTAATTCTACCCAAGACTAACTCTACCCAAGACTAACTCTACCCAAGACTAACTCTACCCCAAGACTAATTCTACTCGAGGATATCTTTTCCCGCTACTAACTCTACCTAATACTAACTTTCACCTAAGACTAACTCTACCCGAGACTAACTCTACCCAAGACTTACTCTACCTAAGATTGACTGACTGACTCCAGCACCCTTGTTGAATATTACCGGCTGTAACCTTGACCCTACTGACCTTCAAATCAAAACAATCAAGAAAAAGTAGCGAAAACCTTAAAAAATGTAACAAAATTATCGGGGAAATAATTACATCCCTATAAAAACAAACATAGTTAGTTGTGAGTGACACTGAGGGTTCGATTCTCGCAACCATGGCAGAGCACAGCCACTCCCTAGTACGAAAATCAGCAGCCGACTGAAACCCCACATTTTATTGCTTTGGTTATATAACTGATCAATCTTCCGACCCACAAAGCGAATTATTGAATTTTCATAACACACATGCTCCCCCCCCCCTCAAAACAAAGGCTATCACACATTCCGTCACTCCACTTCCCTCACCATTTACTTACCATAGCTCAGCCGCCATCAACTTCCACACAAATCACCAACACACCACCTGACTCTAGAATGTTCTATCACAGTGGGTACATGATAGTGATTTGGAGGTTGGACCTAATTAAAATTGGCTTTTTTTCATGTCGACAAGCAAGGCAGTTTTTACCGAGGATTTTTAGACAATAGCAACACTGTTTTTTGGGCAGCTCTTAACAGCGAGGTCTTGAGAACCAATTAGGTTGAAGTGAGGTGAGCATGGAACGGTGCCGGAATGACATGACGGGGGGAAACGGGAGATCTTCAAGAAAACCCGCCGACCAGCGGTATCGTCCGGAACGGTTCCCACATGCGAAAATCCGGGATCGAGCCCGGTTCGCCTTGGTGGGAGGCGAACAGTCTAACCGCTCAGCCACAGCGGCCCCACTATAGTGCGAAGAAACCGCGAATGGACTGTTTTATTTGAAGTCAAGTTGTGAGGGTATTTAACTTCTGAGATGCTAGTAAACTCGCAGAAACCACGTCCGGGCCACTGGCGTGCGAGCGGTGTGTGGCACAGTGTAATAGCCCGGGCCGTCGCGCGCTAATAGCTGCAGTGCGCGAGACACAGCGGCCATTGTTCGAGCCGCCAGTCGTGATTGTCCCGGCTGTGCGTTCCACCTCGTCGACCGAAACATCGGAAGCAATTTCACAGCGAGCTCCCTCTGCCCTCCCCCCGGCGGTGCTGGACGTCGTTTCCTGCTTCGAGTAGCCTTTCTGTTCCGCCAACCCGTGTCTGCCGTTTAGCCCCTGCCGTCCGCGTCCCCTATCACGCGTCCACCCCCGCAAGTTGCCCTCCGAACCACGCTCCTGCAGTGGTTAGCACGCTCGCCTCCCGCGAAGGCGATCCGAGCTCGATACTCGGCCGGTCCACTCCCGGACGATGTCCCTGGACATCGGGCTTTACTCCTCGGTGATCTGCCCCCCCCCCCTCCTAGTACCATTGCATTCCGCTGCTGCTCCATTCTCGCCTCGTTTCACGCTCATCGGCTCTGAAGACCTCTTTGTTAAGCGAGAGTCGACCAAATCTCTCAAACCAACTCCATTTCGTCGTACTTGAACCCGTGGTCTTGGCCGAGCCCCATCATATACACTGTCAAAAATGTTTTGTACTGATGAAAGAACAATTCGTGGAAACCAGTTGCCAGGAATTTTTTTTGTAGAACTACAAGTTTTTTTTTAAATTTGCATAACGTAAATGTTTATTATTAAAATTTTACCCTTGTATTTCAACTTGCATTGTTAACAAGTGGAAATAAAAATGACAGGTTTTGCCCATGAAAACAAAAGTGATAAATAAAAAAGCTATATTTATATAAATGCACATATATATCCCTTATATATTAACGAAATCAATTAAGTTGCACCCTGCCGGCGCAGATATTTTACCCCACGTCCCTTGCGCACCTTCTTCACGCCTTTATCCACATCACGAACTTACTTTACGAAAAAAAGAGTTATTTTTTTACAGAGTATATGGTTAGGTACTGACTAAACAAGAAAATGCAATTGCCTTTGTTATACTAGGACGATTGCGTTATGTAGCTTTTTGCATGCAACTGCGCCTTACATCACCCGTAGTTTTTGCAAAAAAATAGTTACATACGATTTCATGTTTTTGAATGTCTTGCATTTTATCTCAATTTGTAGATACGGACGGGTCCGCGAAGAACAAACATTTCTTGAGGTCTATTACTAGGAAGAGACCCGAAGAAATCGCGGATTCATTTTGAGACACGCTAGAATTCAAAACATGTGTGTTTATTAAACTTAAGTCATTGGTCCACACGGTGTGTGACATCACCTGTAGAAGGCTGGCCCAATCTTCGCCTTCCACTGTGACAGCAGACAACCACTGTACAGTTAATATCGGCATATTTGTACATAAGAATGTACAGTCTGGCCTGCAGGTCATTGAACTCACGAATTTTTCACGTCTCTATTACCAGGGACTTGCAAAATTTGTGTTATTATTTGGCATCATTCTATACTTCACTGCGTTGTGTGTACTCGATCACGTGTATTTTTTCCATTGGCTTCTACATAAATGTGAATTCGCTCCCTTTTCCGACTGGACTGCACGTGATTGGACTACACAATTGTGAAGTGCTCATTTATTGGCGTAGGGTTACCCGGGGGCGTGTCATATAAGATATGGTCCAATGACAAACGTATTGCAAAGGTACATGTGTATGAAGTTTAACGTGTCCCCAAATAATATCGCGAATTTTTCAGGTCCCTATATATACAGTATAAAAGAACAGAGTAAATAAATATACAGAGACAAAATAGCGTGACAGTTCCTTTGATGTGGGCGTACCCATCCTCTGATTGGTTGTGTGAGGGTCCGGGAACGGCATTTGTTTCTGATTGGCTACCGCGTGCTGCGAAAGTTTCCTGCTGTCAGCTGGCAAGTGAGTTACCAGGAGCTGATTGGCTAACAGCATTCCGAAATGATGCAGGCTGGTGACGCCATTTTGCGGCGTTTGAGGCTGGAGTTCGCGTACTACTCGTATGTTTCATGTCTATATGTATATTTACTTCGTGATACCAGCAACAATACAGACATAGGTAGGGGGCAGTGATATTTCGCGAAAAGATTTCGAGACAAGATACAGTCCAAAGCACTGTTGAATCGTCCAGCTTCTTTGATTGGCTAAAAAAATGTTCTGGTCTGTGTTAACGTTTTGCGCACAAATCACAAGGGTTCAGTGTCGGAGTTACTTAGTCCTGGGTGGCTTGGTCAAAGACAGACGTNCTGTGTTAACGTTTTGCGCACAAATCACAAGGGTTCAGTGTCGGAGTTACTTAGTCCTGGGTGGCTTGGTCAAAGACAGACGTGGCACCAGCAGCCAATGGAGGTATAACAACAGCTGAGGCGTGTGTATAGTATTGAAGTCTACTGTGCGCTCCGATATTTACGCGAAAAGTCACTGGCCCTAGATATAGTATATTCGTTGTATTTTCACATGTATTTTATCAAACCTTAAAAAAATTCACAATATGTATGATGTACGTGGTTGTGTCCTAAACATGTCACCTATCACAAGCCTTTTACTCTTCTTTTAACATAAAACTATTTCATTTTTGTTAGAATTAGAGAGTGAAGAGATTCGGGCGGCTCTTAACGACGAGGTCTTGAGAGCCGATATGAGTGAGGCGTGGTGATTATGGAGCAGCGACGGAATGCAGGGGGGGGAGAAACGGGAGATCTCCGAGAAAACCCACCGACAAGCGGCATCGTCTGTTACGATTCCCATTTGCGATGATACGGGATCCCACCGGGAATCTAACCCGGTTTACCTTGGTGGGAAACTGGTAGTCTAACCACTACACCACCGTGGCTCCCTGGGCAAAATAAGACTTTCACTTGTAGATGCATAAGGGACGAGGCACCTTACGCAGGCCACCTGAATAACACTGCAAATTTAGTGGTAGAAGAAAATGTTTCAGACAAAAGTTGCTTCGGTCCAAGGTGCTAATAACGTGATAGTGACAATTTGCCCGTACCTGGAAGGGTAAAGAAGATACAAATATCGACTTCGTTAATTTTAATGAAGTGTTAAATTATATTTACACCCCTCGACAGTGCTTATGAAAATGAAATAATTACTATGACATTTGCCGGTCGTTCACTGATTCTTCAACATTGGCATTCACTGTTTTCTTTTATTGGTTTTTTTTTATAAAATGATGGATCAATTAAACAACGTGTAGTTACCAAATAAATCAATAACGCATAAACTAATAACACCCATAAAATATAGGTATTGTTTTGAATGCGATTTTATTCTTAATAATACCATTTTTATGAAGCAACATCACAATTTAGCCTTTCATTTAGTTTCTAAGTGAGTGTGTGAGTGATTGAAGAGATTAAGTTTCCACGTAATCGTCATGGCGGCTAGGTGTGAAGTTCTGAACTGCATTAAATGTGAAGTGAGTGCATTCTTACGTACTACTTGTTTTGACAATCCTAATTTTAGTAATTCAATTATTAAAAACGAAAAGAGATGACATACAATTTTAAGCTACATTTTTTCAATAATCAAATGTAATACATATATTTTTCTCTTGCAATTATCTTGGCACGGTAGCTCGATCGTTGAGGTAACGGTATTGAAGACAGATTATGTGAATTCAAATACCTGTAACATTTATACTTTATTAAATTACGTTAAATTGCACAATATAAACGGCGGCTATCGAAAATATGTTTATTTCTCGCGATTATTTGACTAATCTCAATTAAAAAAAAAAACATTTTAAATTCACCACACGCAGTTGGCCATCACTTATTCAGATATTGAAATTATTTCACTGTAATAAGCAGTAGTTATCCACCGTCTCTAAATGGAGACATTTTCACTGCTTCGAGTAATTGAATTTCACTGCAAACTCGTTGTTTTCCGGTGATTATAATTTAGGGTGTCGACAAAATTAGGGTTAATTCTTCTCAGGTATGGGACAAAACCAGTTTTACTATGGGAGAGTTTGGCATACGGATAAATTCTGCCGCTGTGTGCGCAATGTTCCAAAGTGGTCAGTTTTAATAAAAAAATTTTAGCTACGTAAATAATATAAGAGAATTATTTTACGTCGTTGAGTTGTTATATTATATTTGATTTGTGAATATTGCAGTGGTTTTGTTTTTTATATAAGAAAATAGAGAAAATCCGGTGCGCATGCAAACTAGCGCTCACCTAGTGGCGAAAAATGTTAGTTGCCAAACTAAAAGCATTGAGCTCCCCAACCGGAGTATAATAAAGTGAACAATAGCGACGACGGCTGGGGAAGACACCACGTGGCAAGTCGAACGTACCCACGCGGCTGTGGCCGTTACACGCCTTGCCGTTCACGATCTATAGTTACCGGTCGTTCTGTCGGGGAATGTCTGTGAAGGGGACGGGGCGAAGACGCGCACCCGATAATCGCTTCGTGGAAAACGGGAAAAAGGGGGGACTGGGCGATCGTGTACGGGAAGTGAACCCTCGAACTCCAGAGCGGAAAGTGCAGGTACGTGAGACAAGTTCTGCACTATCTCGGCTCGTGCGTTCAGCGGTTCAACTGGAAAAAAATGTTCTTTTAACACTTTCAGGCGTACATAAAGATGATAAGTGGAGTTGAGTTGATACATCTGGGTGGCTCTGAACAACTAGGTCTTGAAAGCTGACGAGGGTGAAATTTGGTGAGAATGAAGCATTGCCAGAATGCAATGGTGGGGTAACAGGAGATCCTGAGAGAACCCGCCTACCAGCGGCATCGTCCGGCACGACTTCCACTGGCGAAAATCCGGAGTGACCCGGCCGGGTATTGAACCCCATGTTCGCTACATAAGGATGTATTTTTAAGAAGTGCTGCCTATAGACTATTTGAGGTTTCTTCACACTTTTTTTAATTGAACCTTTGAAAAATCAACCCATACATAAATATGATGGTTTATCGCGGAAAAAAAGTAGATTGTTTCCTAGGATTCAACTTATTGTACAGATGCCCGACAGTTTTCATTCCTCATTTGCTGCCATGCATGTATGAAGATACTACCCCCATTCCACTGGGCCAATGAGGATTCTGATACTATAAGGCAGAACGTTAGTGATCGGTCTGTAAACCACTTAACCGAGTGAAAACCCTGTTCATCCAATCATGAAAGAATAAACTAGTTAGTGTTATAGAAGATATGACGGCACAAAAATCTTTCACGATTTTCCATCATCTCTAGTCAAATGTGACGTGTCTGGTTGTGTCATATATGCCTTGTAACACAAACGTTTTAACTATAATTATTTTAATCTGTATCTTTTTTTTGTTTATATTGAACTTTTACTTATATTTCACATAGATATTGTTGTATTTCATTTATAATTAATATGAATAAAACAGGGAGGAAATAGATGTGTTGGTAATGCTTCGTGGAAATAGTTCATACGTAAGGTATTATCACACTGAGTGCGCACGAATGCTGTGCGTTGACTCTGTGGTGTAATTTTCTAAACTCGGTTAAGTTTTGTTTGCGTGAGGCGGAGGAATATCCTGGAAGTAGAACTTAAGCAGAGTTTCAGAAAAGTTGGAAGTAGCCGTTACTGGACTAGAGTGCGGGACCAGCTGTGCCAAATTAAAAGAATTTTACGTATTAAATTGTCTTAGTCTTGTCTGGGCTAACTTTCGCATTATCGCTTTCAAAGGAAACACTCTTTGTGTCGTTTGAAGGTAAGAACCATACTCCTAGAGAGCATTTAAATAAATAAATAATTGTGCTTTATCTTTTGCTGATTGTGTGAATCATAATTTCCCGCAATTTTCCAAGACAAGCATTTTTTTTTTTTTTTTTTTTTGTCTTTTAAGGGGGAGGGGGCTGTTGCTCTAGCAAATATAGGCAAAATGTTGTTTGCTTTAAATTAATAACGCGAAAAGTGGCCAAGACATTGCTTAAAACCATTAAACATAAATTCCTGTCCTTTCATTCCGCCTAGGCAGCTGCGTTAAGTGTTGCAACGATTGAATTGGTTTAGCTCGGAACTGTACTAGTACCTGGTGGTTTTTTTAGTTAAACCTTTTAAAAACACCCCAATACATACATATGATGGTTTATCGCGGAAAAAAGTTGATTGTTTCCTAGGCAGCTGCGTTAAGTGTTGCAACGATTGAATTTGTTTAGCTTGGAATTGTACCAGTACCGGGTGGTTTTTTAATTAAAACTTTAAAAAATCCTATGCTGGGACCAATAAAATGCGGGTTGTGTTAAATCTTAGAGACAACCGTCGTTTATACGTGCACGGAAAAAAACATCCAACCACCAGTCAAGGAACTTCCAAACTTTGCAAATTTACACATTTTCGTAGCCCGCTTAGGTTATTCCTCTAAATTAATATAACAACAATTCATGGCTAATAAGTGAGCATAAGACCCCCCGAGTCTAGTCAATTGTAATGTGAATTTACATTTTGAAACCCCTATCTAAGAAACAGTTTCAGTTACCAACAGGCATGTTCTTTCTATCTCCCCCGTTCCAGGCATTAATGTGTACAACATGGATGCAAGCTACACGTATAGTAATGGAACTGTATTTATTTGTAATGTGGTGTTAGAACGATGTCTCCTACTCTGTGAGATGTTTCCAATATTAGATTCCATTTTTTGCTGTCAATAATTGCACTTTATTTGTAACATCCAAAACATAGATCGCCATGTCTGAAACGGTTGTATTGCATTCACTCTATTTTCATACATTTTGAAAGAAACATTTGAAATGTCACTACAATTGGAAAACGTTATTCCGTATATTTTTAATTAACGAACACACCAAAAATATGAAATACCTTTACTAACTTTATGTCTTCTGGTTTAAATTAAATGGAATTTTAATTTGCATCCTACCAAAAAATTATAATATTTATTTTCAATCGATATCAATATAACACAGTAAGTGCAACGCTGTGTTTGAGAACGCCAAGTAAGGAATTGTATACATGCAAAATTTTATTAAATTGTATTTCGGTACGCTAATTTGAAAGTAAACGTAGGTATCTTATTAAAATATTTACATTTCTCTGGCAGCACTGATGGGAACATATTGCATAGCTGCTTATTAAAATATTCATTGTTGCCTGAAATTTTTTCGCATGAAACAGGTGCCCATGGTAGTTATTGTGAGTTCGGTATCTGAAAATACAACATTATCAGAGCTTCAGAATAGCGTGGACTAACGGCGAACGAACTATTTGATATACAAAGATATTGATTAGTTGAGAATATATTTTTGAGCCTAGCAGTCTCGTAAATGTGATATTTTTTTCTGTAGGGTGTCGAGGACACGAAGTGAATTGTGGCGTAAGTTGTTTTTGCACACGTATTCAGTATAAAAAAACTTGATGCAACTACTCGTCTGTAAATTCACGCAAGTTATTATTTTTATTTTTTTCTGGCAGAGCAGGAGTGAGAGTTCGGTAGGTGACTTAATGCATTCAGCCACCATGTCCATGCTTGACGACGTGTTGCACGTGAAGGATGTTGATGGTCGGCGCTGTATACAATCAGCGGCATACGTTTTGAACGTCTTGCGTGTGAGAATCTGTTTTTTTGAAGTGTTTGCCACTGTCATAAGTGAATGGCCAATGCATCAACAAAGACACGGAATGTTGTTCGCCAGCTGCGAGAAGCACGCTTGGCACGAGTATAGAGCGCACAAAAAAATTACACGAGTGCAACAAATTGATTTCGTAAATTAAATTGCGACTAAACCTGTTAAGATGAGCGTGGCTTGTCGCGGTTTTCGCGACTACGGTAAAGAAAGTTGTACGTGGCAATACTACATAACAACACATAAATCAGCTGAAATATGTTTCATAAATGTAACTTACGTAGAAATTGGCGTATTTGATAAAGTTTTAAGAGCTGGTAATATAATTTTCTACCAGCGTGCTAGTAATACTGTAATTTCCAAATTATACTTGTACACAGTAATGCAACTGAAACATCTCCGCAAGTTATAGTTCTGGTATTATGTTTCAAAATGTGTCTAAACGTGTGTTATTTCTTATGCAAAGTTGAACCAACAGATACGCATTGATTTTCGTTGCCGTCTACAGAGCTGAGAACCTATTACCAGTAGGGTAATACAATTTAAATTGTTATGCAATGTTGAACCGACCTGAAATGGCATGCCTTCAGTATTTTGTTGTTTATATACTGAAGTTCAACTACGGTTTGTCGTTAATGCGAGTGTTTCTTTACCATGCTGTTGGTTATTTTGCGTATTATTGCTGCAATTACGTTATTTACCGGAACATACGTGACTATTTTATTGTTTGTGTGAAAATATTTAAAGCAGTGTGTTAAGGGCCACCTGTTCTAAGCGAAAATATTTACGCGGAGAAACTTAAATATCCTATGTGTAAATTCTGAACTGTTTTACGTTCCAACATGTAATAAAAAAGTTTTGCGAAAAACGGGAGGCCCCCAATTATTACCTTACATGCTTATCAGCAGATTTCTGTTGTTTATTTGCCACGTGTCTTTGTGAGAAGACATTTTCTTACTCGACTGGCCAATCAGAGTTAGTTTACAACGTTTACAGCACGTCTGTGATTCGTGGGAAACACGTAAATCATCCAATCAAGAAAGCGGAGCTGAAATAAAGTGCAATGAAACACAACCGGTCATAAATTCTTTTCGTGAAAATCTGGTGGCCCAAAGTATGTACAGTACGGTACGGTCACACTTTAGTTTGTTACACGTTCATCTTGCCCGGTTACGTTGCACGTGTAGGATAATTACGGCTATTCTGTACACGTTGATGAATCAGTGAACAATACTTTGAATGCTTTGTCTGTAGGTAATGCGATTTTTTGAAATGTGATGCAGCTCTTGTTTATGGATGTTTGATACCGACATCAGCAAGCCCGCAGCGCGTTCTTCACAGGTTGCTAGAAACACGCTAAACGCAAGTACAGATCACGTCAAGTTACTGCATGAGTGGAACAATTTAGCTTATTACTATATGCTGTTAGCGGTTAATTGAGTAGTTTTGATTGCTCTTTCAATAATGTTCTTTTCTGAGAATTGTTATTTTACACCAAGCGAGGTGGCGAGCTGGTTATTAAAAATTAGAGCTGGTGAACGTGAAGCGGGGTGAGGATGGAGCAGAGTCGGAGTGAAAGAGTGGCGCGGAACCGGACATCCTCGAGAAAACCCGCCGAGCAGCTGCATCGTCCGGCACAACCCCCTCGTGCGTAGGGTCCGGGGGCGTCCCAGCCGATAATGGAAACCCGGTTCGCCTATAGGAGGCCATCGCTCTAGCTGTCACGCCAACCGCCGCCCCGCATTCTGGAGGATTCGCGGTCCTCCATCGTGATTTCCATGCTCTTTTCCGAAGTCTTCTCAGGCTCGTTACTGCAGCCGACGTCCCGTGGCGCAGTCGGTTGGTGCGCCGCAAGTCTGGNTTTTCCGAAGTCTTCTCAGGCTCGTTACTGCAGCCGACGTCCCGTGGCGCAGTCGGTTGGTGCGCCGCAAGTCTGGGGTGCGGGAGGTTCTGGGTTCGAATCCTAGGTAAGGCATGAGTGTTAGTTTTAGTATGTCATAAGTTTTTTGTATGCCGTTCCCTGATAAGCCTTCAGGCATAACACCGGGGGACGATAATATACCCTTTCCAATTCAATCCAATTTCAATCCAATCGTTACTACAGGCCCCTTGCATATTCCCTGCCGATTGCTTTGACATAAAGAGTTTCTTTATCAAGGACTTGTCACGATTCGGTGGCATTCAAAATACCTAATAAAATAAAAAATGTTATTACTTAACATTTCATAGGGCCTGATCACTTTATTAAAGCATTGATAACGTAATTAGTAATTAATTTTTGGTATGTAACGAAACATACTACATAGTAATATATAGGTTTATTATATATATAATACACACACATATATAATATAGTGTGAGAGACACGGACCGTATAATTTCGCGTTATAATGTGGGAACGTGCAAAGTGTCACATCAGTGTATGGTGGCTTTACGGGTGCTATTGGAACTCCGCTCATCTGACCTGCCCAGCAGGAGACAACAATAAACACGTAGCTTCATTCCGTGTGCTGGGTGTCGCGTTGCCAGTGTGCTGTTTGCCTCACAGACGAACCCATCAGTCGACTCAACACGTCACTCGAACACGAAGACTCGAAGTAACAGCAAGTCGACTACACCAACAACAAGCTGCCCACAAGATGTTCGCAAGGGGAAGTGGGCTGAAGGAAGACTTCGCCCGTCCTCGGGAAACCGCCCGGGAACAAGATTATTATACTATGGGATTACGAGACCCCTTTCCTCGTCTCAAGCCTACTTCCCGAAGGAAAGAAAGGCTTGTGAGATCACTTTCCTGTCTGAGAGTGCCTGCGTGTGTGTATGAATTTGCATTTTCATGGGATCTCCTATTCCTACACTGACTACGAACAAAAGAACCAAAAAATAAACGAAAAACACAAAACAGGCTGATTCTAAAATCATAAGACAAACATTGAGGGGTGGTAGAGCTCACTAAAACAAACAATTAGTGTATAGGAATATATGGGCGGGAGTGACGCGTTGAGGCACAAACACAAAAATAACACATTAAATGCAACACATTGTTTATTTACAACGTCACCGCTAAATGCCTCTTTACATCAATGTTTATAATAATTAATCAAAATTGCTACCGCCGACAGTAATGCTAGCTTGGTAGCGTCGGTGGAGTGATTGGCGAACAGATACAAATACGCTGGGTATATCACGCACGCGTGCAGCCGCACGGGATAGTCGAGTGACGAGGTCTTCAATGGAATCAACTGGAATTTCGTAAATGAGGGCTTTCAAATGCCCCCATAGGAACAAATTGAGACTCGGTAAATCTGGAGATTGTGGTGGCCATCGGACTGGCCTACCACGCCCTCAACGCGTCACTCCCGCCCATATATTCCTATACAATAATTGTTTGTTTTAGTGAGCTCTACCACCCCTCAATGTTTGTCCCATGATTTTAACATCACCCTGTATATGAATGAGAAACACAAATGCAAAAAGAAGTGACTCATATAACTAATGAATCTACTTTCGTCAGCCTAAGTGCAGTACATATAAAAATAATTTCTTAAAAGCTGAGTTTTTAGGTGGGGAATATCGTCTGATTGGAAGCAATCTCATTAGAGATGAAACCAGAAACATATGCAAAAGTAGTGAGAAAATTACAAATACACATATGCCTTACCTGGGACTCGAACCCAGAAAACATCGTATCATATTCTAGTGTGCAATGAACTGCATTACGGAGGCCAAATTCGAGAATGAACTTCGAATTTAATCAGTGTAATATTTCGAATTATAGGATTTACTAACCTACAATATTTACAAGCCCGTCATTTTGAAAATATGTGACTGAGCTACTTCAACATGTAATTTTGNACATTGTTTATTTACAACGTCACCGCTAAATGCCTCTTTACATCAATGTTTATAATAATTAATCAAAATTGCTACCGCCGACAGTAATGCTAGCTTGGTAGCGTCGGTGGAGTGATTGGCGAACAGATACAAATACGCTGGGTATATCACGCACGCGTGCAGCCGCACGGGATAGTCGAGTGACGAGGTCTTCAATGGAATCAACTGGAATTTCGTAAATGAGGGCCCCATAGGAACAAATTGAGACTCGGTAAATCTGGAGATTGTGGTGGCCATCGGACTGGCCTACCACGCCCTCAACGCGTCACTCCCGCCCATATATTCCTATACAATAATTGTTTGTTTTAGTGAGCTCTACCACCCCTCAATGTTTGTCCCATGATTTTAACATCACCCTGTATATGAATAGAAGTGACTCATATAACTAATGAATCTACTTTCCTCAGCCTAAGTGCAGTACATATAAAAATAATTTCTTAAAAGCTGAGTTGGTAGGTGGGGAATATCGTCTGATTGGAAGCAATCTCATTAGAGATGAAACCAGAAACATATGCAAAAGCAGTGAGAAAATTACAAATACACATATGCCTTACCTGGGACTCGAACCCAGAAAACATCGTACCATATTCTAGTGTGCAATGAACTGCATTACGGAGGCCAAATTCGAGAATGAACTTCGAATTTAATCAGTGTAATATTTCGAATTATAGAATTTACTAACCTACAATATTTACAAGCCCGTCATTTTGAAAATATGTGACTGAGCTACTTCAACATGTAATTTTGNGATTTACTAACCTACAATATTTACAAGCCCGTCATTTTGAAAATATGTGACTGAGCTACTTCAACATGTAATTTTGCATGGCCTACAATAGCGTTACTTGTGTGGAGATTTCGGTGAAAATTGGTTGATTGATCCCTGAGTTATGGCATAAAGCAGCCATATTATTCATGTGACGATCCAGTATACAAAGTTGAGCTAAAATCGAAAATAGAGTTTCGTAGATGTAGCACAATAAGCATGAATTAACTTGGTAGCCACCGTTTTGAAATTAAGTGTCTGTCACACTTAATATATATATATATATATATATGTATATATATAGTTTATGGCTAACTGCAGTACAACTTCTTCGCTAAATTTGGTAAGAATGCGTTGATTGTTTCCCGAGATATTACATAAAAATAAAATTTTTATTGTAGGTTTAACTTACAAAGTTACATAGAAATGTGACTTTGTATAGACAAATTTGACGGTTATAATATATAGTGCCAGAACAGAAAGTTTACTTGTAATTTGTTTAGGTAATAAAATACTTTGTTCTGAAATATTTATATAGCCACCATTAAAAAAAAAAAAAGCCTGGCCTACTGAAACATACAATTTTACATCATCTGCTGCAGTGCAAATTGTTTGCCAAATCTGGTGAGATTTCGTCAATTATTTCCCAAAATGTGACATATAATCATTAATTTTTAATATGGTGCTATCTTACGAAACGGCGAACAAAAGATTCTTCGTATAGGTAGATACAGTTGATAGTTGTAATATACTGCCAGCATACAAAGTTAAGTTGGAATTGTTCACATCGTTTCGATGATATAACATTTTAAAATAAAATAACTGAATGGCGGCTATTTTGACTGTGTCTGACATACCTAAAAGATATAATTTAACATCATCTGCCGCAGTAGTAGTTGTTTGCCAAATTTGGCAGGAATCGGTACATTGTTAACTAAGATGACAGAATTTTTTTTTTATTTATGCGATTCTATCTTACAAAAAGGCAGACAAAAGTAGCTATGTTTTTGGATATATAATGCTTGTAATAGACACATTCAGNTGGAATTGTTCACATCGTTTCGATGATATAACATTTTAAAATAAAATAACTGTATGGCGGCCATTTTGATTGTGTCTGACATACCTAAAAAATATCATTTAACATCATCTGCCGTAGTAGTAGTTGTTTGCCAAATTTGGCAGGAATCGGTACATTGTTAACTAAGATGACAGAATATTTTTTTTTATTTATGTGATTCTATCTTACAAAAAGGCAGACAAAAGTAGCTATGTTTTTGGATATATAATGCTTGTAATAGACACATTCAGCATATAAAATTTGATATAAATTGGTTAAATGATATTGTACGAGTATATATACCGAATAAAGCTAAAATATTTGTACGACCGCCATTTTGAAAATAAGTACCTTATCAAGTCCAATCACTTCCGTTTACCTGGCCTGTCATAATATTACTTCCATTCCGAATTGGGTGAGAAATACTTTGATAGTTTTCGAGATATAATGATAAACCTTTATTTTTTTATTTGACACTATCTTCCAAAATGGCTTACTAATAACAATATCCATCAGAAAATCTAATGCTTACACGATACTCTGGTAGCATACTAAATATGGTTTATATCAGTTTGAATGGTTACAGAGATATTACATATCACCAAAAGTGTTAAAATGGCCGCCATTTTGAAAATGAGTCCACGGCATGGACGAAAATTATAAAAATTCAGGTGTGCTTACTAAAAACTATATATGTACCGACTTTGGTGAAATTCTGTTCCTGCGTTCCAAAATTGAAAGGTGGGGACACACACACACATGCACAGACTAACATACCCGCACACATTCCCACATACCCACACACAGACAGGAAAGTGACCTCANAATATTACTTCCATTCCGAATTGGGTGAGAAATACTTTGATAGTTTTCGAGATATAATGATAAACCTTTATTTTTTCATTTGACTCTATCTTCCAAAATGGCTTACTAATAACAATATCCATCAGAAAATCTAATGCTTACACGATACTCTGCTAGCATACTAAATATGGTTTATATCAGTTTGAATGGTTACAGAAATATTACATATCACCAAAAGTGTTAAAATGGCCGCCATTTTGAAAATGAGTCCACTGCATGGACGAAAATTATAAAAATTCAGGTGTGCTTACTAAAAACTATATATGTACCGACTTTGGTGAAATTCTGTTCCTGCGTTCCAAAATTGAAAGGTGGGGACACACACACATGCACAGACTAACAGACCCGCACACATTCCCACATACCCACACACAGACAGGAAAGTGACCTCANGACACACACACATGCACAGACTAACAGACCCGCACACATTCCCACATACCCACACACAGACAGGAAAGTGACCTCAAAAGCCTTTCTTTACTTCGGAAAGTCGGATAGTAAAAATGTATGTGTGTCTCTGTATCTACCTGTGTGTGTGTCTTTGGGTGTGTGGGTCCCCCTTTCAATTTTTGAATTCCTCGACAGAATTTCACCAAACTCGGTACAAACATACTTCTTACTAAGGAAAAATGACTTTTATTAGTTTTCGACCACGCCGCGCACTTCCTGTCAACTTGGCGGTCATTTGAATATTTATGGTGACATGTCATGTGTCAGGAACCATTCATTCGATTAAAACCAAAATTTTTATTCTGGTAGAGCATTGCGTAAGCATAGAATTTCAAGATGGCCTTTTTTCTGAATTCGCCATTATTGAAGATAGTATCAAATGAAACAATAACCATTTTTATATTATATCTGTAAAACTTTTAAACCAGTTCTTACCCAATTTGGCACGTAAGTAATACTATGAAAGGCCAGTAAAACGTATGTGATTAAACTTGGTAAGGTACTTTTTCAAAATGGCTGCCATATCTGACCACATTTTGTTTACTGAAAGTATCTATTACAAGCATCATATATGTCAACACATAGACACTTTTGCAAACCACTTTGTAAGCTATTGCCACAAGATTAATTAAAGATTTATGTTATATCTCAGTAAACAAGTTAACTGATTCCTATAAGATTTGGCAAACAAGTAGTACTTTGTCATATGGCGTAAAATTGCATGTTTTAAGTACGTTAGACACTTATTTTCAAAATCGCCGACATGTAGCCATTTTAACTTAGAATGTCATATCGTCGAAATAATGTTATGAAATCCAACTTATATTTGCATTAAGGCAGGGGATATTAAATAGATCAACTGTATATAACTACACGAATCATATTTTGCCCATCAATTTGTAAAAAATCGCCATNAGGGGATATTAAATAGATCAACTGTATATAACTACACGAATCATATTTTGCCCATCAATTTGTAAAAAATCGCCATTTGGATAATATAATTTAAAATAAAACAACGTATTGTACAAAGACAGAGCAACGACTGATTTTATTTAAAAAAAATCTTAACTGCTAACGACAGACGTAGATGGCAGCACTAGACATATATTGTAGATATCATAACAACACCCCCACTATATCTAACAATATATATGCTTATATTAAACAATTTGCGCACCCAATTTATCTAAAATTTTATAATGTTTAACAGAACATAAACTTTTGGTGAACAAATCAGCAGGCATTTCAGCCGTAGGCAAATACTTAACATTTACAACATTATTTGCCACACATTCTCTACAGAAATGATATTTTATGTCGATGTGTTTGGTTCTCTTATGAAAAACTGGATTTATAGTTAACTTTAGTGCACTCTGATTGTCATTGAACAGATCAATAGTATACATATTTTGTGTAATTTCACATTGCAAATTTCTTAAATAAACAGCCTCTTTACAAGCTTCTGTTATCGCCATGTACTCGGCCTCACTACTTGACAAAGCAACTGTTTTCTGTTTCTTGGTTTCCCAAGATATTACACAACCAGATAAAGTAAAACAAATTCCAGTATATGACCTCCAGTCAATAACATTTCCTGCCCAATCAGCATCAGCGAATCCTTCTAATATTGAACTACCATTAGCAGAATACGTTAAACAAAAATCTCTATTACATTTTAAATACCTCAATAACCGCTTAACATATGCACAATGTTCTTTAGAATAACAATTATTGAATTGGCTTAAATACCCAACTGTATATGCTATATCCGGTCTGGTCAAAACCGTTAAATACATAAGACATCCAATTATCTGTTGATAAGGAAAATTACCTACACAATGCTCACTGTTAGATACATTCAACTTAGTCTCCATTGGAGTCCGAACTGGTTTACATTGACTCATATTAAATTTATACAGCAGCTGATCAATATAATCTCTTTGACTTAATGTTATTGTTTGCTGAGATTTATCAACAGTAACATTTACACCTAGACATTTTTTTATTTCTCCTAAATCTTTTATTTTGAACTGATTTGCTAGGACATGCTTCAAATGATTAGTCTCATTAATATCATTTGAGAAAATAAAAAAGTCATCGACAAATAATGTGACTACAGTTTTCAACTGATTTTTCATTTTTGTATACAAACATGGTTCTATTTTAGACTTATTATAACCCATGTTTAACAAACATTCATCTACTTTTTTGTACCAAGCTCTTGAAGACTGTTTCAGCCCATAAATAGCCTTTTTTAATTTAAGCACTTGGCCATTTTCTGTTTTTTCTGAAAAACCTTTTGGTATCTGCATATAAATAGTTTCTTCAAGAGTACCATTCAAAAAAGCAGTTGTAACATCTAGATGCGTAGTTTTAAATCTTAGTTGTACTGACAATGCAAAAAGTAATCTCAACGTTTTATGTCTCACTACCGGAGAACAAGTTTCTGTAAAGTCCACACCTTCAACTTGCGTAAAACCTTTTGCCACTAAACGCGCACGAAAACTGACTTTATNTTGTACTGACAATGCAAAAAGTAATCTCAACGTTGTATGTCTCACTACCGGAGAAAAAGTTTCTGTAAAGTCCATATCTTCAACTTGCGTAAAAACTTTTGCCACTAAACGCGCACGAAAACGGACTTTATTTTCACTATCATACTTTTTACGAAGCACCCACTTGCACTGTACAACTCTACCGTCTTCTGGAGCATCACTCAACTCCCACGCATCATTGTCTTTGAAACATTGTAACTCTTCTCTCATAGCCGCCTCCCACTGCTCCTTTTCAGGCCCACTTAAAGCGTCGTGCAGAGACAGACCAGCCGCATCATCATATGTTTGACCGTCAACACACAGATTAGAGAACCCATATCTGTCAGGAACCTTCCTTACCCGCTTGGGTAGGCACTTTTGGCTTTCCTGCTCTTCGTCCTTCAGTGTGCTATCTGCATCTTCATATTCACTGGGAACATATGACTCATCATCATATCGGAAACTGTCTATAGAACTTTCAGAGTTATTTTGTATAGACTCAGGTTCTTGTTGTTCATCATCAGCAGGTTCCTTACGATCCCCCACTGAATCAACATTCTGAAAATTCTGATCAGCTTGCACCTCGATGAGATTTTCAGATTTTGATTCCTTCTCGATGATGATCACGTCCCTACTGGTTGATACTTTCCTGGTTTCTGGATCATAGACCCGATATCCCTTTACATTATCTGGATATCCTATGAGAATGCATTTAGTTGCCTTCTTGTCCCACTTCTTGCGCTTTTCTTTAGGTACATGGACCATCACAGTGCTACCAAAAATTCTAATATGACTAATATCTGGTTTGGAGCCAGTCCACAACTCATACGGAGTTCTATTATTCAACGTCGCTGCCACAATTCTATTCTGCAGATACACTGCCGTATTGGTGGCTTCACCCCAGAATTCTTTGCCTAAATTGGCATCAAAAAGTAGACACCTTGCCTTTTCTACTACTGTACGATTAAATCGTTCGCACAGTCCATTCTGTTCTGGAGTGTATGGATTGCTCTTCTGATGAATCATGCCGGCACTATTCAGGTAATCTTGAAATTCTTTGTTGCAGTACTCGAGCCCGTTGTCACTTCTTAATACTTTGATTGTCCTCTTTGTTTGATTTTCCACTTGAGCTTTGAAAATTTTGAAATACTTCAAAGCCTCATTCTTGTGTTTCAGAAAATAAACAAAAGTCATCCGACTATAATCGTCAACAAACAACAAGAAGTATCTCGAGCCGCCTATGGACACATTCTCCATAGGTCCACAGATGTCTGTATGCACAATATCTAGTAGATTACTGCTGCGCTGGCCAGTGCTCCTAAATGGTAACCGGCACTGTTTCCCTTCACAACATGTAGTACATGAGGACTTGCTTATTTCTACCTTCTCATCAAGGGACATACCCTGCACAGCATTCTTCATTTTATTTAAATAATCTTTATTAACGTGTCCCAATCTGCGATGCCAAGTTGTTCCTGACACAACTGAAGCTGCCAAACATTCTGGTTGTAACAAATTAACTTTGTACACTCCGTTGACCAACACTGCCTCAGCAACCAACTCATTATTCTGGTTGTAAACTGAGCAACCGTCTTCCTTGAAAGATACACTGTTGCCTTTTTCAATTAACTGGCTAACAGATAATAAGTTCGTTGTCAAACTCGGTACACAAAACACGTTCTCCACTACGATGTCATACTCGTGACTGTCGGTCGTAGTTGTGATTTTAACATCGCCGGAACAAATTACTGGTACACTCTGACTGTTTGCAACAACAATTTCCTTTTGTTCATACTTTGCATTCATAACCCAACTTTGATTAGCTGTTAAGTGTACACTTGCGCCTGAGTCGATATACCACTCGTCTTTGTTGAAACTTCCACTCAGGAATACTGCACTAAAAGCATTTGACTGCATTCGAGTACTATTTTTCTGCATTGACGAGGTATTTTCATTATTTGTGCACTGGTTTTTATAATGGCCGGTTTGTTTACATCGATAACATTTTATCTGTTTGACATTTGACTTTGACTTTGAAGGTTGAGTGTTGCCAACATCATTCTTTCCGGCCATAGACCAATTATTCTGCTTTCCCTTGAACCTAGAACGAGCCGCAAAAGCGCCGCTAACTTCACACTCATCATCATGACTTGCCAAATCCATATCCAACAGCTTTGTTTTGATAGAATCTGCCGTCATTTGAATGCCTGAATGCTCAATTGCCATGATCATAGGGGAAAAACGATCAGGCAATCCTGCTAATAGTAACGATCCTGTCCACTGATCATTAATTTCAAATCCTGTTCCGCTGAGTTTCTGTGCTGTATCGATAATCTGCGTCACATACGACGTCATCGAACTGCAACTCTCTCGGCGAATCGAAATCAAATTCCGTAGCAAACTTATTCTTCGTGAAAAACCGCTATCATCGAATAATTGTTTCAACTTTGCCCACAATTTTTTCGAAGATGTAACATTTTTTACGTGAACGTATAAAGACGGGTCGATGGTAATAATCAACTTCGCTTTGGTTCTTTCGTCATCTGCAGAATTTATTTCTTTATCGACTTCTGGCTTCACACAATGTTTCGTGCCTTCGAGTATTAAGAAATTCTCCGCCGCGAAACACCATTCGTTGTAATTATCACGTCCCTTTAACTTGGGAACGTTAACAAGATAGTTCGTTGACATTTTGAATCTGATGCACTAAACTTGTTCAGTCCGATAAATACAACAATCCGTCACGTCACAGTTCAATCGCGCACTTTTTGTAATCTGCTTTTAACACTTGCTAAACGTAACTGCAAAATACATCTTAAAGCAACAAAATCGCGAAACTTTCGTTTTGTAGAGCGAACGGCCCATAACCTAAAATAATTGTTGCATAGCATGAAAGACAGAGCAACGACTGATTTTATTTTAAAAAAATCTTAACTGCTAACGACAGACGTAAATGGCAGCACTAGACATATATTGTAGATATCATAACAACATATTTTTTATGTAATATTTCGGGGAATAANAAATGGCAGCACTAGACATATATTGTAGATATCATAACAACATATTTTTTATGTAATATTTCGGGGAATAATTCACAGTTTCCTACCAAATTTCGTAAAGAAATAATACTGCAGAACTTAGTGTAAACGGGTATATTTTAAGTACCTCAGGCAGTTATTTCTAAAATGGTGGTTATATAAATATTTCAGCTCAGAGTATTTTATTAACGAAATAAACTCCAACTCAACTTTGTAAGCTGGCAGTATCAATTAAAACCATTTAATTTTTCTATAAAGAGTCTCATTTCTCTGCTATTTTGTAACATAGCCGCACTATAAATAAAATATTTATGTTATATCTCGGGGAAACAATCAATCTATTCTTACCAAGTTTGGCGAAGGTCATATTAATATAAGTATTTTGTAAGTATGAGACACATTTTTTTTTTATAATAGCTGTTATAAAATCATTTTAGTTTGTGTGTTATATTTTCGAAACTATATAATATATTTTAACTCAACTATTTATACTGACAGTATACAATCATCAAATGTGCTAATACATATCTGGTTTCTCCTCCATTTATGAAGATCATCACATTAAAAATATTTAGGTACAATGACATAACTCGAGGACAAAACCACCGATTCCCAACCAAATGTTACACGCATGTATTGCTACATTATGGTATGCAAACGGACAAGTTTCCTTTTATTAATGGTGTTTATATAAATAATATAATTCAGTATGTAGCATTTACAAAACAATTAAAAAATATTCAACCAAATTTTGAACATTAACAGTATTCGTTAGAAGCATCAATTATGCACACAGAGATCCACTTTTTCAAATCTATTTGCAAAATAGTGCCAGTTGAAAAAATTGAACATTTTGCCTTATTTCTGGAACAGTTCAATTAATTTATATGAAATGGTGCACATCATAAATGCTTCAGCAGACTATATAAACTTTCATGTTTTAAATGGCTCAGTCATTTATTTTCAGAATGACGGCCCTGTAAATATTTAAGGCTAGTGAACCATGTCATTCGAAACATTAGAATGATCGATGCTTCGAATCGGACTCCATAATGTTGTTAATTGTACGCTAGCTAACAGAACAAGATTACCTGGGTTCGAATCCCACGTCAGTGCAGCGCGTGTGTGTTTGTAATTGTCTCGCTGCAATTGCATACGTTTCTGGTTTCATCTCTAATGTTGTTGCTTTCAATGAGACAAGTCCTACCTACATACTGAGCTTTTAAGAAATTATACAAAAATTAATTGAACAAATGTTTTGAAAAGAATGCGCATTAGTAATATGAGTGGCTTGTTATCTTTCACATTCGTGCACTTACTAAAAATGCATGAATTCCATCTCTTCCTTCCTGGCATGGAGCTCAGCAAGTCTATCGTCATGGGTTTACGACGAACCTTCCTCGGGCTTTGTCCTAGTTTAATTGAAGGGGAGGGCCAGAGCACAAACGCTGGCATGGTGCTGCAAAACCCCACCTGGCCGACGAAGCATGTTCCTCTAACAGCCAGTTTTTGTTCGTAATTTATATAGGAATAGGGTGTGGAATACACCTGGAACCTGCTGTCCCTCCTAACAGCAATTGTTAACCTACTAACATAGGGTGCGTCACTTCAGGCCCACCAAATAAATAGTCAAACAGTAGAATGGGGCAGCTGTCAAAGAGAAANCTAACAGCCAGTTTTTGTTCGTAGTTTATATAGGAATAGGGTGTGGAATACACCTGGAACCTGCTGTCCCTCCTAACGGCAATTGTTAACCTACTAACATAGGGTGCGTCCCTTCAGGCCCACCAAATAAATAGTCAAACAGTAGAATGGAGCAGCTGTCAAAGAGAATATGAGAAATGCTTGAGTATGTATAGGCCTGAAAAGTACAGCATGTTGCCATTTAATAACGCTAAATCATAGGGTANAATGAGAAATGCTTGAGTATGTATAGGCCTGAAAAGTACAGCATGTTGCCATTTAATAACGCTAAATCATAGGGTATTTACAAACAGGCCTTCGCCGAATACCAAATTGCTACAATTATTTGTTTGAATTTCAGACAGGATTAAAACTTCTCGTACGGCTCCATACCAAACATAAGTATATATGTTTTTTACGAACTCAAATAGGGGATTTAATCTGTACGTAAGCAAGTAACTGTATAAAAGTATTTAATCCTAATTATAAGTTGTATAAATTAATATAGGTGTATGCAA
This sequence comes from Clitarchus hookeri, assembly GCA_002778355.1. Classification (NCBI taxonomy): domain Eukaryota; kingdom Metazoa; phylum Arthropoda; class Insecta; order Phasmatodea; family Phasmatidae; genus Clitarchus; species Clitarchus hookeri. The sequence continues at coordinate 75,466 of NQII01002081.1, read as the reverse complement.
ACTGAAGCAACACATATTGCCAACACTAGTTTGTTCATGTAAATAAATATTGATTATAGAGTAAACAGATCTTATGGAAACGCCAATAAATTTATTATATCGCTTCCATTTTCAAAACAACATAGCAATCAGATGAACTATTTTTCCTCGACAGACATTAGCATCATCGCTAAACAAGTGTCTATCGGCATCGTTGCAAACGAACCATTCTAAATTACTAGACCAGTAAGAATAAACCTTTTGACGTACAAATTAATTTTTCGTTTTTGGTGTAGCAAAATAGGAATTTTATTTTACGAAATGTTATAAGAATTTCTTATAACAACCAGAGCGACACCCGATTTTCGCGACAAGATGTCTACGCACGCTAGAATGCAACACCCTACGGGTAGGTATGTCATCAGTTTTCCTTTGATTACTGGCCGCGTGTATAATTCCGCATATTTTCGTAACATGTCACACTTGAACATGTATACTCATGATGATATGTGAAGGCTTTAAATGACTAAAATCTCAATTGGAACAGGGTTTTAAAAATTTTGAGTACATACACACGTTAATAATGTGAAAATTATTATTTTTATATGCATTACACAATAAGAAATGAAATTAAATTAATCCATTGTCCTCAGTTTTAAACCTTATGATTGTATGCGATGTTACGACGTGGAATCACTTTTGTGTGTGTTGTGTGTTTAAAGACGTACGTTATTTTACGGTTTCAGGTGTGGCAAACAAGAAATGCTGCGGTGTATGCTGCGCATAGGTCGACTCAACACCTGTTCCGTTTTCACAACCAATGAGCTACAAGCTCGGGTTCTGGAACAGTGACATGAACCAACCATAACCCAGAACTTGAGCAAGGTTCGCTACGCAATTACACACACGGAAGACCATTGAATGGAGAGGTTATGGCGGCTCTTTACACTGAGGTCTTCAGAGCCGATGAAGGGCAAGTGAGGTGAGTATGGAGCGGTGCCGGAATGAAAAGATGGGGTAAACGGGAGACCTCCGAGAAAACCTGTTGACCAACGTCATCGTCTGGCACGATTCCAAACATGCAAAAATCCGGGAGTGGCCCCGCCGGGAATCGAACTCGGTTCGCCTTGGTGGGAGGCGATTAGTCTGACCACTATACTACTGCGACCACGAAGAACATTGAGTATTGGGCCACGCAGTGTGAATCATTAGCCAACATCACTTCCTGTTCTTTATCTACACAAGTGCCTACATTGGGTTTGAATACTTGCCGTTAGGAACACTTTTTCCAGAGAGTGATTGCGTGATTACTCAATTAACGTAGCAGCAACACTACAGTGAATTCCATTTTACTTCATCATAGTGCGTTAATTAATTAAACAATATAACACATTAACAAACGGTAAACCGTTAACAATATATACAAACATTACTGGAGTACTGGAGGATAATCATCCAGAATGATATCTGTTAGAGCCCTCAAACCTGAGCATTTTTCTGAATTATTCACGTTGTAAGTATCGAAATAATGTAACGGGTTACCAAATGCAATAAGAAATGCGAGATCAACAATCAAAATTAAAAATCATTGAACGAAATTAGTTGCTTCAAGCGTTAGTTATCAAAGAAAATTACTGTGTCTAGCCATTGTATCAGTCAATTTTTAATTATTAATTATGTATAAAAAAATTTTTTGTCAATAATTTATTCATTTCTGTTTGTCAAAAAATTAATTTTTAAATTCTTATCAATTTTGTGTGTATCTCAAAGTATGTGATTTCAATAGTTAAATGTAATAAAAGGCATAAACCTTAATTCCGCCATGTAAAATAAAGACATAATAACAAGGGTCACCCAATTTCTGCGAAAATATTTCATAAACAGTTGTATTTCATAACATTTCAGCTCTTAACTTTTGATATTGCACGATTTACGTCTTAAGCGTCTGAAGTGTTTGTTCAAGAAACACAGCTGTATAGTATCGTAGTAAACTTATTATGATTCGCTACTTGAGTAAGAAAAGTCATCTCACAGACACGTTGCCAATAAGGAAAATTAATCTTCTGATATGTCCGTATCGTAATGAAATCTATCGTGAGTGAAACTCTTTTCGCAAAAATCGGTTTGGCCATAATTATAATAATATATAAATAAAATGAAACATTATATTATTTTCAAATATGTGACATAAGTAATTTCCCTTTTTTTAGGCGGGGAAACAGTTTCATACAAAAAAATACTCACCCCAGTGCTAACAATGAGGATACTGCTGATGACGTCGATGGCAGGCCAGTCTACAAGTTGGAGCGACTTTCAAGGATGTCATCGTGGGACAGGTTCTTATTATGATATTGCACTGTATTTATTTAATTATTATGTGTGTATCATTGTGGTTCAAAGTATATAACAATGTTCACTTGTACATGTTTTTAATGTAGCATACTTTTTTTGTTGTATGAAATAAAAACATTAATTTTCATAAGTTTCATGTTTGAAATACATTTATTTTTCTCCATGGCATTAGAAATCTCTCTTTATTTGATCAGATAATCTGTTTCACGGAGAATTTTTGTAGTCTTCTTTGAAATAAAGAGTATTTCCTGATACATTTTCCAATACAGCGTTAAAAATGAAAACGAATTATCAATGTACGTTTTTACATTAAACGAAATATAAACAATCACACTTTCAGGTTCTCTAGTCACATTGGGTCAAAACTGACCACACGTGGATTATTAATATGAAATAACATTATATACATATAATAACCCCTGTGTTAAAAATAATTTAATTTTTTACTATTTTTAAACTTTTCCCATAACATCTATAACGTAGAATATTGAGTAGAATCATTATTCCAGGAATATATAAATTGTACAGAGTTTCATGGAATATATATTGCGAAAATACAGAGAAATATTGCAGCATCTTTAAAGTAGATCAATTCATTCAGAAATAGTGTACACAGTTGTGTAGGTAATCTTTGGTGTGTACTGAACACTGCAAAGCTCATCTAACAATGATCTTCATGATTGGTTCATATAACTTGAGCATAATATAAAGCCTACATTTCATTGGCTGTGGCAACGAAATAAGTATTGTGTCGACTTAAATACAGCACGCATCAGAAAAATTTCGTTCACAACTTCTTAAACCGCAAAATTAAAGTGGCTGTGGAAGGGTTAACGACCTTTAATTTCCTTGTGTTATACACGCTCAGATGCCACCGTCGTGGTTGACGGCTCTAGTAGGGTCTAACGTGTAGGTCTTCCTCCAGCCTGGCGAAGTGCAGAAAATCGTCGCGGTATCGATTCCACAAGTAGACGAAATACCTATGCCGTCTGGATGGGTGCCCACAGATCCCTATTTGTAGATGCAGGATCTTGAATACCAATGCGTCTCCCTACCATGTCGCATTGATACTCGATGGAGTTCATATCGGGCGAGCGTGGTCGACACCGCAGTCGTTGGAACTCTCCAGAAGTCTCTGGGAACCGACTCCTACCAACGAGGGCACGGTGCGTTATCCAGCTGGGACATTGCATCGTTCTGAAGGTAACTCAATTCCATAATGGGCTGCAACGCAATGCCAATTATCAGCACACACTCACGCACGCGATCTCACAGCACAACTAATTCACTGNCATAATGGGCTGCAACGCAATGCCAATTATCAGCACACACTCACGCACGCGATCTCACAGCACAACTAATTCACTGAAAAAAAAATTGTTAGTGGCTACAAAAACGGTTTAATCAATACTTTCCAAGTCGGTTGTTGATAAAAAAAAACCGATCGTGGTGCCCAATAACACGTAGATTGACTAGTACGAAAGTTATTTAATGGTGACTAACAGATGTGTTTATTGAAGAAACTTTTATTGGCTACCACGAAATATTTAGTTGGCAGCTGTAGCATTCATGGCATCCACAGTAAAACATTTAGCTGCGACTGCAAAACAACATCCGTTATATACTGCTCATGTGCTCTGGCACATTCGAAGCGGCCACCTTCTGTCTGTTCACGACGCCATATTTGTCTGTGTTCGGTTCTTTGCATCGAGTTACGGAACTAATTCATGAGGGATATTCTTAAGCATTTATAGACGGATAATATCATTATTTTATCGCAAGTAAGAAATGTTACACGTAAATGATTCCAGAAAATTGCGGTGAAGTTTATAAGCCTTGTCGTGTGTGCCACTTTTAGATTTAGGATTTATACGTGCTGAAGACAACGCTTTAACGTCGAGCAAGGAAGCATAACGGTAACACGCTGATCTCCCTATTGACAGGTCGAAATTTCGAATCCCAGTCATGACGGCTTTGAATGTAGTGTTTAATTGTTTGTAGACCATGCCTACCTATTTAAGCCCACAACACGCTAAACAATTTTGTGAACCTCACTAACAAATACTGCTGCTTTACCGGTAGAATTTTCGCTGCGACCAACGAACACATTATTGCCTACAAACACACTGAGTTTATTGGTGACCACTAACATCATATTGTTGTTTCCACTAAATACTGGAACGACAAAAAAAGTTTTTTTGTCACCACAAATTTTTTTGTCATGTCTATATTGACAAAAGTATTTAGTGGTCACTAACAAANAAAAAAAGTTTTTTTGTCACCACAAATTTTTTTGTCATGTCTATATTGACAAAAGTATTTAGTGGTCACTAACAAAAATTTTTTTGGTCTTGACAAAACTGTTTTCTTAGTTACAGGTCTGGGTACTTATGACGTGAAAGTACGGTGTCGCCACAGACAGCTATCTCTACATATTGCTATCCCATGACCTGTATCATGTCAGTGTAGAAAAATGTGGCCAATATATCTAGTAAGCGGTTTACTTGTCGTTTTCCTTAATAGTTATGGATAGCGGCACAGGTTTATCCGCGAAAATATTTCAGGACAAGTTGTGTTTCAAAACACTTTAGTTCAGAACCACTTTTATGACTGGATCATTTGAACTATGCGTCTTATCTGTCTGCCCGCGAATCACGGACGGCCAGTATTGGAGAAACTTATTTACGATTGGCTCACTCACGTGACAGACTGTGTTCACACAAAGACAAGCTCGCAAGTAGGAAACGTGCCGGACGATGCCACTGGTCGGCGGGTTTTCTCCGGGATATCCCGTTTCCTTTTATCCTTGCATTCTGTCGCTGCTCATTCTCACCTCATTTCACATTGACCGGCTCTCTAAACCTCCTTGTTAAGAGCCGCCCATACATATCAACTCAACTCAACAAAGACAAGCAGACAATGGTCAAATGAAGACTGCATGTTTGCACACAGGAAATTAAAGTCTAGCTTCCGCGTAAATGGTTTCGTGATAAAAGGCGTAGCCTTGTGTTATAGATAGGGCNATGTTTGCACACAGGAAATTAAAGTCTAGCTTCCGCGTAAATGGTTTCGTGATAAAAGGCGTAGCCTTGTGTTATAGATAGGGCCAGTGACTTTTCGCGCTAAAATCGGAGCACACAGTAGACTCCAATACTATATACACGCCTCAGCTGTTGTTATACCTCCATTGGCTGCTGGTGCCTNAAATCGGAGCACACAGTAGACTCCAATACTATATACACGCCTCAGCTGTTGTTATACATCCATTGGCTGCTGGTGCCTTGTCCGTATTTGACCAAGCTACTCAGGACTAAGTAACTCCGACACTGAACCTTCGTGATTCGTGCGCAAACGGTTAACACGTATCAGAATATTATTTAGCCAATCAAAGAAGCTGGACGACCCTACAGTGCTTTGGGCTCTATCTTGTCTCGAAATCTTTTCGCGAAAAATCACTGCCCCTACTTATAGGTATAGAATAAATGTTGAAAGGGCGAAACTGTTTAGTAAAGTACATTTAACATGTACTTAAGTTAGGGAGAAATCAGTTACATATGTCTATACTGCATGTGTTAGCAGAACTGTGTTGAGAAAGCTGCCACGAGAAGTGATACGATTCATTTTCACAAGCACGTGATTTTTTAACTAAAGCAATCGTTTAAATCGTTACACAGAATTAATTAGAATGCGCGCGAAGAATATCTTGCCNCGTGATTTTTTAACTAAAGCAATCGTTTAAATCGTTACACAGAATTAATTAGAATGCGCGCGAAGAATATCTTGCCAAACTTTAATACGCCGACGAGAACAGACAGACATGATCGTACTACCGCTATCTTGAAAATACGTCCCGGAAATATGACGTAGAGCGTGTATCACAGCCGGCCTAAGTCAGTTGCCGTGTGACATCTGCGTTTTTGTGTGAGTGCTCACGCCGTGAATGCGAGTGAAAAGGGAAGAATAACATCAGTTCAGCACTCCAGTTTACGATACCAAGCGATAAGTCGCTTCGAGTAATCAGCTTACAGAATTCCTGTGCGCCTGCAATATGCCAGGAGTGTGTGCGGTGAGCTCGTTCTCGAACGATTGATCGACTTTTTCCACGCTGACGACGGAGGACCAAGCGACGAAGTTTCTTGTTAATAACGCACGGTTGGTCATATTCTGACGGAATGGATATTTGTGCACAATGCTTATCTTTAAAGCAATTTCAAATGTTCCTAAAATGGCATTTTTATGCAGGTTTTATGTATTTATCAATTAACTTTCCAACAATGTTGAACACTACGACCCTTCGTTAACACTTAACCTCCAGGAAATGATCCACGTGCAATAATGATTGTATACTCCTTCGAGTCCTGATAGACTGCGTCGGTGATTTGATTGGCATGTGATGCACGCTCTTAATGGATCACAGCAAAACGCAATTTTACCAGCCAAACCACTACACGTAAGATTTTTTTCAAATATAATTTTTGTCTACGACAAGTTTTATTTAAACTTCTGAGTTTGTTGAATGTGTCTGTTATAACAAAAAAAATATATATATTTGAGTGAAACACACAGTCCTCATGAAGAATTACACTAAAATTTAAACACAGATAACAGTTAAAAAATTGGTTTTTAATGCAGGCTACTAGAACCTAGGTTAATGGAGAAATTAAAATGGTTGAAACACTAAAATGTAACTACCTCATAATTGTTCCGAATGCCAATAATTAAGTTATAATCAGTTCATTAAATTGCGTGTTATTATTTTGTGTACTAAGCAAAACTTATTTTATATTCTAGGAACAAACATTCTAAACTAATTTTTAAGAAAACTGCAAAAGGTTACTCGTACAAAAAATTTTTTTTATGGTAAAATCGCTTTATAAGTACTTTTAAAATTTGTGGAAAATTGATGTCACGTCTAGGATAAAATTACGTTTTGTTTTTAAAACTATAACAGTTCTACGCACAGACGAGCCTTGGGCCTAACCTGTTTCTTACCACAGCGACTATAATTACTGTACTGTGTGAGAATGAAATTCATGGATTTCGAAATGTCGGACGTTGAATAAATACGTTTTTCTGTTCGGTAAAGTTTAATCTACTTATTAGTTGTGTGCCCAGTACAGTAGATTTCGTGGAATTTTCAGCGTATGAAAGCGAAGGTGTTCAGGACTGTATTTCGCAATTTTATGCTTCCTGACACCATAATTTTCGGAAAGATTTATTGATTTCTTGAAGGAAAAAAANAGCGAAGGTGTTCAGGACTGTATTTCGCAATTTTATGCTTCCTGACACCATAATTTTCGGAAAGATTTATTGATTTCTTGAAGGAAAAAAAAGCTATTTATGCGAGTGTCTTATATTGTGAACCTGAACGATAACGTCTCAAGTAAAGTTTTCGTGCTGTAATACCTCACGCCACTGCACACGTGGGAGGTAAAGTAGATCGGGCAGAATAACGCGTGGTCCGAAATCTGCCACTAGATGTCTGCCAGTTTCATTTGCAACTCCTATACCTGCTGAAGATAGTAGAGTATACTTTTTTACAACAAAATTTACTCTGGACATTTTTGAAGTCATACTTATTTTGGCGCGTTGAGGGTGAAAGTTTAGTGTGCAACGGAAGTTGCGCGCGCACAGTGTAACGAAATTCGACAGTGAACGTGGTAGGGGTATGACCCAACGCGCATGCGCGTATAGTTGCGCGCGCACAGTTTCACTCTTTTGTATGCTATTTATGGTAAAGTAAGTGCTTTTTAAGTCACTTACAACAAGCTTTAACCACAAATAAATACATTTTGTTGCAACCTCAGATTGTAATTTTTTAGAGTTGTGAAACCTTTGAATTGTGTTTATTTGTCTCATGGCAATGTTTATAATAAAAATTGGATAAAAGGTAGAAATTGGCAGAAATAAAATATTAGCAGGGTGTTCTTTTTACCGTGAATAGCCTTTAATTGTTGAAACAGTATTTATAATATATATTTATTTACAGCCACATTATATAAAAACTCTTTTTAAAAGAATACATCTATTTTATTCAAAAGTCGAGAAAAGAAATAACAAAACAAGTAAGTAATAGAGGCTACTTACATTATGCTTCTGAAAATAATCGTACCCAAAACTTCTTTGTTTCTTTACATGAACGAATCTTTTGTAATAAAGAACGAAGCCACTTGTAACTTCTTCGCAAAACATTTCTCCCATAAAATTTAGAGNTGAACGAATCTTTTGTAATAAAGAACGAAGCCACTTGTAACTTCTTCGCAAAACATTTCTCCCATAAAATTTAGAGCGTGTGTTGTTTCAATGGCCTTATTTATATCTAGAAAATCTGAAATTCTGTTATCTTCTTTTCTTCATAACTGCGTCCAGCTAACACACTAGGATTTATGCTAAGTTTTCATTAAGGTTTAAATTTTGAATAGTGTATGATTATTTACTTGTACAATATAACAAAAATAGTTGTTATTTGCATGTATTAAATTTTTTATTTTTGTAGTGTACTTTACTTGCCTCATTCTCTACTTCTTGCATAAAAATCAATGGTATATTCTGTAATTGGCAACGAAGCTGTTTAAATATGAAAATGACTTTAGCATAGATACTGAGTTTTGCCTTTAATCTTGATTTAGTGACATTAAGGAATGTTGGACGGTTAGGTTAGTTTGTTGATAACTGACGGTTTTAGACCCAACCAGTATACCTTTGAAAGTGTTTTATCGTATAAAAAATTTTTTCACTATGTTTAAAAAAAACCATATGTCCCGAGTACGGCAGTGGGAAACGTTATTTATTGGAGCCATGTGATGAATGTAATAGTGTCAATCTAACTGCCTGGCATCTCAAGTAGAAGAAAAATCACAAGAAGTTTCCTTACGATATTTAATGCTTCCTAAACTGTAAAAAATGTATATATTTTCAATGCCTTTGGGAACAAACTCCTAAAGGCCTATTTTATGTGAAATTGAATATTTATGTACTTACTACGTTACAATAAAATTGCATTTTAGCCTACTTTCCGAAGGAAAGATAGACTTATGTAATCACCCGAATGTTTGTCCGGGATGCATGTCACCCCATAATAACTTTTAAACCCGATAACCGAATTCCATCAAACAACGTTAACATATAGTATTTTGTAATAATATCGGAATTTTATTGTTTTTGATTACACTGGGTACTTACTTTCCAAATTGCAGAGGTTTTTTTATTTATGTCATTATTAAATATCTCGGGAACTATTAAACCGATTTTAACCACATTTGGTAGGTGAATNCGGTTTTTTTATTTATGTCATTATTAAATATCTCGGGAACTATTAAACCGATTTTAACCACATTTGGTAGGTGAATAGTGCATTATATAGTGATTGAAATTATATAACGATAACACTATTGGTCAACCATTTTGGAAGATAGTGCAAATTGAAAAATAAAACTTTTCCATTATTTCGTGAAAACTATTTAAACTATTCAAATTAAATTTGGTGCGTTGAGAGTGTATGATGTAAACACTGAGATTACAAAGTGATAATGATATTAATCCACAATTTTGGAAGATAGTGTAACATGACAAATTATGCTTTTACGTTATACCTCGGTAACTACATAACCAATTCCACTTATTTGACATATAAGTAATACTATCGCAGGCCATTTTCATATATTCAAATTAAATGGATAATAAACTTTTTTTCAAAATGTTGGCAATATAGATATTTTAGGTTTAATTACAATATCTACAATTCCGTTTGATCAGTTTCGACCAAAATTGTTTTACTGAAAGTTTCTACTACAAGCATAAAATGGGTCAAAACATAGCCTATTTGTCCGCCATTTTGCAGGGTAGCAATACGTGAAAACTTAAGCTTTAATGTCATATCTCCGGAAACAAACAACAGGTTCTTACTAAATTTGACACTCAAATTATACTACGGTATGTCAAGTAAAATTATTTTTGATGGAAACATAAACATTACAGACTACTAAGCTATATATATGAAACCAAATAACCAATTTAACTTTGTATGCTGGCAATATATATGTAAGGATGTGAGGAGCTAACATATAAACTAAATTGTCAGCCATGTTGAATGATATCACTACTTCATGAAAGATTGAGCTATCTCGGGAAACAATCAACTGACACCTACCAAATTCAGGCTACAAGTTATACTTTTGTAGTCCATCTGAATCTGAATTTATATGACTTCCGAAGGTTGTCATATATTTTTTAACATAAAAAACCACGAAAGCATTTTAGGTTACCAAACCATATGTCCCAAATACTTTCCACCGTATTTAATGTGTAGCAGTATCTATGACAAACATTGAATGTGCCTATACAGTGACGAAAATAGCACCATGTGAGAAACTGTCGCTTTTAATTCGTATGTCCGGGACGAACCAACTGACTCCCAATGAACTTGGCACATAAGTAGTGATACAGTAGGACATATGTTAAGTGTGTCTGGCTTTATTTACAGTGTGGCTTTCATGTAAACAATTTAGATAAGTTTTTTTNAGTAGGACATATGTTAAGTGTGTCTGGCTTTATTTACAGTGTGGCTTTCATGTAAACAATTTAGATAAGTTTTTTTTCATATCTATTAAACAATTTAACCACTTAAAATTAAGTTTGCTGAGAGTAGCAGTTAGGAACACCAAATATACTTATAGAGATCATCTCTTGACGACTTTTTGTACGATAGTGCCAGATGATAAAATGCAGAATTTATGTCATATTTGAAGTTGCTAAATCCAGTTTACTAACACTCTAGACTGATTACTACCGAAGTAGATGCTACGCACCCTGCCTCCGTAATGTAGTTGGTTGCGCCCTAGCTTACTGTACGAGGCGTTCTGTGTTCGAGTCNGCCTCCGTAATGTAGTTGGTTGCGCCCTAGCTTACTGTACGAGGCGTTCTGTGTTCGAGTCCCAGGTAGGGCACGTTTGTATTTGTTATTGCCTCACTAGCATTGCATTTGTTTCGGGATTCATCTCTAATGATATCGCTATTAATGATACGTCAATATCCACGGACCATGAAACTTTTCAAGAACTTCATTAAAGTTATTTCCATTTTTGAAGAAGAAAGTAGGCGCATTAGCTATATCGAAATATTCTTGTTATTGTTATATATTTTTAATAAAGTCAAGTCATAAATGTTTTGTGCTCAAAATGTTTGTGAGATTATAAACCACGTAACTGATTCTCCTTTAGAAATTGGATGTGTTTTATTTAAATTTAATCTAGAGGATTTTTTCACTTCCTTCAAATTTTACTCTTTATTTATGGCTAATATATTTTTGTTTTTGTGTTTTAATAAATATTATATACCTGTTTGACATAAGAATGAAATTAATAATATGTTCTAGAAATTAATATTACGTACTAGATACATAACTTTTCTGTTAGTATATTACAGTAAAATATAATGGGAAACTTTACATTACGCATTTCAACTCATTTATTGGAAAATCATTGATATGAAAATTTTGCTAAAGACGTAGAAATCTACATCCATCACTGTAATCTGTACTGGATTAAGAAAATGTTCTTCCTTTTAATATGTTTTAGAAAGTAGGTTTGATACTGCTTGAAGTAAAAGTTTCACACTGTTTCTCGTTTGGAATTAACATGTATTAGACTAAAGAAACCATTTACATATTTACGTTGTACAGGATGTATCGATTTAAATGGGAAGTAGCCAGGGTTTTAACAGCAGGCCGAAAAACAAAAAGTCCATACGAGCTTATCTCCCTAGGTTCGATGCTTGCCGAGTTACGCGCCTATGCCACTGTGCCCACAGATGTTAGTTCCGGTACAACCCTGCTTATGCACCCTGCTTGTGGTGGAAATGAACGTGGAATATTTGTTGGTAGGCTCATTTCACTGTTGACATCCAATGCACATTGCACTCCAAATGTTACAGGCGCTAAACATTCTGAAGCCTATCTAGTATGTGTCTTCAAGAGGCACTCTGATGTAAAATCTACTCCAATTGCGAAATGCGAACATGCATGCAGTGACAGCAAGGCGCCTGTATGCGGAACGCTTTCCTGTCGCCTGGCCTGCACGTTCACCTGATATATACCCAGTGGCTTATTACCTCTATGAACATCTGAAGACCATAATCATTTATGCAGCACCTGTTGTGTACATTGCAATACTTCACCATCGTGTGGAACAAGGGGTGTCTGAACGTGGCAGGCAGTCGTTGATGCGACGTTTACAGGCGTGCATGCAGATAGAAGGTGAACACTTCGAGTACCTGCTGTACCAGAGGATCACTGCTGGCACACAGGAAGGGCTGCTGTAGCACGAACAGGGGTGTACCAGATATGCACGTTATAAAGAACAGTTACTGCAGGAACTTGGAATGCCTTTCTTTGGGAACCATCCAACATGGGACACATGTTCATTGGTCTTTTGGTTTTGTTGTGCAGTGTATTGTACACACTTCTGTTACTTCCCACATAAATCTATACATTCTATATATCTGTGCTGTATTTTGCACGCATTCCTGATGCAATGTTCGAAAGTTTGGGAATATAAATATTCTGTTTGTGTAATTAAAGTATTGTTCTGAAAGATTGAGAAGCCTGGCATGATTGAAATAATAAATTGTAATTTATCTTTTTTTCGGACACGTGATTATTTCATATCCTTTATAATAACAAAGTATAATGACTTCTAAACTGAGCATAAGGTAACTAAAGTGTCTCTTGGCTATCGAAGTATCACTGATGCTATAGTCGGTTCACGACTGGAAGAGACTTTCTTGAAGCCCTGCTAAAGATCTACTTTCAAGCCCATTTCGTATCCTTCTGCCAAAGGGTAAACAAACATTGCCATGTGGCAGTCACATGGCAATGTTTACATTCCACTTTATGTGTGTACATGTGTTCGTACATGCACGTACCCATCATAAAAGTAATGTATATATTATTAATGGATATTCCACAAGCGTAAAGTTTTTAATCTTGAGAATTTCACACAAAAGAATATGTGATGCAAGCGAAAAACATTTCATTATATAAACCCAAAATGTGAGTATTAAAAATTAAGATGTTTCGTGTGCGTGCCTGTGTGTGTGTGTCTCTCTCTCTCTGTGTATAGGTTTGATTTTGACTGGGGGATTGGGTGGGGGAGAAAAACTTTCACTTTGATAACATATTATAGACACAATACTTTGCAATGAAATGTGACAACATTCAAGGAGTCCATCCAACAACATTGACATGGCAACGCCAATCCCTCATAAGCCCCCGGATGGCCGTGCTGTAGAGAATTTGTGCGATTCTTGTTTAACCTAATATTTCATTTATAGGTTTTTTAAATACTAATATCAGCTCTTTATTATTTGATTTTTCATAACGTATGACTTTAATTTGTGCTAACCTACTCGTACAGATTCCTTTTGCTTTTGAAATCTGTATAAGAGATTACTCATAGTGCGTTCTAACGTGTTTAATATTTTTCAAATTTATTTCAGGTTTGCTTAAAATTTTATTTACTGTATTTTACGTTGTATGTTGCGGTAGTTTTTGTGTGCAGTCATGAGTTCTAGCAAGGTGAATAAAAGAGAAGTCACCAACGCCAACAGGACATCATTAACCTCACCGAATCGTTGTATTCACTAATTAGCTGAGGGGAAATGAAACCCTGCAACGTCGCGGAAAGAGCGGCAGAAATGTTGAAACTCTCCAGATCTACAGTGCTAAGGTATGTTAAAATATCTGTAGTATTAACCATTGCGTTTGCAAGTTGTGTGTGTTAAGATCAATTACGTTGGCCCACGAAATGTGTTTACAAGAACATAAAGAAAATTTGTTAATAACTTGATAACATCGTCGAACGTTGTCTACATGTATTTTTAAAGTTTTATTTTGGTAATTATTAAGTTTATAGGGTTTCCTGTAAAAATAAAAATAATTAATTGAAAATCTTATATTTCCACTCTGCTAATGATGCAGAACACGAATATACGAGGGGCATTAACGTCCGACTAATTTCGTAATATGTGCCCACCTAACCTAACAGAACCTAACCCCACGATGAGTGAATCACTATTTTACATTTTTTAACTAACCTAGGATTGTAGGGTTATATAGTAACCAATACCTGCCACCTATTAAACTAACCTAAACTAACACACGGCAGAGCATATCACATTGTCACACATCATTTGTAAACAAACCCTTGTATGTTTTTGGTATCAGTAACTGTAGTTGACCCAGTAACTGAATTATGGTCCTTTTTAAATTATGCAAATTAGGTTGGCTATGTAGCACTGAAAGTGAAAAATATGACACTGATAATTTACAATAACTAAAAGACAATGGCTGTAGAACAGTGGTGTTGGGGAAATGCATTAATACACAATTGTTTTCTTAAAAGATTATGACTGCGATTTCATCGATTACGATGTCCTCTCATGTTTAGTGAAGTGATACAGATATGTTTAATAGTAGGGGAAGTTCCAGTTATATCGACTGTAATCTATTTAGTGACGTATAACAATGGCAATTAATGCCGCAATGTAACTTATAAATACAAAACAAGCTCCTTCTTCAGAATCTTAAAATGCACCATCTCTCCATAACCTATATAAAATTAATTGACTATAACAAACTCACTATAGAGGCAATTTTCCTTACCATTGTCAGTTGTCTTTATAATAAATTTCCACTGTATATATTGGGTTGTTTATGAAGAATCCCTCGCAGGGGTACACAAATTCCAACACAAAGTAGTTTTTATTTTTAATTACACATTGTAATACCACCTTTTGGTTAGGTGATTCATACACTCACATTTGAGTCTATATAACCCTACAATCCTAGGTTAGTGTAAAACCCAACAATCCTAGGTTAGTTTAAAAATGTAAAATAGTGATTCACCCATCGTGGGGATAGGTTCTGTTAGGTTAGGTGGGCACATGTTACGAAATTAGTCGGACGTTAATGCCCGTCGTATATTCGTGTTCTGCATCATTAGTGGAGTGGAAATATACCATTTTCCGTGAAATTATTGTTATTTTTTTTACAGAAAAGCCCCCTAAACTTAATAATTACCCAAATAAAACGTTAAAAAGACACGTAGACAACGTTCGACGATGTTATCAAGTTATTAACAAATTTTCTTTATGTTCTTGTAAACACATTTCGTAGGCCAACATAATTGACCTTAGCACACACAACTTGCAAACGCAATGGTTAATACTACATATATTTTAACATACCTTAGAACTGTGGATCTGAAGCGTTTCAACATTTCTGCCGCTCTTTCCGCGACGTTGCAGGGTTTCATTTCCCCTCGCCTAATTAGGGAATACAACGATTCGGTGAGGTTAATGATGTCCTGTTGGCGTTGGTGACTTATCTTTTATTCACCTTGCTAGAACTCATGACTGCACACAAAAACTACCGCAACATATAACGTAAAATACAATAAATAAAATTTTAAGCAAACCTGAAATAAATTTAAAAAATATTAAACACGTGAGAACGCACTACGAGTAATCTCTTATACAGGTATCAGAAACGAAAGAAATCGGCACAACGAGAAATAATAAAAAGAAGATATTAGTAAAAAAAAAAAAACCAGTAAATGAATTATTATTGGTTTAACAAGATAAACGCACCAATTCTCTGGCACATGTGTCGACCACATCTCGCCAACAACACACGGAACGAAGGTTTGTAAACAAATGGCCGCTCTACTTTCACCTTGAGCGTGATCTTGTGAGTATGCAAGAAACATTGAAATCAAAGTACGTTAGCATCACGTCATTAATAATTGGCATAATAAGATACAAGTCTTTTCGAAACCCATTTGTAAGCGATAAATTAACAATTACGTTAAAACTTTAGAACTATTTCCTCTCTTTGTGCTGGCAACCTAACGGCATAACTGTATCCGCGCTCGCCGCTGTTTGTAATGTTATATGCATGTAGCTAACGGCTAGGGTGTTTTTTCAAAGGTTGATTTTCAAAAGTTTCTTCCAGTCGTGAACCGACTATAGTAAGAATCAAGCCTCATCTAGGAGGACAGGTTTTTATCAGTTCACAACTAAAGATCCTAGAAGATATGTGTAGAGAAGGTTACAAATTAATTCACTGTCCTGGACAAAACAAGGAAAGAGCCTACGATGAAGTAGCCTAATCTCTCTTAATTTTGGTAGATCTAATTATAGATACGCCACTTATTTAAACACGGCTTGCATGGCTGTGTTGAAGTAATAAGCACTAAACCAAAAGTTAAGCCACTTTCAGTACAATGACTTCGGGAATTGGCAAGAGTAAATAATTAAGGAACTGGTGCGACTATAAAGCGGATTGCGATGTCTAGCTTGCTACCAAACAAGTTCGCAAAATAATCATCTCTCTCCAATTTTGGCATGTAAACAGCTATAACAAATAATACTGTATCTATAATATGCCATTTTCTCGTGAAATTTAAATGAGCAGTAGGTATAAGATAATGTAATTACAAATGACAATTTAACCAAAATGATGTGCCTACAATGGCATATTAGTTGACACTTTCAGACCCACCTTTATTTACGGCTCGAGGCGTTACAAACACTACATTTTTGATGAGTGCTGTACTTAAATCATCACAACACTTGTTACGTTGTCTCAACCAATAAAATGTAGGCTACGTGATTAGCAAGACTAATATGAACTATTCATAAATTTGGAACGCTATAACGGTTAACGAATTAGTTACCCACATGGATTATCATTGAATTGAGCCTTGCAGTGTACAGTACGTGCCAAAAATAACCTACTGGTGCCTTATGTATACTATTGTGTACACTTGGTCTGAATGGGTTAAGTCAATACATATGCTGAATATTCATAAACTGAGCCTAGGAAATTCTCGTATACATTTGGAGGAAAGTTAAACTGGATCACAATCACGTATGTGTTACCCTTGTGACTGACTCCCTAATTCGTTGAATACTACTGGAAGATCCCCAGAAAATAATACGCATGCGAAGAATTGCAAGACCTGTCAGTGTCCATCACTGATATATAAAGTAAACAATGAGCAGTTGACGTTTGCTTAAACATGCATCACAGTATGGGGTCGAGTCTAGAGCTCACATGTCTCGAAATTTTTTTATATCTAGTCATTACCAGCTGCAATGGGTTGACTATTGCATACCTTAATTCACTGGTTAATACAGTATAATTATTGTTGAGTTAATGAGAATAGTGATTTTACAGAATTACATCAGAATGTTTATAGTGAAACCGAGGTAAAGCACAGGTTTACACAGAATAATCTGACAAATCGTAATCCCATCAATTATGTATAATACAAGGAAGGTTGACGCTGTGCTGCGAATGCTCCAAAACTGCCTATCAACCTCTACTCGGTATTGTTTTTAAACTGAGCTAAGAGATGCTTAACACATAATTTCGTGATCAAAAGGTGTTAATAGTTTTAGAATAAGTAGGGTTAATTAGGTTACGTTTGATTAAATTAGATTTAGTCCAGTTAGGTTATGTTCACTTTAATACTCTTGCATTCAATTACATAAAATGCATTGCACTATTGTTTAAAACAATTGAATAATTGTCAAATTGATGCACGAGTAGTAAGCAAGTGCCACCTGGGAGTGAGCAATCGCCGGCATAGTGAAAGCCAGACATATTATTTGGTTATTTTAAAAGTCGTTAGGGACATTCGAGTAACAAGCGGATAGCTAAATGGATATGGACACCAGATTTCTAGCAAAAAATGTTACTGTGTACGTTACATTTCCAAATTGTACGTGTATATTTGCGTGCTTTCTCTCAATCACTGGCCACATAGCATTTATAATAAAATATTTTTTTAACTTGACTGGGTTGGTCAGAAATAGGTTATTCCACTATTGAAAGTATGCAATTCGCATAACACTTAAATTTGGCCAATCAAGAAAGAGGGTCTGAGCATTTGCGTTTTAAAATGAAATAAGTTATGAATATTTTCCTGGAAACCAGGTGTCTCTACGAATGGTAAAATGAATGAAAAACTACAAGGACAAGTTAAGAACTGTACTACACACAATTAAGTAATAGTACTAGTAGGTGAAACATTGCACTAAAAAAGAGTACGCAGCAAATTACTTCAAAATTTTATTCATAAAATATCTGTTATATAAACAATGTTTGTGACAATATTTTCAAGAAAAAGACATAAAATACGCTTACATTTTTTTTGTGAAGTGTTTGCAATATATTCGGAAATTTGTATGTGTGAAGCAACTGCTGTAAAACTCTACTTGAACCCAGTATATGAACATATCATAACTCTGTAAAACTTTTCCATTTATACATATTTACATATATGCAGTACTCTCTTTTATGCCTGAAGTCTTACCACAGTCCTCTCTGTTGCTTCAAAGTTCTCCAGTCTTATTTAGAGCGAACAATAGCCTTCTCTTCATGGCAGATTTTGCGTCAAACCACTACATTGTCTGTCACCAAATATTGCGAATAAACAAGCAAGTCCGTATAATTGTGCGACACATTTTTTGATCAAATAATTACACAGGTGTCTTCATCGGCAAGTTGAAGTTTAAAACATTATTCCCTTAATTTTCTATTAAAAAAAGTCACTGATATTAAGTTCTAAAAATGTGCTCAGTAAAGAAAACGTAGTTTTGCTGGGCATTGTACCAATAAGAGGAAGGAAGTGGAAATCATTTTGTTTCATAAATATTTTAAAAATCAAAACATTGAAAACTACAAAAATGTGCAACAATTTGTCTTTTGGTGTTTAGGAACACACGCCAATTAGACAAACTTGCTCACAGTTTCCATACGACTAGTGTATGCTTTAACTATTTATAATATAAATACGAAAACTATTTTGATGGAGAACAGTAATGTTTTTATAGTATATACTGTGTCGCAAATACCAGGAAATTGCTATTACTTTAATGCGAACATTTAAAGGTGGAATAGTTATTTACAACCATAATATTTAAGCAAAATATTGTTGGTAACCTCTTAATTTTCACACCAAACATTTTCAGTGTATGCATTAATACTTGTGGTATTTTCATAAATATTAAGAATATTTTTATTAAGCTGATTCATTCATACATAATCTGCGTCCTCGCTTTGGAGTCATAATAAACTCACAAGTAGTCTTTTCACATCTTGTTCCGGTAGTGTGCATAATCGGAAAAAAGAATAGTCACTGAATGATACTCGTTCGATTACGTATTAATGTGTGAACTGAAGTGTTTCAATCGTGTTATATGCTGACGAGCACTGTACTTGTGCCCAGTGTACTTTTTGCAACCCGTGAACAGCGTGCTGCCTGCTCACAGGCGTCAACGCCAGCCAGTCATAAGCGAGAGGCGTGGTAACCTTTGCAAATCAGATAACCGGTC
This sequence comes from Clitarchus hookeri, assembly GCA_002778355.1. Taxonomy (NCBI): domain Eukaryota; kingdom Metazoa; phylum Arthropoda; class Insecta; order Phasmatodea; family Phasmatidae; genus Clitarchus; species Clitarchus hookeri. Next base: position 55,738 of record NQII01002081.1, on the reverse strand, counting down.
GAGGACAGATACTCGAGGCATATGTCACTGGTTCCCCGATGTGTAAAGTGCTGGCTGTAAAGGTTTATCATGTTGAACATGTGTAACGATGACTGGGCGTGTTAAACACACAGAATACAGATGAAGTAGACCGATCTCGCTGTAGACCAACGAAACCCGAATTTGACTTTCTGAGTGTTGATTTACGGTGGTTGAACGCACGAAATCGTGGACTATCAAGTGGTCTCTTATGAGTAAGTCGTTCGACACCTAATAATGAAAGCGCCCGGGAGTAAACTCTGTAAGTTGACACTTAGGAGCAATCCTAGGGAGACAGCTGGGTTTTGTGTGTGGCCACGTAGTAAGCATATGCATGTAGCTCCAAGGCTCTGTTCGGTGAATCACTCGAGACTGACGGGACATGGTAACAAATGAGACTGATATCACTGTAAGGTCAACCGTCTTCCATGGCTGGAGTGGAAGTCTGTCAGACCTATGAAGGTTGACTGTTAGGCAGTCAAGTGGAGGGGCATGTTTTCCTAGATGACTCAAGGTAGTAATACCGAACTGTCCAAAATAAATTAGGCTCTGAAAGTTGTCTTCTGTGATACCTTGGTGGACCTGGTTCAGGAGGGGAGGAGGTGCGGAGACCCGGACATGTTCCGGAAAACATTAAGACCAATGTCCGTGTCCCTACAGTGAACTGCTCACCTGCCAAGACGAATAGCAAACACGACGTGGATTAGGTTTGAGGTTATGAACACCATTAAGTAAACAAATTCTTTGAGATGTTCCTCTCACCAATTTGGAATGCAGTGAGATTAAATTCAAGCTGATGAAAGAATTTCATTCATTTAAAAGCGCTTGTCGTTTGAAAATCGACATATAAACAAACACGTTTATCACTGTTGACCATGTGACTTTGACAGTTGTATTACTCTGGGGGGTAGGTCAATGTTGGGTACATGCGCAGAAGACGAATAATCGGCCTACCTCATCTTAAGTCGATGGTTAAACAGTGGCAAAAAGTTATTTATTTTCAGCTCACGCATCTTCAAGCAAATGTTAGTTACGCCCTAAGATTTTTGCCGTGTTAACATTGTTTTTAGCACTCTAGCCATTTAATAACCAAAATTTACGTCATTCGTGCGATGAGATAAAATTGGTAGGCTACTAACAACAGGGAATAAATTCTACAATCGAAACAGATATGTTAAAACTGTTCCGCTTGAATCAGTAAAATTGTACTGATCGTTTAAGTTGCTAGCATTCACTGATTAAACAGTGATTTCTACTGATTTATGTTGAATTTCACTGGCATGGCAGTAAAACTTCAGTGCATTCTACTGATTTACCACTATATAAGATCTCATTAACTGAAGTTTCAGTAAAATATTTCTCTGATTGAAATAGTTAACACAGTTTAAAGTATAAAGGACAAGTTCTTGACGAATAGATGTAACTGAGTAAAAATATTCATCACGGTTTCTCTCCGAACGCTTTTCAAATTTTCAAGTGTTTGCAATTCATTTTTGTAACATCAAACTTTCTTTATTTATATTTTTGGAATTAATAAATTATAGCGGTGCGAAAGTTTATTAAATTCTGATTGCTGTGAGCATTTATTGGACTGTGTTTTTCTGAGAAAATAAACATGATAACAAAACAAATAAATGGAAAATCAAACAATCCCAGAAAGTGAAAGACACTGTTTAACAATACTTATACTGAATTACTTTATTACGGGTTTTTTTAGTAGTTGTAAAAAGGAAGGAATTTATAAATATTTTAAAGTTTATATTTTGCTATTTTTAACAAACTTTTATTCTGATATTTCAGATGTCATGCCTGTATTGAAAAGTAAGGAAAATAGCTAAGATTCCACAGCAGCAATTTTTAGAACTATTTTTCACAAATATTAAATTAGCAGGGTATGAATAAATATGATATAATATGTGACGCCGAGCTTTACAACTGTTCAGGAACGAATTTTTTCCTCTATTTTGAGGACATTTTATAGTTTCGTGACTTGATGCCGTTTATAACTTGATAAAAACACCAAATAACTGGAAAAATAACGTTCATAATGTTTTATTCAGCGTAAATACGATAATTTTTAGCTCTCAATTTTGATTCGACAAATTTAAAAATTAACTTTAACAGAAAATTTGGTTTCAGCTAAAGTGTTTGTGTGACAGGAGTGGCATTTGATATGTCCTCTGAATCCTGCACGTTGTACTCTGGCGGCAAGTTTTCAACTTGTCACTATTTCGGCTTTAAATTTTATTTCAAAATTTAAAATTGAAGCATGTACGAACAGTATTACAAACTCTCCGAAAATAATAATTATGACATTCTAGTAACAGCAATAATCATTCTTAACTGTAGCGTAATGCATGACTTTTATATCAATTTCAATATTTCTAAAAAATAATGTATTCTTAAATTCTTATAAATCGTTTAATTCCTTTTTGAAAAATAATTTATTTTCATTGCTTAGGGCCTATATGTCTTTCAGACTATTAAGGTATTTCACTTCGATGAAGAATGTTTATATACTGAAAATTAATAAAATAATTTTCTTTTTAACGCCTACCTTGAGCAATTGAGGCCGAAAAGCGCAGAAACTATAAGGGCGACACTGCAACGCGCATGAAGTGCGCTATCGCCAGTAAGCGTTGTGGTCAGAACTGGCCTGCAGGGTTCTCGTTGTGAGGCACCGAAAGCATGTAGGAAGGTTAAACGCAGGATCTATCTGTATTTTTTTTATCAGTCACGCGTGTTTATTATGAAATACAGCGTTTCGGAAGAAAAAAACTCTTTTTTCCGCGTTAGAGTTCCTAGAAATGGAGTTTCTAACGTGCATCAAGTCTTCATGTAATCGACAAGAACCGCACATCAGACGGAAGGCTAATAGTTTTTCGGAAATACGTGTATTTCAAACAAAATTGCAATGCCCATTAATTGGTAATTTTTCCCGTTGTTTAGAGGGCAGGTTACAAAAAGTATCATTATATTTTATTTGCACGAATTGCCTGTCAACATGTAGACATTAACTGTATGTACTCGCATTAAATTTCTATAGCTAGCATAGTTTTCGCATTGTCACAGTTTTAGTGTTCTTCGGACGTACAAATATAATAAACGAAATCATATACAGAAAATTTAGCAAGGTTGACTGAAAGCAAGACTTATTTATTAACATATCATAGACTGCTACAAATAAAAACTATTCAAAAATTGTGAAAATACTTTATAAAATTGTTTTAAAGGCTCTCTGAAATTATTCATGGCATCTTATTTCACGTATTATTATTTGTTTATACTATATTTTGACATGACATAATTTTCTTGAAAGTTCCTGTCAATTTGTTTTTTAATACACTAAAACTCAGATCCACTTTCCCGATTGGTTGTTTCCGAATGCTGCACGTCTTATGTGCTTGTCAATATCGGGGTAACGTAATTCTCATTGGTCCAGTCAAATACCACATCATCTTCGACGAAGAAAAACTACAGGTGTGCAAGTAGGATATTGAAATATAGCGCAGTTGGGTGGCCCTACATATAACGTAAAATATATGCGGTCTGAAATATTAGTTATTCGCAATGTCTACAAGTTGAACAGCATTTTGTAAATATATAAAATAATGATTTTTTTTTTTTGCTACCGGCAACCTTAATTTAATAACTAATAAGGCAGAGTGATTGTAGAGGACTGATACTAAAGCTACGGTTTACAATAGAATATTAAGTGTTAAGTTATGCGATATAGCGTGTGCATGAGAAATTACAGTGTGTAATCTTATGTATTGGTTTCCAATGGAACTTAATGGGTCATGTGCGTTGTTAGTATTTGCTTAAGTATTTGAAGAAATAGTTATATGTATTCTTTATCTTAAGGGCAACGGTAAAATATATAATTTTATATTTGTAAACATACTGTTAAACTTGCAGACATTATCTGTGACAACCTTTTCCACCGATAAAATATTTTCAGATTGGCAAAGTGATACGTCAAAATCATAATTGTACTGTTTTAGAAAGGTACAAATAATGAAAACCATCATAGGTACATAAATAAGATAATTTAAACAGAAAACAGATGCCAAGAGCTACTTCAAGTAGTTTATAGAATTGTACAAGGAAATGTTTTTGCAATTTAAAAAAATTTATGAAAATGAGGAAAATCTTTTATATATTTTATTTTTGGATGCTCCTAAATTTCTAGAAAATAAATTTTGCAAAACAGACTTTAAAATGAATTAAGACAAGATATTTAAGGTCGCCTTTTTAATATTTTTTACAAATAGTTTGGTTTATTTGATTTGTACGTTACAAAAACAGTAAAATTTTGACTTTGACGTGTAGTTTTGCAAAAAACACGCAGCATAAAAATATTTTATCAAAGAATAAAGTAGTCACAGATAATGCCTAAAAGTTGAACGATATATGGTTCAAATATAAAATAACACGTTTTCCCATTGCCAACGCCCTTGAAATGAAACTTGTGGGGCGGCGACCAATCAGAGCAGAGCAGTCGATGTTGCTGGCGGGAAACTGTTAATGTAGGTATTAAAAAAATACTAACAAACTATATGTGCACATGTTCACGATGATATTCGTTCACAAAAATAAGCTTCTCTGATAGGAAATGTAAACTTTGAAGTATTATCTGCTTAGATATGGTTGCGTTATTCGAGGTTAGTTAAGAAAAAAAAAACAGGACATGCTTGTCGCAAGTTTTCATTGGCTTGAATTAAAAATTATCATGTCAATTGTGAATTTTGAATCCAGAAGACGTGGGTTCGTGTGTGATAACCGCGGTTAGTACGTAATTCTTGACGCATATATATTTTTTGTAAACGCAGCTGAAGGCTCCCGCCTAACTGGCGATTGGCCTGCATAGCAGAGGGTTTGAAGTACTCATTTCCCCACGAAACTATTAAACGTGCATCGAATGTGCTATTCTACTAAAACCACACACACTTCAGACGAGGGTTGTAGAGTGCTTTCAAGACGACGAGCGCATTGTAAACACCATTTCATAGTTCCTCAAAATTGCTAAAAACTTCTTTTTTAAGGCACTATCTCAAAATATACCAGTCAGATACACACGGAAGTACTCAAGGGCCCTGCATTTATTCTTGCTACAAACTTCCCATCCAATAAAATAACAGGGTGACCGCTGAAAGTCCCATAGGTGCACGCAATGTGACGAGAACACTACACGCCTGCCTTGCGCATAGCGGCGATGGCTCTCCTGATGCGCGTGGCATTGCCGACCTTATCGCTCCCGCGCTTCTCGTCTCGAGCGCGTGAAAACTGTCCTCGTAGGCTTGCCACGTCTACACGGAGACATCCACAGCGCGCTTCTCCGAAGGTGACATTGGACTGTCGGCTAATGAACAATACCGCCGCCGCCTCCTAGCTTCGGTAGGCGGGGAAGCTGTCGCCATTGTGTGGCAAGCCTGGGTGGTCGTACCATCGACCCACGCGCCCTGTCCTTACCAACACTTCCCTCGAATTATGGGTATATAACCGTGGAAAAAAAAAATACAGGAAGGCTCCTATAAGCCGTTCACGGTTCATCGAAGACTTCTGAAAACAACGTTTGAAAAATATCCCTGATCCTACCTGCGTATGTTTTAACAGGCCTGCTGACTGGCGTGCACCCTGTCAAGTTGGTAACGACGGACGGAATTTAGTCACATGCATTTATGTTGGCATAAAAGTGTTAAATAAACACTTGCGAATTCAGAAATGATTTTATTTTGCTTTGTCGGTTTTTACGCATATAAGAGAAATAATGATCAAATATGTAAAATATTCACTTTTATAATAATTTCGTGGTTTTACTTGGCTAACAATGGCTCATGAAAATGTTGAATTTGCATATGGTTGAAGAATACCACATCATGCTTACTTGTTGAAGACTGCGAGAGTGTAATGTTTTAATTATTTCCTAGTGAACTGCGGTGGATACGTATATGAGTTCGTGTACGTATATGAAAGTATGTTTGTTTGTATGTATATTTAAATCTTATATGATAAATTTGGCCACTTGTGTGTTAACGATTGATGTAAATATTTGTGTTTTTGTTAACTACAAAGAGTGAAAAGTTTTTTAATTGTAATAACTGTATTTAAGAAATTCTTAAGTTGTACTTTATAAGATTTTCATAGGTAGCAAATTTGGTTTTTTTTTCCTAAACCTACTCTCCTGCATCTTTGAATAATCGATAAATATTAAAAAATATGTAAAACAGAGTAACTAATTGTCATTATAAAATTTATCTGAGAATAAGTTCTCTTGTGATTAAATTTGACGACTCTCTCCAACTAATGAGCCGAAAAGTGTTGCATTACAGATGCAGTTACTAGCGTTAAGTGATTAGCCAACTGATATGCAATTCATTAAATTCAAAGCTAATTATTGTACCCTCAGATTGTATAGTTCTTTGAGGCAAGAACAAAATATCATACCCATCAAAAATAATTTGAAATTTTAATTTGAGAGAGGGCATGTTTTTTTTTTTGCATATTTCATTTTATTAGAGCACGTAGTTTGTAAAATATCCAGGATGCGAGTAAAACTTTTTAACAGCAAACTACGAAAAAAAATTGAGAAATTTGCGATATCTGCGCTGAAATTGGCGCTAGATCGAGAGATGCAAACAACCTACTTAGTACGTCTCAGCCGGCACAACAGCGTGCACTTCCACCAAGACGACTTACAGCTCACGCCAGTAGAGGGCAGTGCCACCAATGCGCTCTCTATAGTGTCAAGATGCCTCCTAAAGACGATAACAAAGCCGCAACAGACAGGAGCAGAGAACGCGGCAGTGGAATCACTCGCCAGCGATTCCCTGCACCATGTCTTCGGCCCAGCGATTCCCGGCATCTCAACGCCCAGCTTGGATCACTGTTCCTAGGGCACACGAGCAGGAGTGGGGCCGCCCGACACCAATCTCACCATAAATGCAACCACACCACTACAGCAGCAGAGCGAGGGGAAGGCAGGACAGCCTGTCTGTGTCGAGGCCTCCACCTCACAAGCCACAGCACATCCAAGTGTACTTAGCATGCCGCCGCTCGCACCACAATGCGAAGTTACGTCAGGCACTCGGCACACCGTCTATGGTATCGGGGCGCCACCTGACCACGTCCACAGCTGATGAGGAGGTGATTCACCGGGACACTGCTGTAGCAGCCAAGGCAGTGACGGAGTAGGTGGAGACACCACTATGTGATCAACCCCCTCTTCAGTGGCCAGCCTCGGTCGCCGCTGGTGTCTGCAAGCGCAGTGCATGTCGTGATGTTCCAGCTATGGCGACGAAGATAGCGGTGACCCGGAGAGCTCACCGCCTCTCTGCCATTCACAAAAATGGCTGCGACAGTGGTCCTCGTGGGCATACCATGCCAGCAGTGATGACAGTAAATCTCAAGTCGCCCACCCATGCAGAAACAGTAACTACATGAATGGAGCAACGACATATAGGAGTGACGCAACATGTGTACAAGATGGCGCAGGCCTATCCCATCCGCCTTCTGTACCTAGAAAGTGCACGGTCCACATACGATCTTCACAGGAGGGGGCATTTGATGGAGGATGATATTCTGTTTTGTCCATTAAGGGCCGGTTATACTATTAGGAGCCAATATTGCGCTGTAATGCCGAAAAGATAACCAACCAATAAATTTATACGCTAAGAAAAATCTGGGTGAATTTTCTGGTTATAAAATATCATACATAACGACTTTGCCAATCACGAATTATAGTAAATATTTTCAAACTGAGAAACACAGTAGTTTCGGCTCCTGGGCATTGTAATAAAGTNTATAGTAAATATTTTCAAACTGAGAAACACAGTAGTTTCGGCTCCTGGGCATTGTAATAAAGTGTAGACATGTGTAATTCCATTATTGTGGTAAAACTAAATGGTCTCAATAAGAAAGATATTATTCCATAAGAGTCTCTTATATTAAATGTTTCACATATTGCATGAACTCGGCCCAAGAGCTCTCTACATACTCTTACATCATGTTGCTTGACAGGAAGAGTGAAGAACATAATAAATAACTTAAAAACTGCACGACACAACTTCCCTGCATGCAAAGTACATTAAAAGTCTTGGATAGGAATGTGAATAAAATGCGTCTGTATGCAATACATTCCGTCGCAGAATATACAATTATAGACACGTGCGACAATGTTGCAAAGTGCGAAGCAAAATAAACTGTGAAATTTTCTGCACAGCACAGGAAAAAGGCACATCATACAGTGTTTTTTTTCTTGTTTGTGGATCGTGGCAGTCCGAAAAAGCAATCTCACTTAACACACTCTATCGTTTGTCACTGGCTTCGTGCGAATATATACTGACTACAATTGTATTTGTGTATTTGTGAAGATAAGAGTATCTAGTCTTCGTGAAGCACACACAATATTCACACGGTTCTGAAAGCTGTGTTTGGGTGTTGAGTCCCTAGCTGCCGCCAGGAGACATGGCCCTAGTGGATGACCTTGAAGAGCTCGCAAAAAGGTTGGTGCTGGTCTGTCAGCACGGGATGCGAGCTTGGTAACTGCCGCGACGTTCAAGACGGCACATATACTCGAGTCACAGTACCACGACAGTCCCCACACGACGGAAATATTTGCAACAGCCAATAGGAAGCATGAGCCAGGCCGGCAAAATCTCGTTCCCTACAGCACGACACGAGTATATTTTCTTTCTATATTTGATCGTGTTGGATTCATCTGGGTGCGCAAAGAATGCGAGAACAACATTAAAATACTAACATTTCGTGCAAATATACCTACTCTAGTTAAATGTAAACAAGCTTACTTCAAGCCTAATTCATGTATCGGTTTGTTACTTTTTTTTAGTATGAATTGAAATATTGTCAAAAGCAAAGGATCATTCACTTTTTCGCGAGTTTAATGTACTATGTTTTGGATATTATTTGGATGACTTGTCGTTTTAGGATTTTCTAACAGTTAAGTACGAGGATTCAGGAGAAAATATAGTATTTAAACAAGGCAAGATTGCGGGAGTGATAGTGAAATTTATTTAATACTGGTACCAGTACATAGGGCCACGCATGCCATTATAGTAGACATCGCGTTTTGCAGAGTTTCATCCGCCGTTTGGAGGAGTGTGTTATCGTGATGGTAGACTGATGTCTACCATCACCTGGCATGAAAATCAAGAAATAACTTCTGAAGTATAAATGGCATACGTTACCCTATCGCACTGTCAAAGTGTTACGCCACTACTCATAAAATGCGAAATTGAGCTGAGGCACCATTGGAAAATGCATGTTCCAATCATTTAAAAGTTATAAAGCCATAAATAACTTTAATTGAAATAATGACTACCAAGTAACGACGTTTTGAGAGACACAAGTCTAAAATTTACTCTTTTTGTAACAGTAATATGTCTATATATTTAAAACTGGCTTTCATAATGTAGAACATGTTACGGTTTTGTACCAACAATTTAAAGTATTCAAATATAATTATTTAAAAACAATGTTTTTAATCTTTACATTTACTCTCCTGATCAATGGGCAGTTATTATTTAGAACTGTATTACTTTGACATTGCGAAATGTACTGATAGTAATATTTAAGGCCAGTGATTTTTCGCGCCAAATTCGGAGCACACAATAAACTTCAGTAGTTGTTGTACCTCCATTGGCTGCTGGTGCTCTGTGCGCATCTGACCGAACCACTCAGGATTACATAAACTCTGGCATCGAACTTTCGTGATTCGTGCGTAAACAGTTAATTACGGACAAGAAGACGTTCGAGCCAATAATAAAAACTGGACAATCCTAAGGTGATATGCACAGTATCTTGTCTCAAAAACATTTTACGAAAGTTCACTGACCCTATTAATATTAAATAAATTCGCTGTGACCTGCGTTTTCCTGCCTTGTTGAAATTCGCGTAGAGAACGAGTGGTGCAGGTGTCGTCGGGGTAACGTGGACTCTGTGACAGGATATCTCGTGGTGTGGCGTGACTCGAGGTAGGGGGTGGTCCTGCTCGACATGCCGTGCTACTGCTGGCCGTGTTGACTAGGAGCACGTGACAGCTCACATGGTGAGATGACAGCTCACATGGTGAGGTGCCTCTTCATGTGCAGCGACAAGTGGTCGGACCTGGAGAAGGCGCGCTCGCACAGGCGGCACTGGAAGGGTCGGTCTCCAGTATGCTTGCGGTAGTGGCGGGTCAGCTCGTCGGAGCGCGCGAACTTCCAGCCGCAACCCTTCCAGCC
>NQII01002081.1:5871-45465 GCA_002778355.1 Clitarchus hookeri | reverse complement strand
AGGAAGGCCTGCTGGTGGCCGACGAGGTGCGGCGACGACGGCGGCGTCAGGATCTTGAAGTTGGAGGTGGGCACGTGGTGGCGCGTGTGGTGGTACAGCTCGCCATACGCCTGGCTGGGCGAGTGGTGGTAGAAGGCACCGCAGTTCTCCGGAGTCGCCGGCGGAGAGATCTGGCCGAAGGGCGCCGACGACGCCGGGTACATGGCCCCCTGCTGGACGCCGTACGCCGGCGAGCAGAAGTGCTGCACGCCTGCTGGCGGTATCATGTTGGGAGGGTACGAGTACCCGGGGTTGACCTGGCGGTGCGCGTACAAGTGCTCCAACACTCCTTCGCCCTTCACCTTGCCCGGCTGCGAGTAGTAGAAGGAGCCGGGCTCCACCTTGGGCACCGGGTGGTGGTCGTCGTCCGACGTGGGCAGCAAGAAGGCGCTGTGGGGTACGACGGGCACCTGCTGGTCGCCGTAGTGGCCGGCGTCTCGCGACCCTGAAGGCGCACCGCACGCAGACTCCATGCTCTCGGCACCCGGCTTCGTCGTAGACTCCCCGCACGACTGGCTCTCCATCAGGTAAGCGTGCATGGGCGTGCCGACTCCTAGGATCACTGTCTCGATATCTTGCCACATCTGCGAACAAAACACGTCACACTGCAGCGCTACAAGTCACCGCTCTGCCTTCTGCTCAACTCTAATTACTCTTTCAGGTTAACCCTTGCACTCATGCTGGTCTATATTATACGTGTGAATAATGCCAACTGCAACACCAGGGTTCAGTAGAAAACTGAAACCTGAGACATACAAGGATCATTTTTTATTATGTCCGACCGCTTTTTGGACTTAGCGACTCCATGAATCTATACTATAGTCGTGTGTGGTACACCACAAAAGCTACAAAGCAGTGCTACGATGTAGGTAAATTATGACAGTACACATTAACACATGCCACTCTACATTACAAGCATTGGAGACGAAATAGCGGTCCACAATAACGGTCCTCAACTCTTTGTTAGACGAGTGGGTTTTACCTCAAATGTTCAAAGTGTCCACTGTCCATTCGCTGGCACGCCGCGCCTTATTACCTTGCACATTATTCAGCATTGCCCCACCAATGGTAGTAATCGCGACATGAAATTTTGTCATCGCATATGTAATGTCAATTGGTGTAACCTGTAGATTCATGCGGCCGCTGCAACCAAACGGTTGGCCGTAATAAAAAATTACCTGTGAATTTTCGTCGCAGTTTTCCCACCTCTACATTACCCTGCTGTTAAAATGTGCTGCAAATTTTACACTTTGTACATTGGACGGTGAACAAAAAAAAAATCTTAATGATTAGGTATCCTAAAATTTTGCTAATTCATTTGAGGACTAGTTAAACTTCAACAACACTTACATTTGAGATTCTGCTGGTATTGAGCTACAGTTTGTTAGACACGCACTGGGAAACGTTAAACATATAACGAACTTACAAGGAAAGCAAGGACCGAATCCCGTGCTACTTATTCTGGGGTCAAACTGTAGCAACAGCCAATCAACAACTAACTGACGCTCTAGTACACAAAGGATTCTGGATTCTAGCGTCTTACCAAATGAATCTGCGAATTTTTCAGATCTCTATTAAAGATATACGCTGAGAACGGCAAAGAAACAATTTCCAATAAGTAGGGACGTGCAAATTCACGTTAGTATTTGGCATTAGGCTAAACTTTACAGCACTGTATATACTCGAGCTGATGTCGTTTCTCCATTGGCTTCTGCGTAGATGNTTGGCATTAGGCTAAACTTTACAGCACTGTATATACTCGAGCTGATGTCGTTTCTCCATTGGCTTCTGCGTAGATGGGAAGTTAGTCCCTTTTGGACTGAGCCACGCGTGATTGGGCCACACGCATGTGAAGTGTGCATTTATTGGCTCAGAGTTACTCAGGGCACGTCAAATAAAGTATGGTCCAATGACAAATGCGTTGCAAATGTACGTAGGTTTTAGGTTTAACCTGTCCCCGAATAATAACGCCAATTTTGCAGGTCCCTACCAATAAAGTAACTCCCATATGCGTAGGAAACATCACTCCTTGTNGACCCTACCAATAAAGTAACTCCCATATGCGTAGGAAACATCACTCCATGTCAACACTAAATTTTGAAGTCTCGTACACAGATACTGCCGTAAACATCAAACACAAACTCGTTTTTATTGATTATGACATGACAACTCATTGTATCGATATTTGTAGAGTTACAAACAAAACGTCTCGTTATTTCCATGCTTAAAATAGTTTTTTTACTTAGACTAAAAGAGTTAAAGCAATTCATAGTTAAAGCACTCTAAAATAATAACTTGATACATTAAGTCATTAATACTAGTTACTAGTAAGCTTACTTCATATTTACCACAAAATATCTCATGCCACCAAAGTTAAAATAAGTGACAATTAATATTCATAATAATATTAATGTTAAATCCCCTATTTCAAAATCCCACCCAATAAGATAAACTACTGAAAAGTAAATGAAATATTATTCAGAGAATCGGTAAGAGTCCTTTCTCAAACAATGCTGCACAACTAAGATCACACTAAGTTATGTTAGGAGTTTGCGTTATCATGCTGTCCAAATGATCAGGCCTCTTTTCCCGCCTGTTGATAATATCTTCCTGGATGACCACTGATAATGCCTGGGNATGCTGTCCAAATGATCAGGCCTCTTTTCCCGCCTGTTGATAATATCTTCCTGGATGACCACTGATAATGCCTGGGATTGGGAGGAATGCATCTGCTTGGTTCGCGCTTGTGCAATGGTCTGATCGAATGCCACCAAAGGGTTTTCCGCCATGAAATTCGTATATATTCATCACTAGTATAAATACCGACGTGAGAGGAATCGCTTTAACCGTGTGTAACCTTGCTCTTCTTACATGGCTCTAGGACAGCGGACTTCGTGGCAATGACGAGTGAGAGTGACTACAGTCGATGGCGAGTGCCGTCGAGGATTACTCTCAGCGATCTGAGGTGCAGGCCAACTGTGGCAAGTGGCCTATATAATACTGAAGATTAGATACTATGGCTGATTTGTGGAAAAGTCCGAAGCACTAACTGATTTGGCAAATTTATTTTCATATGAAGTAAGTTTAGAACGTTTGCTATTTAAGTGTATTATTTTATTTGTCAGTATGAGGTAAATTGTGCGTTTATTGATACTGTAAAGACATATATTGCTTGCGTTGTTGTATTTTTTAATTAATTATCTAATGTAAATAGAAGATTAAAATAGTAGGCGATATAAATAAAGTGGAAATAGAAGTAAATGTGTGTATATGTTCGTGTCTATTTGTGTGTATACATTACGAAAATTAGAGTGAACACTATTATAGAGTAATATGTAATTTCCATCTAGTTCCAAATTGACAAAATCCTGATAATCGCTACCCTAATTTCTGCAGATAAATTTAAAGAGCCGTAAAAAATATTTAGTCACTCGCAATTTTTTGCGAAAAAAGTTCCTGGATAGTTGTATTAAAATTTTTTTCGAGAAAATCAGGAGTCCCTTCTTATATTTGACATTGATAGTCTAGTAAGAAACACAAATCGAAGAAGTGAAAATGAATTTTTAATTGTGAACTACATTCTTGAGGTAAAATATTACATGCAACCTCATACTACATAGTCATTTTTACAAAAGGCGGAACCATACAATTTTGCACTATATACATACACTGTAGAAATGCTTTATTTGCTGGAACACATTATTTTTTACAGAAAACCAGAAGCTGTTTAAATATTAACCACCTCAAAGTAGTCTTGCAGCAGACATAATATTCGTTTGATCTGTATAGTAATGACTATAATAAGCTTGCATTACAATATTTTAGCAGAAATCTTTGTATGTCTTTAAATGAGGTGTCTATGTGTCTACCAGACATTGGGAAGGTTTAGTAAGGGTTCTACAATTGGGATAAATGCATAACTCTTCCTCATTCCCTGCAGATGCATACAGGCTTGGTTTTATGTAATCACCAGATTGCATGTACCTAGCCTCAGTTATTTCCGGGACTTATCGGATGTTGCATGATGTCTTCGGTACTTAAATACGTAGATATAATATATAAGTCTTAATTTTGTATAATATAATATTTTTTCCAGTGAAATAATAGAGCTCACTATGGGATTAAACAAACACTACCTTATTCCCAAGGTTGGTGCACTGTCTTCAGCACTGACAGGGTACGTATATTTTCAGATGACAGCAAAGGAGAAATCATACATAGTTGAAATGTAAATGATATGTTGGTTTCTTATTCGTAATTTCAAAGTTCATACATTAATTGATATTTCTATATCAATTGTACCTTTTCGAAATAACTACATTTGTACAATATTTATAATGAAATAAATTGTTACCTTCTACTGCATAACTGAATTCCTCTTGTAATGGAAAACTGCATGTGAGACTCGGTTTGTCTGTTACCCTGGTGCCTTACGCATATCTTCCTTGGTTAGTGTGCTGTGCCATCCCTTCGACCTGTATGGTGCCCATACTGCCAGTTAACCACCTAAGCTGCCTTACAGAATCTCACGATGTTAGTTGTTCGCAAAACGTCGGAGGGTCGGATGTGTTCCGATGCTAGTGTTGTGAGTTTTGGCTGTAATCTGAATGTGATTGTTTCATGTCAGTCGGTTCGTAAGGAAGGCGTTTGCTATTACGTTGTACTAACCAGGATGGCCTGGTCTTGTCTAGCATAGTTTAACTCAGCGTACAGCACCCGTTGCATGTGTACTATGTAATTGCACTGGTTTTATAAGTGCTTATATTTATTTTCCTTTACATTTTATTTTGATATATGATTCCATCAGGGTAATTAGCGTTGGCCTTATCGCACCTGTACTTCTCAGCTTCACAAAATTATTTTTTTTTATTCAAATGTGAAGTACATTACTCGATTCTCGCGCAATATACACTGGTTTTTAAAATGTTATAAGTATTTGCTTTTACAATTGTTTTAACATATGTTTACTACAGTGCGTAGCAGTGACGTCTCTCTTGCACGACTAATGGTTTTAATAAAATGTATGTTGTTATTTTGCAAGCAAAGGAACACAGTCTTTACAAGTGGCGTAATGTGTATCGCTCTTGACATGCTGTAGTAATTTTTGAGGTTGGTCCTTGTGATCAGTCGTTCTTTCTCATGTTGGCATGCATTAAAGCTTTTACTAAACTTCTTGGTGTGATAGCAAAACTGGTATCACTATAATGGGCTGTGGCTCCAAAGGGTATTTTTTATATATATTGTGACTCATTATGGCATCATGCTCATTATGTACATGCGTGTATGCCATTCCTTTATTATTTGTTATGTGACTGATTTTTCATGTACAGGGCGGTTTCATATCTTTTACACTCGGTTTCCCTGACACTTATGTTAGGCTGACAGTGTTTATTTATATTAACGCGTACATGTTTTAAAGTAACCTGCAACTTCGTATGTCTTGTTGTTGGTGTAATTGTATACCTCTTTATTTTCCAATATATGGCTGGTTGTTTAGGGTTACCCAAGCTAATGGTGACTCGGGTCGCCGGCCCTTGTGTCGGACTTAAGGTGTTCGTTTATATTTCCATATATGGTTGTTACCATTACACACGTCTATGTACAATATGCATGCCATGCATTTATTTAAATACCTTGCTTTTTCGCACACAGTTGTTGTATGTTACCGATGCTAACAATTATTTATGTATTTATTTTCATATTTATATGTACATCCTGGATGTCGTTGGACGAAGAGAGGCTAATTGTCGCTGAGCGGTATCAGAGTTGGTAGACACCTGCAGTAGCAGACGGCAAGAGTGGTGGTGGGAGATTTTCTAGTGCGTGCAGGCCGATGCAAAGTGTGTGTATGCTATTTCATACTCTGCACTCCTACCTGCAATGGTAAATTTGCGATACAATTAAATGCATATCTGAATTAATGTTTTGTTACATGTGTGCATGGCTGTTACATGTTCCCGAACTTCTAAGTTTTAAGAATGCTGACTAACTATGCTTATAACAGGGCTTAAGGCCTACTTTTCCTCATCTTCTTGATTGTGGAAGGACATGAAGTATGCGATATGACTTTCGTGGTCCTAGCTTCGGTGAGTTGCAAATGATGGGCAACTATTCTTATAAGAAGGCTTAAAGTTTACTTGACCATACCACNATCTGAATTAATGTTTTGTTACATGTGTGCATGGCTGTTACATGTTCCCGAACTTCTAAGTTTTAAGAATGCTGACTTACTATGCTTATAGCAGGGCTTAAGGCCTACTTTTCCTCATCTTCTTGATTGTGGAAGGACATGAAGTATGCGATGTGACTTTCGTGGTCCTAGCTTCGGTGAGTTGGAAATGATGGGCAACTATTCTTATAAGAAGGCTTAAAGTTTACTTGACCATACCATCCCTTTTCTTCAACAGATGTTATGTTAATGATATTAAATTAGTGCCTGAAGCTTCGGTGGGTGGGAAATGGGGCGGAACTATGCTTATAAGTGGGCTTAATGCGTGCTTGACCGTGCGGCCCAGTTCATCGTCGGGGGCGATGACTATGTTATGAATTTGGTGACTATACCTTAAACATTTCGGAAATTACAACCAACTATGTTTATAAGTAGGTTGATAGCATACTTGACCATGCAGCCAGTCCTGTTCGACATCGTGGGTGATGTCTATGTTATGAACTGGGTGACTTTATCTTAAACTGTTCGTATATACAGCCAACTATGATAATAAGGTGATTTAAAGCGTACTTGAGGCTGCGATCCTTTTCGTCGTCGGGGGTGATGCCTATGCTATGAAATTGGTGGTTCTATTTTAAACTGTTCGGCAATTACAGCCAACTACGTTCTTAAGTAAACGTAAGGCGTACTTGACGTGCGTGTGGTGCGACGTATGGTAGTTTCTTGCACACCTACCTGGCATACTGGAGAAGATCCAGGATAGAGAAGTGCGCACACTCGACAGTTAGGTAATTAGAGGCCAACTATGCTTTTACATGGGCTCAAGGCATGTCTGATGTTAGCCCGGTGCGACATATGGTAGGATATGGCACACCTGTAGTCCTGGAGGGGATCCGAGATACAGAAGTGTTCGCGCTGGTCATTTCGAAAGTTACAGCCAAATATGCTTGAGCGTGGACTTGATGCATACTTGACGCGTGCACGGTGCGATGTATGGTAGGTTCTGGCGGGGATCCGAGATACAGAAGTCGACATTTCGGAAATTACAGCCAACTGAAGGAATGAGAAAAGTGGCTTGACGGTGCAATAAACTCGAACATTCTTCAGACAACATGGATTGTACTGGCATGGAACGACAGATTGTGACGAGGATAGGTGAGAGAGCGACCACGCTGCTGCTGGCAAAGCGGTGAAAGTGTTAATAGTTTTTTTTTTATCCTACTGCTAGTTGTTAGAGAACAATAGGAAATAAAATAAGTCCGCGCACGAGTGTCGATACACCCCATACCACGTTAATACATGTTGAAGGTACAGCAGTGCACTCGGATGCCCGGACAAGTCGAAAAGACAGACCTTCATGCTCTATTGGCTCTGTATGGATGCATGTAACTTTTATGTGTCGACACGACATGCCCAAACTTTTTAATGCATATATCAAATCACTTTTTTCTGAATGCTACAATAATGGTATTTCTTCGCACTATTAATAATATATGTATATATTTTACACACATAAGAAGTGTGTATCAGAGTGCTTACATGGTTCGTACAGTCTTTTATGCGATTATGGTGAGTTTATTGTGTTATTGTGTAGAGACTGTGTACGCCTATGCGAGTATTTATTATATTTCTTCTCATACCCGTGCAATGGATCCACAACCAGCAGACAGGTGAGTGGATGAACCTTCATATTGTGTATTGCGTGTATTTACTTTACTTCATCTCCATACATTTCCCATGCGATGGTGTTCGTGTTGTCTAGACGCCAGACTGGTGACTGAAGGGTGGTCGGATAGAAACCACACGCCTTCTGGATTTTTTCGAGTTCACAATCAACTAAAATAATTCAAAATGCTCCTGGCGGACACCGTTTTACTCACCTCGCGACTGTTGGCAGGCGCGGGAAATAATGATGGCTTAGCACATTCTGTTGGCAGATGCGGGCATTAAAAAATGCCGCTTACTGCAGATGACGACATTGATGACATACAAAATAGAGGATGCGAAAATCACGAGAGAGGGGAAAGGGAGTTAAGAAAGAAAAAAATAAGGAGACCAGGAGGGGAATATNTAGAGGATGCGAAAATCACGAGAGAGGGGAAAGGGAGTTAAGAAAGAAAAAAATAAGGAGACCAGGAGGGGAATATGAAAAAAAAACCAAAGAGGTAGAGCGGACGAGAGAGAGAGAGAGAGAGATAGATGAAGGCGGAGCATGAGAAAAATTAACATCGGAATGACAGAGGGTTAGAAATTTAATCGAATTGCAAGAGCATGAAGATCTGAGGTGGAATGATAGAGCAGGAGAGAAAAAAGGGAAATTCCAAAGGGGAAAAAAAGGAAAAAAGAAAAATCCAAAATCGCCACAATTTGCGATGAATGACAGAACAGGTGTCTTCGATACCTTTGGCACCGCATCCAGCATCCAGGTGCCCCAGAACGCATCATTTCATACTACTACTCGAGCAGCTGTCGTTTCCCCATTGGTTGCTGCATAAATGTGAAAAAATTTACCGTTCTGAGTGACCTCCGCGTGATTGGGGCACACAATTATGAGGTGCTCATTGATTGGCTCAACGCAACCCGTGGCGTGTCACATAAACTATGGTTTAATGAAAAATGTATAGCCAAGGTACGCGTGGTTAAGGTTTAGCGTGTCCCCAAATAATAACGCGAATTTTGCAGGTCTCTTACTATGCCCAGGTCTAGCTCGGGCGACGTAAAACTGTACATATTTCGACATTTGAAGACAAATATCTCCAGAATATAGTTACACTGTTTTGCAAGGTTTTTATTCTCATGATGTTACATAATCACGTCGACACATAAAAAACGATATTATTGAATAAAATGTTTCAATTTTGTATCACTACAGAAATTAACACGATGGAATGAAAATCATGTTGATCATAAAATAATTTTTGATTGAACAATTGTTCAATTAACATTATATATGCTGATATTCGGCTAGTAAAGAATCTTGTACATCACAGTCAAAGAGTACATAAAAATACAGAGTTGAAATAGCCGCTTATTCCCCGAACTTCAGGCGCACACGTCACCAAAATTACGTCATTAGTCAGCAACATGTCGGAATGCTGTTCGCCAATCAGCGCCTGGTTGCCTACTTGCCAGCCGACAGCATAACCAATAGGGAAAATTTCGCATCACGCGGTAGCCAATCAGATACAAAGCTCGTTCCCAGACCGTCGCACAACCAACCAGAGGATAGGTATGCAAACATTAAAGGGACCGCCACGACATTTCGTCTCAGTGTAAGTGTCTAATGTGGCGTGCACAAATATGACGACGGTAAGTGGAAATACGGACCGTAGCAGAAATGGTTTTCCTGTTGTGGTAGCTATAGATGACAAACTTCTAGCTGGTCTTGCATTTCTGTCACCATGCTCAGACCTTAAAATATTAATAGAGGTATGCAGATGTGCGTTCAAGCTCAAGAAGCGAGGGAGCAATAAGGCACTAACACGCACCTCTAATTCCTCATGTCTCCTACGCGCAAGACGTGCGTTGTTTCCGTCATAATGTTCTACTGTGGAAATTAGATGTGTGACAGTGGCACTTTATTACATGCGATGAAAGCCCACATATTCAATTACGCCCGTATGTTTTTACTTTTCGGTTGCCGCTTACGAAAATTGCATAGGCAAGATTTATAAATGCTCTATTTGACCATTTTTACACATTTTTTTTCTCCATGAGTGCACTCTTAGTATGATAAATGTACAATTTTTTTTTTACCTTTTCTGAGAAAATGTCGTATTTAAAGAACATTTATTTACCGAGATGCGCCTATTCATGCAAACAACGATTTCACAAAAAAAATGTTTCAGTACACACTCCTCTTAATTGAGCAATTTGAAAGCACTGCTTACGATCTACTTTTCCCCTTATTATGTATCCTTCCGTCATATGTAAGGTTAAGATTGCCGTAGACCGTCTTACTTTATTGAAACGTCACTCAAGAGAAACGGTAAAATTTTTTTTTTAGTAAAGCAAAAGTGTTGTTAATATGGAAAATCGTACTCTTGTGAATATAAACAAAGAAATACTAACTTCAATTGCCATAAATTCAAAAGTTACACTCTTGACACAACTTAAAATCGTAAAACTGTTTTTCGTCGCTCTCTGTTTTCTTAACTGCGAGCCCGCACTCAGGCACGTACTGTTGTGTGTATGCTACAGTTACGGAATGTGTGTTTACCTAATGTTGATTTCAAAAGTGCTTACTTTACCGCTAACATACTTCACAGACAAAGACAAGCATGTTCTGCCATCGTCCTTTCTAAGTGAATGCACAGTTACAGACGTCCTTCCCGTGTATTCAGTACGCTATTGCAACACCCTGAGACATATTATTCGCAAATTTACCACGTAATTGTATACGTATGGAGAACCCGATTAACGCGGAACGAATTCCACGGAAGCTGTATTTCAACATCCTACTTGCACTCCTGCCGTTTTCCTTCCGTTATTGGCCGCGTGCCTTCGTCGAAGACAATGTGGTGTTCGACTGGGTCAATGAGAATTACGTTACTCCTGTAATGGGTGAATGTTATTTGTGGGCAGACAGTTAAAACGCGTAACAATTCAAATGATCCAATCATAAAATTGGTTCTGAACTAAAGTGTTTTGGGAACACGTGTTGGCCTGAACTATTTTCGCGAAAATCAGGTTCCCTTGTGCATACTTGAAGTGACAAAGAGTAAGGTAAATTTTAACACGTAGATACATCGTAGCGTTCCTTCATTTGCTTAATAAAGACTCAAATGAATAAGGATGTTTACATTTATACAGACCCTAAGCTTAATATTCCTATATTTGCCGCCCGATATGTGGTACCATTTACATGCAATATGTAGGTTTAAAAAATTCCATTAGAGTTTATGAAGTTTATTAGAAATTTTTCTTACAGCGTAGATACATTAAAAATTGCTTTTATTCATGGGGACATGCTATAAAAACATGCAAGTTTGCTTTACATTTGTAATTCGTCCATACTTTAATTTACATGTGAATTTCCTTCCATGCATCAGTGGAGCCTTCCGATTTCCGCGGAAAAAATGTTATGACCAATTTTATTTTATATTTTTTAGCTCATATCCGCTTTCGTGAGGTTATTTACGCACCAAGAGTTTAGAGTTTCTTCCCACAAACCGCAGACGCACATTGTTGCAGCAAACAAATTCTAATTGGTGACTCGAGTAAGAAAATGTCTTCTAACAAAAGCACAAGGGTGGCCAATAAGAAATATNAGCGCCTGGTTGCCTACTTGCCAGCCGACAGCATAACCAATAGGGAAAATTTCGCATCACGCGGTAGCCAATCAGATACAAAGCTCGTTCCCAGACCGTCGCACAACCAACCAGAGGATAGGTATGCAAACATTAAAGGGACCGCCACGACANTACAAAGCTCGTTCCCAGACCGTCGCACAACCAACCAGAGGATAGGTATGCAAACATTAAAGGGACCGCCACGACATTTCGTCTCAGTGTAAGTGTCTAATGTGGCGTGCACAAATATGACGACGGTAAGTGGAAATACGGACCGTAGCAGAAATGGTTTTCCTGTTGTGGTAGCTATAGATGACAAACTTCTAGCTGGTCTTGCATTTCTGTCACCATGCTCAGACCTTAAAATATTAATAGAGGTATGCAGANAGATGACAAACTTCTAGCTGGTCTTGCATTTCTGTCACCATGCTCAGACCTTAAAATATTAATAGAGGTATGCAGACGTTCAAGCTCAAGAAGCGAGGGAGCGATAAGGCACTAACACGCACCTCTAATTCCTCATCTCTCCTACGCGCAAGACGTGCGTTGTTTCCGTCGTAATGTTCTACTGTGGAAATTAGATGTGTAACAGTGGCACTTTATTACATGCGATGAAAGCCCACATATTCAATTACGCCCGTATTTTTTACTTTTCTGTTGCCGCTTACGAAAATTGCATAGGCAAGATTTATAAATGCTCTATTTGACCATTTTTACACATTTTTTTTCTCCATGAGTGCACTCTTAATATGATAAAAGTACAATTTTTTTTTTACCTTTTCTGAGAAAATGTCGTATTTAAAGAACATTTATTTACCGAGATGCGCCTATTCATGCAAACAACGATTTCACAAAAAAAATGTTTCAGTACACACTCCTCTTAATTGAGCAATTTGAAAGCACTGCTTACGATCTACTTTTCCCCTTATTATGTATCCTTCCGTCATATGTAAGGTTAAGATTGCCGTAGACCGTCTTACTTTATTGAAACGTCACTCAAGAGAAACGGTAAAAATTTTTTTTTAGTAAAGCAAAAGTGTTGTTAATATGGAAAATCGTACTCTTGTGAATATAAACAAAGAAATACTAACTTCAATTGCCATAAATTCAAAAGTTACACTCTTGACACAACTTAAAATCGTAAAACTGTTTTTCGTCGCTCTCTGTTTTCTTAACTGCGAGCCCGCACTCAGGCACGTACTGTTGTGTGTATGCTACAGTTACGGAATGTGTAATTACCTAATATTGATTTCAAAAGTGCTTACTTTACCGCGAACATACTTCACAGACAAAGACAAGCATGTTCTGCCATCGTCCTTTCTAAGTGAATGCACAGTTACAGACGTCCTTCCCGTGTATTCAGTACGCTATTGCAACACCCTGAGACATATTATTCGCAAATTTACCACGTAATTGTATACGTATGGAGAACCCGATTAACGCGGAACGAATTCCACGGAAGCTGTATTTCAACATCCTACTTGCACTCCTGCCGTTTTCCTTCCGTTATTGGCCGCGTGCCTTCGTCGAAGACAATGTGGTGTTCGACTGGGTCAATGAGAATTACGTTACTCCTGTAATGGGTGAATGTTATTTGTGGGCAGACAGTTAAAACGCGTAACAATTCAAATGATCCAATCATAAAATTGGTTCTGAACTAAAGTGTTTTGGGAACACGTGTTGGCCTGAACTATTTTCGCGAAAATCAGGTTCCCTTGTGCATACTTGAAGTGACAAAGAGTAAGGTAAATTTTAACACGTAGATACATCGTAGCGTTCCTTCATTTGCTTAATAAAGACTCAAATGAATAAGGATGTTAACATTTATACAGACCCTAAGCTTAATATTCCTATATTTGCTGCCCGATATGTGGTACCATTTACATGCAATATGTAGGTTTAAAAAATTCCATTAGAGTTTATGAAGATTATTATAAATTTTTCTTACAGCGTAGATACATTAAAAATTGGTTTTATTCATGGGGACATGCTATAAAAACATGCAAGTTTGCTTTACATTTGTAATTCGACCATACTTTAATTTACATGTGAGTTTCCTTCCATGCATCAGTGGAGCCTTCCGATTTCCGCGGAAAGAATATTATGACCAATTTTATTTTATAATTTTTAGCTCATATCCGCTTTCGTGAGGTTATTTACGCACCAAGAGTTTAGAGTTTCTTCCCACAAACCGCAGACGCACATTGTTGCAGTAAACAAATTCTAATTGGTGACTCGAGTAAGAAAATGTCTTCTAACAAAAGCACAAGGGTGGCCAATAAGAAATATAATTCTGCTGATAAGCCCGTAGGGTAATGAAACCAATCGTGAATGGAGTTGAGTTCAGAGATTTGGGTGGCTCTAAACCACGAGGTATTGAGAGCTGATGAGGGTAAATGAGGTGAGAATGGAGCGGCGTTTGAATGCAAGAGTGGCAAAGCGGGAGATCCCAGAGAAAACCCGCCGACCGGTGGCTTCGTCTTGCACGAGTGACCCGGCCGGGGATTGAACCCGGTCCGCCTTGGTGGGAGGCGAGCAGTCTAATCGCTCAGCCACCGCGGCACCTATCGCGAATAGAAATATTTCTCGCGAAAATCGAGTGACCTTATGTATAGGCTGTTTCGGCAAAGTGAGCACTTTTGAGGCCCTAGTTACTATTTTCTTTCAGCCATTTTTTATCCTTTAACCACCTTTTATAATAAATATTGCCATGTAGGTATAAACACAATGTGTGTATTCTACCGCACACCGAAGTTAACGTCTAAGGCTAAAATAAATATATATTTATTGACTATTACTCCTAATGAGAGTGCTTTTGAAAGTGGCCGCTTTACCGCGAATGGCCTATATTTAGGGCCAGTGACTTTTCGCGTAAAAATCGGAGCACGCAGTAGACTTCAATACTATATACACACCTCAGCTGTTGTTATACCTCCATTGGCTGCTGGTGCCGTGTCCGTCTTTGACCAAGCCACTCAGGACTAAGTAACTCCGACACTGAACCTTCGTGATTCGTGCGCAAATAGTTAACACGGGCCAGAACATTTTTTTGGCAATCAAAGAAGCTGGATGACCCTATAGTGCTTTGGACTGTATCTTGTCCTCGGAATCTTTTCGCGAAATGTCACTGCCTCTACTTATATAAGATTCACATGCAGTCTTGTCAGAAGGGGAATGCCTTCGCACCCAGACACCAGCCAACGAACTAACAACACCGGCTCCAGTATTACCTGAATTTTGAACCCAGCGTGATGACAAACTATAAAGCAAATTTCGCTGCTTCGTCCCATATCGGCGACTGAAATTCAACTGCCACGCACCTATCAGCATGGTAACCAAAACTGGC
Source organism: Clitarchus hookeri (assembly GCA_002778355.1). Taxonomy (NCBI): domain Eukaryota; kingdom Metazoa; phylum Arthropoda; class Insecta; order Phasmatodea; family Phasmatidae; genus Clitarchus; species Clitarchus hookeri. Next base: position 30,620 of record NQII01002081.1, on the reverse strand, counting down.
AAAGGAACAGCATGTGCATGCACCCCTACTCAGCCTTGCTAGCAGCGCCTGTTGTAACGACTCTCGTATGTCCACCCGCTATACCACACAAACACAACCCAGTTATCAAACACAAATATCTGCTAAATACTACAAGCAGAGACCTGCAAAATTCGCGTTATTATTAGGGAGACATGTTAAACTTCAAACACGTGTACCTTTGCAATACGTTTGTCATAGGACCATGTTTGATCTGACACACCCTGNGGCCAGAACATTTTTTTGGCAATCAAAGAAGCTGGATGACCCTATAGTGCTTTGGACTGTATCTTGTCCTCGAAATATTTTCGCGAAATGTCACTGCCTCTACTTATATAAGATTCACATGCAGTCTTGTCAGAAGGGGAATGCCTTCGCACCCAGACACCAGCCAACGAACTAACAACACCGGCTCCAGTATTACCTGCATTTTGAACCCAGCGTGATGACAAACTATAAAGCAAATTTCGCTGCTTCGTCCCATATCGGCGACTGAAATTCAACTGCTACGCACCTATCAGCATGGGAACCAAAACTGGCAAAGGAACAGCATGTTCATGCACCCCTACTCAGCCTTGCTAGCAGCGCCTGTTGTAACGACTCTCGTATGTCCACCCGCTATACCACACAAACACAACCCAGTTATCAAACACAAATATCTGCTAAATACTACAAGCAGAGACCTGCAAAATTCGCGTTATTATTAGGGAGACATGTTAAACTTCAAACACGTGTACCTTTGCAATACGTTTGTCATAGGACCATGTTTGATCTGACACACCCTGGGTAACTCTGCGCCAATAAATGAACTCTTTAACAATCGTGTACCCCAATCGGGTTCAGTTCAGTTAGAAAGTGGTTGGTTTCACACCTAGGCAGCAGCCAATGGAAAAACGACGCCGGCTTCAATATGCACAATAATACGAAGTTCAGCCTGATGCCAAATAATATCGCCAATTTTGCATGGCTCTGTCGATCACATATTGCATGTTGCATGAAAGTCGAAATTATGGTCGGTGCTGTGCAAGTCCAGAAGCAAGCACCAAAAAGGGCATTGCCTTTTAGTGAGCACAGGTTTTGTTGTTGCTGACACACCAGTTATTTTATAACTGATTGCTACATGGGCCGTGGATCTGCTGACGTCCTTTGCATAGCTTCCAAAGTGTCAGTTATAACAAACTCGAAAGAAGTTTCCAGCCCATTAGATTGCTATTTTGGAACATCTCAAATGAAAATAGATGTGTTTGTTAAGAGGTAAAGTCGCCTTTACGTGCATCTGGGTGTCGACCATATGGAATTATGCCGCAATTTTAAAGACAACACCCTGCTACAGGTTCCTCTATTTTAATAAATATTGTTCGGTCACTAACTTTATTTTTAAAGCGCATATTTTAAAAACTTCCTTTTTCGTAAAACGCAAATTCAAAATGTAAATGTAAAATGAAAACTAGTAAACGGAAAGAATATGTTTTTTACTACCATTCTCAGTGATACCAGATTTTCTTGAATGGATTTTAGCGCTATCTAGATTCCATAAGCCTTCCATTATTGATAGGGACATATATATTAGTATGATAAACAGCTATAATAACCATGCTCTTATTTGTTAACGGGGCGCTCTTAACCATGACGGCCATTCCGCACCCCGGCCTCCCAGTAGGCGGGGAAGAGGGATCACGCCCTCTAATCACAGACATGACCAGCGCTTACCGAAATTGACTAAATCCATAGCTCCGACCTTTCATCAGGCCCTACCGAGCGTAGCCCCGATCTGATTTACCAGATCGCACCGAGCATGTCCTACCACAAGGCCTGAGATCCTAGCACTCAGTTAATGATAGGGATAGGAAAAATTCGCGTTTAAAACGACGTGTAGGCTAGGCTGTACAATCCTATGTATTTTCCAGCCTAAGCTTGCTGTCCATTGGCCGCTGCCCAGCGTGCAGCCAGTTTTACCAACGACTGGGTGGCACGGGATTCGGTGCTTCTGTCCTTCCGGGTTTGTAATTGGCGCAGAGTTCACGTGGGCGTGTCTAACGAACTGTGATCCAATTGCGAACGTAAGAGAAATTACATCTGTTTGAAGTCCAGCTTGTCCTAAACTAAATTCGCGGTATTTTCCAGTCCCTAACTATTGACAGCGTGTGTCTGCGAAATACAACTTTCCTAATTGACAAGCCAATTGTGGTCTGGTAACTCCGATACTGATGGACCATTATTAGCGGGCAGCTACATAATAAGTAGAGCCACATTTTTTTTTTTTTCGTGAAAAGATTTAAGCGGAGGCTAGACTTCAATATGCTATGTGCACTTATGCAGCCTTCCTTTGGCTATTGGCAGCTCGATTTTGTGTGAAGAGCATCAGTTACATGGGTGAGCTAATCAGAATTAAGTTTCTTAGTTACTGACAAACAGATAAGACGCGTAACAATTCAAATGGCCCAATCACGATCGTGGTTCTGATCTAAAGTGTTTTGGAACAACTTCTCCGGAAATTTTTTCGCAAAAAAAAGATGCCCCTATAATAAGCTTTAACAAGTAAACCACACAATCATAAAAGTGCTGACATATCAATATTCATTAAACAAATTGGGTAAAATAGTTACGCTCGGTAGTTTTAGAAGACGAGAATTTAACTGAAGTGCACTTAGAGAAAAATTTGTTATAGTCAAGAAAACACTTATTTGTATATGGCCAAGCACATTTTTTTTACACGAGAAATTATTTTGCTGAGTAAAAACATAACTTGAAAATAATCACAATAAATTTTTGTAAAACGAAATTAGCTCTTGAATATACTAAACTACTGTGTCAGGGGAAAAAAATAGAACGTCANATTTTTTTTACACGAGAAATTATTTTGCTGAGTAAAAACATAACTTGAAAATAATCACAATAAATTTTTGTAAAACGGAATTAGCTCTTGAATATACTAAAATACTGTGTCAGGGGAAAAAAAATAGAACGTCGACAAAATATTACTATCAACTGTATACTTTTCCTTGGCCACTCATTTGATTACCTTCATTCATAAATAAAGCAAGAGTTTTCTTTTTTTTGTTACAATTATTATAGTAACAGTGTTTGTTAGNTATCAACTGTATACTTTTCCTTGGCCACTCATTTGATTACCTTCATTCATAAATAAAGCAAGAGTTTTCTTTTTTTTTTGTTACAATTATTATAGTAACAGTGTTTGTTACTGTATTTATTAATGCTTCATAATGGTATAAAAAACCCTTAATAAAACAAGTTCAATGGGAAACTAAAACGCAAAGNCTGTATTTATTAATGCTTCATAATGGTATAAAAAACCCTTAATAAAACAAGTTCAATGGGAAACTAAAACGCAAAGCTGTAAAACTTGAAATATATTGTTTTTACTTACATTGGCTAGTACTTTGAATGTATTTGAAAATATTCACATTCCATCAGTTATTATTTTAGCTGAAATTGCTAGGGCTAATGTTCGGGTGCAGATGAACTAGATTCGAATCACGGCTGGATTTTCGCTTTTTTTTATAATTACCAAAACTTTTTAATGCACGTTGAGTGGAACAAATCTTTGGTTGCTTGAACCAAATCTTACAGTTCGGGGTAAACCAAAAAATGACAAAATAATTTTGTTTCCACGACATAATACTTGAATGCCCTGTACAAACCATTAATTTGGTTGTGCCGAACAAATACTGATTTATTCAATAAAATCTTTTTCTCAGTTTATTGACTTTGATGTGCGAGTTCCCGTTCGCTGACGGACCGCGCGAAGCTATGGGAACGGCACTTGCTTGTGATTGGCTACTATATGCTGCGAAATGTTCCCTATTGGCTGGTCTGCCAGGCGCCGATTGGCGAACGGCGTTCAAACATGTTGCTACTGGTGTTGCTGACTTATACACGTAATATTTAACTGTAGTGAAAATATTTCTAGACAAGTTATATTTCAAAACACTGTAGGGTCATTCACCTGTTTACCTGTATTGATTGGCTGAACTACTTTTTGACTCATGTTAACTGTCTGCACGCGAATTACGTAGGAACGACTGGTGTTTCCGAATTCTGAGTGGCCCGGTCAAATATGAAAACGCCTTCTTAAGCAGACGGCAACCAATGGCAGTAGACAAACTGCTGCTGGGAGCTCATAGTATTGAAGTCTATCGTGTACTCACTTTTTTTTTTGCGAAAATTTACTATCTACAGCGATAGACACGTAGGAACGTTTTAAACAAGCAAACTTCGTCACAATTTCGCATGTGCTTGGGTCCGTAATTGCTCCACTTAGAGTGCCAAGTCTGCTAACAGGGGGAGTGCTGAGCGAGTGACCCGTGATCGCCGAAGAATGGCCGGAAGCCATCTAACTGCCACCTCGTCCTTCGGTTCAACATACGCGTCACAGCGTCCTCTTGCGGACGAACAAAGAGACATCACTCTCGCAACACCCCATTGGGCAAGAGCCTAGCCATGGCTGCGATGTGACAAACCAATTCCTAACTTCCTGTGATTTTCCTGCGATACGGCGCCATCACTCAATCTTTCCTCTCGCTGTGTCCTTTATAGATGACACGTAAATGATTGGGTAAAGAAATTTGGGCGGCTCTTAAAATCGAGGTCTGGAGTGCCGATGAGGGTGAAGCGAGGTGAATATGGAGCAGTTCCGGAATGAAAGCGCGTGGGAGTACGGGAGATCCCCGAGAAAACCCGCCAACTAGCGGCATCGTTTGGAACGTTTCCCACATTCGGAAATCTTGGGTGACCCCGCCGGGAATTCAACCCGGTTCGCCTTGGTGGGAGACGAGTACTCTAACCACTACTATTGGCCGCAGGGACTGAGCGGTTAGACTTCTCACCTCCCATCAAGACGAACCGGGTTCAATCCCCAGCTAGATCACGCCCGGATTTTCGCAAGAGGGAATCGTTTCGGACGATGCCACTGTAGGCGCGTTTTCTCACGGATCTCCCATTTCCCCGCCCTTGCATTTCGGCACCGCTCCATTCTCACCTCATTTCACCCTCATTAGCTNTCTCACGGATCTCCCATTTCCCCGCCCTTGCATTTCGGCACCGCTCCATTCTCACCTCATTTCACCCTCATTAGCTGTCAAGAACGCGTTGTTAAGAGCCACCCAAAGCTGTCAACTCAACAACTCAAAACACTACGCCACCGCGGCCTCTACATAACCAGTAGAGACCTGCAAAATTTGCGTTGTTGCCTGAAGACATAGGGATATGAACATTTGGCGAGTTCATTTCAGGACAAGGTAGACGTCAAACACGTGTACACTGAAGATGAGTTTGCAATTATATCGTAGTTTATTAGACACACCCTGGACGACTCTGAGCCAATAGCAGNTCTCACGGATCTCCCATTTCCCCGCCCTTGCATTTCGGCACCGCTCCATTCTCACCTCATTTCACCCTCATTAGCTCTCAAGAACGCGTTGTAAAGAGCCACCCAAAGCTGTCAACTCAACAACTGAAAACACTACGCCACCGCGGCCTCTACATAACCAGTAGAGACCTGCAAAATTTGCGTTGTTGCCTGAAGACATAGGGATATGAACATTTGGCGAGTTCATTTCAGGACAAGGTAGACGTCAAACACATGTACACTGAAGATGAGTTTGCAATTATATCGTAGTTTATTAGACACACCCTGGACGACTCTGAGCCAATAGCAGNCACATGTACACTGAAGATGAGTTTGCAATTATATCGTAGTTTATTAGACACACCCTGGACGACTCTGAGCCAATAGCAGACTTGCAAGGAAACAAGTAGTGAGTGCCATACTGCCAGGTGTGAAGTAACACTGGCTACTCTCTGGAGCAGCAGCCAATGAACAAACAACTGAGCTTCGTGTATACACAGGTTTGTGGAGTCTAAACTACAGGTCATTGAACTCAGGAAATTTTCCTATCCCTGGGTACAACGTGTCGCCAAAGAACACTGCGAAATTTACAATTCTGTAATTATTGGTTCTGATATGTAACACATAAAGTCCTGCAAACTTAGCGTTATTATTAATAGCCAGGCTCTACGCTAGGAACCAACCCTTGCACTATTTCTCGTTTTACCATTGGAAAATATTTAATTTTACGCGACCAGCATAACTCTGCGNAGGAACCAACCCTTGCACTATTTCTCGTTTTACCATTGGAAAATATTTAATTTTACGCGACCAGCATAACTCTGCGAAAATTTACAAACATTTCCTATTGGTGTAAGCGAATCATCTTCTGTAGAGTAAGAAGGAATTTAGTTTTTCACTGAGGCAGCAAACAAATAACGTTCGCGGGGACACCTGATTTTCAAGAAAAAATTTATGATCAGTTGTATTACATAACACTTTAGCTCAGCACCACGTTTGTGATTATATGACTTACGTGTTGTGCGTCTTAAGTGCATTTCCGCCAATCACAGACTTATCTGTAGGAGTAATCAAACTCTGATTGGCCAGCTGAGAAAGGACATACCTTCAAACAAAGACACGCGGCCAGTAATTAAACGAAAACTACTAATATGCCCATATGGTATTTAAGTTTAACATTTGCAGAAATTTCGTGAACATCGGGTGTCCGTAAACGTACTCTGTTAGCAGGAATTTACACAGGGTTTTGAGCTCTATCTCCATTCGATATAATAACGTGGATATTGCATGTTCCTTAGAAAACACTAATATAGCGTTGTGAGATCTACAGTTTTCGACAAATAATTTGAACTTCAGTGTTCAAAATAATTTTTTTGAACTGAAGCTTTAAACGCGTGCTTATTTTCCCGATTTTTTAGGAGATTTAAACTTTATTTTAGTTGGNAAAACTACTAATATGCCCATATGGTATTTAAGTTTAACATTTGCAGAAATTTCGTGAACATCGGGTGTCCGTAAACATACTCTGTTAGCAGGAATTTACACAGGGTTTTGAGCTCTATCTCCATTCGATATAATAACGTGGATATTGCATGTTCCTTAGAAAACACTAATATAGCGTTGTGAGATGTACAGTTTTCGACAAATAATTTGAACTTCAGTGTTCAAAATATTTTTTTTGAACTGAAGCTTTAAACGCGTGCTTATTTTCCCGATTTTTTAGGAGATTTAAACTTTATTTTAGTTGGGAATTCATGCTTATACTGAGGAATTGCTATGTCTGACCGCATTGTTTCAAAAACTTCGATTTCTAGAGACCTGAAAAAATTGAAGTTCAATGACCTGCAGGATACAGTATGTACAAATATGCCGATATTAACTGCACATTGGTGGTCTGCTATCACAGTGGAAGGCGACTATTGGGCCAGCCTTCTCCAGGTGATGTCACACATCGTGTGGAACAATGGCTAAAGTTACGTAAATACACGTGTTTTGAATTTTAGCTTGTCTCAAAATGAATCCGCGAATTCTTCTGGTCTCTGTAGATCGAAAGCTGAAGGGGTGATCGATAGTTTGCTTTTGATTTTATTCGAAATGGTTAGTTGTTTTTTAGAAATACAGTTATTCTTTAACTTTACTATTTTTTATGTTAAACCGGATTCTTTTCATAAGTTCGACTGCAAACAACTGGTAAAATTTCGGAAGAAAGGAAATTGAGGGAATGTTAGGCGTGAAAATGAACGAGGAAATAAAATTAAGTAGTTGTGAAAGTCGGAAGGCAAACACAGGTCGCAGCGTGGTGGGCTTTCGTCTGGCGCACCGACTAGTGTCAACAAAACCTTACAGCGGGGCTTTTCAACCGGATTGGACTCTAACAACCGGCACTTATGCTTCACTTCCGTCCACCCTTCGACTCAACACTTGAAGAAGAAAACCTCTGTGCACTGTAAAAATGTTTCTTTACTCGAGACACACTTTCGTCAAAGAATACTCACGTATACAGAAATAGCTTGGCGATTCCTTGGTGTGGTAGTGCGCGTTCTGTGATTGGCCGTGCGCGTACGTTTACAAAATGGCGGCGATGGCCAGCAAAATGTTGGAACGCCGTTCGTTAACCAGCGCAGCAGCCAATAGGGACAATTTCCCCATCATGCATTATCCAATCAGATAGCCCGCGGTTGTTCAGTGATCTGACTGCTCGGATTTCAAAACCAATTCTACTCCGTTGTTAAGATTGTGTGACATTTACTTTGTGTGATTTAAATGCGTTCAGACTTGTAAATAATTATTAACGGTAAATTAATTCTCAGGACCCATTCAACTTAGGTAACCAATCGTTCCTCGTGTTTAGAAGCAACCAATTACGAATCATGCATGAGCCGTGGTTTTTACAATAGGATAAAACTACGTTAAATAATTTCAGAGATATCTTGGTATCGCAAGTTGGAAAGAAAAAATTAGCACAAACCTTTACTTCATGATTATTTCAAGTATGTATTTTTCTAGAAATATAATATTTCTGGTAAGTTAATTATTATTTGTTGCTTGGTGATCAAACTTTTCAAAATAAGGAGAATTGTTTTAAAGAATGTCAGCTGATTAATAAAAATAAGACCAGCAAAAATCCTCCCAAAATCTGGAATAGGTCATATATATTTTAAAAATTTAGGAAATCATATAACAACCCTTATACACTGCACATTTTCGTGTTTATAAAAAACATATTTTATTAACTCTTGCCTCACATGAAAAAATATACTGCTTTCGTCCTTTCCTGAACAGTAAATTATCTTTTACCAATTCACTTATATACGAGAGTGACTTTTCTTCAAACGATCAAAACACGTGGTAGCTATATTCCAGTTTCACATGCAGGCTCCAACATGCTTCCCTTTGTCATTGTTCTATGTTAGCATTAGAAGACATCTCCTTGCTTGGCCAAACCACAAAGGATTCTGTATTTCTTACTAAACGTCCATGATTCACGTGAGTAAAATACTTACCAATCAAGAAATTAAAAAACATATCAGTTAAGTATATCCTTTATTTAAATATTAATGTGTAATATTACTTACCTGAACTTACAATTTTTTCCCGAAGCGATATTGCTAGAGAACAGAAAAATTCGCGAGTTCAATGACATGTAGGCTAGACTCTACAGACTTATGTACAAATATGCGGATATCAACTGCACATTGGTTGTCTCCTGTCAGAGTAGAAGGCGACAATTGGACACCGTTCTCCAGGANAATATGCGGATATCAACTGCACATTGGTTGTCTCCTGTCAGAGTAGAAGGCGACAATTGGACACCGTTCTCCAGGAAGTGTCAAACACCGTGTGGACCAATGGCTAAAGTTATATAAACACACATGTTTTGAGTTCTAGATTGTCTTAAGATGAATCCACGAATTCGTCAGGTCTCTCGTAATTGCTTATTTTCTCTGATATTCAGATTAATTTAAATATAAAAAGTTATACAACACAAACTATTAAATTTTAAAATTAAGTTTGTTGTACAACGTGAGATATTTTTCGTCGTCTTTGAAATACTTTCACTTAGGCTAACTGATAGATGCTCACTATTAGGTGCATGTCACGTTAATCATTAATCACNGTCTTTGAAATACTTTCACTTAGGCTAACTGATAGATGCTCACTATTAGGTGCATGTCACGTTAATCATTAATCACAAAAGTGGATCTGATCTAAAATGTTATGAAATACGACTAGTCAGGAACCTGTTAGCAGGTAGGAACACCTGATTTTCGTGAAATTAATGTGAAATTTTGGTGAAATTTCGACATCCTACTGGCATGTAGGGTGCACGTTAAACTGAGCACTCTTAAATGCCTTGCTTAAGAGCTGCTTGTATACTCATTGTGTATTCATCCTCCATATGTAGAGGTGATGGTNGCACTCTTAAATGCCTTGCTTAAGAGCTGCTTGTATACTCATTGTGTATTCATCCTCCATATGTAGAGGTGATGGTTTATCACGGGGAAAGTTGATTGTTTGCTAGGATTCAACGTACTGTACACATGTCAGACAGTTTTCTTTCCTTATTGGCTGTCATGCATGTATGAAGCTTCTACCCCATTTCACTGGCCCAATGAGGATTCTGATACTATAAGGAAGAACGTTCGTGATTGGTCTGCATACAACTTAGCCTAGTCAAAAATTTGTTTATCCAATCATGAAAGAATAAACTGGTTAGAGGGTTGCAGAGGAAAGATACATACATCTAAAGTTCGTCATCTTGCTAAATGAACACCCGATTATTAGTTGTCACTAAAAACTTTTACGTGCCGTTTATAGCATGATTGTCGAGTTTGGGCTTAATAAAACTTGCCTTCTAAGAAATGGTAAGCTCTCTGTTACTTAAACAGTGCTGCAGTTGAGTTGCACAATATTTCTCTGGTTCTTGTTGTGCCTCGTATCTTATCTTGGACGTTGTTTGATAAACTTAATAACAGTAACAAGTAAAGCAAAGAACAAACGATTTTTGGAAACTGTGATGGCAAAAGAAAGCACGTAGACTTAAAGTAGTTCAACTTGGTTATAATTAGCTCGAGCCCAAAAGTGTTAAAATAAATTTTATATTATCTAATTTCTTGCTTACATTTTTATCCACTATATTGGAAATCCAATTATCTATATTTAGTTACTGCAATNTATATTATCTAATTTCTTGCTTACATTTTTATCCACTATATTGGAAATCCAATTATCTATATTTAGTTACTGCAATCTTTGAACGCGTAAATATTATACACTTATACAGTTCTGATCTGGAAACACTTTTGGCGTAAAATACTTTAAATCTGCAAAATAAATTCCTTTTTAAATAAACTAACGTCTCTATTCCCAAATAACCTAGACAAGCTATTTGTAGAAAAAGAGTCATATCGTATTCAGAANTATATTATCTAATTTCTTGCTTACATTTTTATCCACTATATTGGAAATCCAATTATCTATATTTAGTTACTGCAATATTTGAACGCGTAAATATTATACACTTATACAGTTCTGATCTGGAAACACTTTTGGCGTAAAATACTTTAAATCTGCAAAATAAATTCCTTTTCAAATAAACTAACGTCTCTATTCCCAAATAACCTAGACAAGCTATTTGTAGAAAAAGAGTCATATCGTATTCAGAANTAAATAAACTAACGTCTCTATTCCCAAATAACCTAGACAAGCTATTTGTAGAAAAAGAGTCATATCGTATTCAGAACATTTACTGTTAAACAGATCGAGGGCATAAAATACAGGTATATGGCCTTGCAAAAATCGTGCACTAAATGTATACAGAAAACACGTACAGCAATAACTTGCAAGTGATATGATGATACATTTACCTTTTTATTAATGTTATAACCTGAAAAACGAATTTAATATTTGGAGGGCCACCCGATTTTCGCGAAAATAATTCCACGGATGCTAGATTTAAATTTTCTTCTTGCATACCTGCAATATTTCTTGCGTTATTAGCCGCGTGCCTTCGTCGAAAACAGTTCGGTGATTGACTGGCCCAATGAGGATGTAATTACTGCGGTGCTGAAGGTCTGCGATTCGTGGACCGGGCCAATCAGACGCGTAGCAGTTTGAACCAACCGATCGCGCAAGTGGATCTGAGTCGAAGTGTTTTGAGACACAACTTCACGTGAAATCTTTTCGAGGAAATCAGGTGCCCCTAAGTCCGAGTATAAAAGACTCTCCGTCAACGGAAGCCAGTACAAAGATTTGGCGCGTAAATGATTGTTTCCGGAGCCTTTGAAGAACGGAGGAATATATCCCGGAGCATGACGACTTCCCGAAATTCAGGACACTCTACAAATGTAACNCTTTGAAGAACGGAGGAATATATCCCGGAGCATGACGACTTCCCGAAATTCAGGACACTCTACAAATGTAACATGCAAGGCTCGAGTACACAAAGGGTTTTTCCAGTCTAGTGAATTTTCGGTGTGTCTAATAATTATAGTCTGTTGAAGGTTGATTTTAAAATATTGAGAAGCCCTAGTCAAGATAAATGTTCTACCTCATCTTGTATTCTCCTAGCATACGTGTAACTAATATCGCCCTGGAACATCTCTCTATATTCATCCCTCATCCAAAGTAATACGTCGAATTGTTAGGAAAATGTACGTGATAATAACAGGTAGTCATACCTGATTTTTGCGAAAATATTTCAGGACAAGTAGGTTTCCAAAATACTTTCGTTGAGAACCGCTTTCGTGATTGGATCACTTAAATTGTTGCATGTCTTATCTGTCTGCCCGCGAATCACGGACGGTCAGGATAGGGGAAACTTAATTCTGATTGGCTCACTCATGTAACAGACTCTCTTCACTCAAAGACAAGCGGCCAGTAGCCAAGGGAAGGCAACAAGTGTGCACATAGCATATTGAAGTCTAGCCTCCGCGTAAAGCTTTTTGCGGAATAACAGGTGACCCTACTAAAAAGCAATTATGTGCTTTCATGTGTATAGAACAAGAAACTCAGGCTTAGAACGCAAACAACTTTAACATTACGCTCTTAATACAGCGAGAACCCTTAGAACAAATTTATATTTATTCGCCATCGACGTAACTGGGATTCTGCGTGTTAATGTGTGGTTGGTTATGAGCAGTGAATTTTATCAAAGTTAGGTTTACAAATTTCTTATTTTATTATGAACAACCTTTAATGATAAAAAATATCAGCACCTGCAAGACAAAACTCGCACAGGTAAACTATCATTGTTTTACTAATATTTCAGGTTCTTACGAGAACACTAATATCAAGCAACAATGATGTTAACGAATAAAAATAATATTTCTTTAATATCACTAAACCGAGCACGATAGGTCTTTATATATATCATGTTTAGACATTTGCAAAATTCAGCTTATTATTTGGTATCAGGCTGAACTTTACAATACTGTATATACCGGAGTCGGCGTGCGTCGTTTCTCCACTGGCTGTTGCATAGATGTGAAGCCACGCCCTTTATATCAGAACTGCACGTGATTGGGGCGCGCAATTGTTAAGTGTTTATTTATTGGCGCAGAGTTACCAAGGGAGTGTTAGAGTAAGCATGGTTCAGTAACAAACGTATTTCAAATGTACACGCGTTTGAAGTTTAACGTGTCCTCAAATAATAACTCAAATTTTGCATGTCTCTAATCATGTTACACACAAAGGGCATTTCATTCGGGGGGAAATCATTTTGGCTTTCCATCAGCCGACATCCTGGAACTGACAAACGTTGCAATGAGAAAAAAATTATTTTGTTTTTCTAATTTGGTTACCCCAAATAAATATTTCGTTGGCCCAGGTAAAGATTTGTTTCTCTGTACGTACATTAAACAGTTCCTGTTGATATAAACAAATTGGAAGCACAAACGAGATCAGAATCTGCATTACCCGCGCCCGAACAATACGTCCTAGCGTCAACAGCTAAAATCACTCAATTTAGAACGCTTTTAAATACATCCCATTTAAATACTGTACAACGTGCGCAATTGAATATTTTAAGTTGTACAGCTTTACCTTATAGATTCCTGTTGAGCTTGCTTTTTTTAAGATGTTAATTCCATAATTAAGAGCAGTAAGTACTGAAACATTTTTGCGAAATAGTTGTTTGCTTTGCGCGAGTACGCGCATTTCAGTAAATACGTGTTGTGGAAATACGGTGTTTTGCCTGAAATTAAAAAAAATACTATTAACCATGTCCCTATCTTTTTACTTCTATTATATTAAGTGTATTTATGGATAAAAAGGCGAGAGAATGGTGAAAGTTCGCATATTTAAATCGTGCCTATGCAGTTTCTTTAAGCGGCAACAGAAAAGTACGACTACACCCGCGCAGTTTAATCTGTGGGCTTCCATCGCGTGTAATCAAGTGCCACAGTACAGGACCACGCCTTGCGCGTAGGGGAGATGAGGCGCTAGAAGTGCGTGTTACTGTCGCCCGTATAGCACCCTCGCTTCGCGACCTTCAACACACAGCCACATGCTCATCTTAGGCCTCAATACATTCACTCATGAACACTACTACTATTCTTATTTACACAAAAATTACAAACTCTCGAGCTATGTTTTCAAACGAAGGCAATCAAACGACAAATGAACGGCAGAACAAATATTTACAGTTGATCCAATAAAGTATTCTGTCGACAATCTTCTGCCCCAATGCAGATGCTTTTTTTTAATTCGAACACGTGTTTTTTTTAGATGAACAAAATAAATTTAGTTGCTTTTGAAGTTTTGTTTACCTAACGGAATATTTTGTTGCGGCAACTTAATATATTTTTTGCCCTATACAAGCAAATATTTTGTTTTCCTTTCTGTCAGAATGCCCAGCAGTGGCTATGGGCGTACGCATTCGCTGATTGGCCACGCGAGGCTCTGGGAACTGGCCTTGTCTCTGATTGGTCACTGCATGTATTCAAATGCTCCAAATTGGCTGTGCTCTCAGTTGGCCAGTGCGCTACCAGGCGCTTATTGGCAAACAGGACCACGCTATGTTGCCGAACAGTGAGTTTTATTTTTTGCTGGAGTGCGCGGTTAATAGCTTCTGCATCAACACTTCGAGTGGTTAACAGATTTACTGGAAATCAAGACACGATGAAGCTGAGCCAACTATATTCACGACTGCATGACCATAAATACACTCATGTGTAGCCGCAACCCCACTCGTCACTCACGCTCCTCACGATTTCACGTATCACCCCCACTCATGCACTGGAATCCCGAGTGTGCTGGACCTCGCGCTGGGCATGCCCTGGCCGAGGGTCAGCGCACTCGAGGTGATCCCAGAGCTCAACTCAGAACATTACCCTCTAATTGACACTCTCCACACAATCATCGATCACTCACCTCGCACCCCCATCTTCAACTACAAGTTGGCAAACTGGCAAAGCTTCAAAGCTACGCTAGATGAGCAGTTCGACCTGCAACACCATTTATAGTATAACGATTATAGAGGATGATTACTTTGCATTATTTATTCATTTCGCTTTGACCTGCAAATTTCACGTTATTATTTAAGGGCATGTTAATTTTAAATAAATATAACTTTGCAATATTCTCGTCATTGTAAAATAATTTATTTGACACTTCCTGTGTAACTCTGTGCCAATAAACAACACTTAACAAAGGTGTGGGCCAATCACGTGCAGTTCACTCGTGAAAAGCGTGACTTCACATCTGTGCAGCAGCCAATGGAGAAGCAACGCCGACTCGAGTAAACGCAGAACTGTGAAGTCTAGCCTGATGCCAAATAAAAAACATGAATTTTGCACGTCCCTAGCCATCAGTTATGTTCGTCTCCATACTCCCGTTTGCAACCCAGTTATTCATTCACACGACACCTGACACTGTACAACGTTCATTACCGCCCGGCTCTCGGCCTGAAATTGCCGAGTTGAAAGTGTCCCAAACACACGGCGCTGCTGTCGACAGAAACGCGTTAATGTAGCGTATTCACCTGGCGACAAGCTAGACTCCACGATTCTTTGTGTACTCGACCCTCAGTTAGTTGTTCATTGGCTGTTGCTCCAGTTTAACCCCAGACCAGGTAGTGGAGTGAGTAAGTGAGTGAAGAGATTTGGGCGGCTCTTAACAGCGAGGTCTTGAGAGCCGATGAGGGTGAAGTGAGGTGAATATGGAGCGTCTCCGGAACGAGGAGTTCCCCGAGAAAACCAGCCGATAAGTGGCATCGTCCGGCTCGATTCCCATTTGCGAACATCCGGAGTGAACCGGCCCGGTATTGTACCCGGTTCGCTTTGGTAGGAGGCGAGCAGGATAATCGCTCAGCCACAGTGGCCCCAGGTAGCAAATTATTCGGTCCTGGTTTTCTTGCGTCGTATTTAATGGTTCAAATGCGTCCAAAGTGTGGATTACTAACTTCCATATTGTTAACCAGAAACCCAACATGATGT
Source organism: Clitarchus hookeri (assembly GCA_002778355.1). NCBI lineage: Eukaryota > Metazoa > Arthropoda > Insecta > Phasmatodea > Phasmatidae > Clitarchus > Clitarchus hookeri. The sequence goes on along the minus strand of NQII01002081.1, from coordinate 14,798 downwards.
CTTACCTGTCTTCAAATTAATTCGCAAAATTTCCTCGACTCTAGTCATCAAATTACTTTCTTACATTGACAGTATATAATATTCTAGCTGTCGTGCTAATTACGGTTTTACAAGAAAATAAAAATTTTTAATTGTAATATTCTTATAAACAGTGTTGTTATGAAACTAAGAATATAAGTTACAAAATCGATAAAAATTAAATGTTTCTTCTAAAATCACGACTTCAATAAAAAAGATTGTTTTTAACTGGTGCACTCCGATATATTTTTGGGCACGTAGTTCCAAGTGTGAAAAATCTTGCACGTGTTCGTGGCTTATTTTTATGTTCTGTCCGTGCTAAATTAAGCTTGCCTGCAGAGCTCCAGGGTAGTAATAAACCAACAAAGGNCGCTTATTTTTATGTTCTGTCCGTGCTAAATTAAGCTTGCCTGCAGAGCTCCAGGGTAGTAATAAACCAACAAAGGAAAAACAAATTATAGGCAACTCAGTCAAGCGTAAAACTGGTATCTTTCTTTTTTCTTCTTCTCTCTCTCTCTCTCTCTCTCTCTCTCTCTCTCTCTCTCATTGTCTCGCACGCATGAACTTTTTTGCAACTGCCCATTAAGAAATGTACGTCTCTAATACACACAACTAAAAAACTAACATGTTTCTAAAATTAATTCTCTAGAAATTACCATCCAGAATTTTTTGTAGCAATTGAAGTAAGCACATTAATTGTTACGGTACGTGTGTCTGAATAATTAACAAACAAGTGTTGTTTATTTAGAGCCTAAAATATTATGACGACTCATTTGGCAGCCGAGTACACTTCAAGAACTTATTATGTTGGTGTACTTCTGTGAGNTTATGACGACTCATTTGGCAGCCGAGTACACTTCAAGAACTTATTATGTTGGTGTACTTCTGTGAGTGTACCGCAGTTCTGTAAACACCTTGTGTGTAATCACTAATTTATTTTAACTTTATACAAGCAATTATTTCGAATATATTTGCCAACAATTAACTTCGAACACCACAACTAAAATGTTGTATCTTTACGGCGCAGCGTGTAATGAAACACACGAAATGGTTTGTTTGTCTCAGGTTTTATAATACTCATGAATTATACAGTACATTTTTGTTAACCCTTTCTGCCCCAGTGTAATTAGTTGTGTACATTAAGCACGTGTATGTAATTTTGGTCTGTCAGCACACTGCAAAGTTTCATGATTAGAGGCCTGAAGATTCGCGGATTAATTTCGGATCAAGCTGGAATTCAAAACACGTGCGATTATATAACTTTAGCAATTGGTCCGCTCGGTGTTCGACACCTCCTAGAGAAGGCTGGCCCAATCATAGCGTTCCACTGTGACAGCAGACAACCAATGTGTAGAGACCGGAGGAATTTGTGGATTCATTTTGGGACAAGCTAGAATTCAAAACACGTGCGATTATATAACTTTAGCTATTGGTCCACGAGGTGTGGTGACACCTCCTGGGGAACGGTGTCAAATTGCCTCCTTCCACTGTGACAGCAGACAACCAATGTGCAGTTTATGTCGGCATAGTTGTGCATAATACTGTAGAGTCTAGCCTACAGGTTATTCAAATCGCGATATTTTCAGGTGTATATTAATGATTAATGAGCTCTCTTGTGGGTAAATAATTCGCAACCGTTTTACTGGTCTAGTATATAATTGGTTGATATAACTGTAGCCGAACATATAGCCTACAGCTCATTGGCTGTGACAACGAAACAAGCTTTGTGTCGACTTAAGTACAGCACGCATCATATTTTTTATTAATTTGCAACTCCTGAAACCGTTAATTAAAGTGGGTCTGAAAGGGTTAAAATTCGAAGATTTCATTATCACGGTCATTTGAGCACTTTTGAATTCAACCTCTGAAAAAATGTCACTGCTCTCACGTGCAAATGTTTTAACGGGCACACTGGCTGGCATACATCCAGTTATGTTGACGACGACACGAAGGAGGGAAAGTAGTTCACAGTCTTAACCTTGAATTTACTGTGTCAGGTAAACATTTGTGAATACTTAAAAGACTTAATTGTCTTACTTTTACCTAACGCACATAAATGTAAGCATTAGCAAATTTGGAAAATTTTTAACTCTTCTAATAATTTCACAATTTCATTTGACCGACGCTTGAATGAAGAGATGAGACACCTTGAAATGTTAATTTTACATATGGTGTAATAATACACAATATGCTTAAAAGTAGATCCTGAGTATGGCTTTGGAAAGTGCTGAGTTTACCACGAGCAGCCTAGTGAGCTGCAGAATTCTCGTCGTTATTTGGAGATCGTTGAACATCAAGCAAGCGTATCTTTGCTCTACGTTTGTCACTGGGCCATACTTTACTACTGAGATTGTTCTTCCAGTGTCTCATCTGAAGAAAGGGACATATTTAATGCCCCGAAACGTCGTGAAGACATATAATATTATTACTGTGTTACACTTTTTTCGTCGTTCTGTGCTCTCTGTGTTTCTATCGTTTCTTTTCTCTTCTTATTTTTATGGTTCCTGTGTAGTTCGTAGTGTCGAATTACTTGGTTTTATAATCTGACAAGGAATACTTTTTCCTGATTTGTTTTTCATTGTGGTTTTTTCCTAATTGCGTGAGTGTTTATTGTTCAGCTGCGTCCACTCATATCGTTTTTGCACTGTTTTGTTCACTTGTGTAGTGTTTTAGTTTTCGTCATGGTGTTGTCTTTTCTTTTGGTTTTATTTTGTTGTCTGTCCTGTTTTGTAATAATAAGTTGATTTTCCATATTTCTGTATTTTTAATTATATACATATTTGTTTTCTATTGACGAGGAATCAGCTTTTCCTAGTCGTCTGTCTGTGGTGTTGTGAAAGGTTTTTTTTTTTTCGTTTTCGTCTCGCTGAGTTCTGCGTGTGTGCGGTTTTGTTGAGTCTCAAGGTCGGAAATGGGCACAGTCCAATCACACCATCGTAATGATATGAACTCACCATTGGCATTGAACATTAAAGATAAAACCATACTTACTGTGACACGCCCCGGGGTAACTCTCAGCCAACAAATGCACATCTCACAGTAGTGTGCCCCAATCACAAGCAATTCAGTAGAAAACAGAGTGATGTCACATCTAGGCAGCAGCATATGGAGAAACGACGCTGAATCGTCTACATACATACGGCGAAGTTTAGTTTGATGTGAAACAATAACGCGAATTTTGCACTGCCCTACACGTGCCGCAGTAGAGTGTAAAATTCACCCTAGCCACGCTTTCATTGACAAATACGAGAGTTGCAAATAAGAATTGTTACAAAGCGCACTGTACCTACGCCGACGCAGCACTTGTTTCGTTATCACAGCCAATGGGCTGCAGTCTTTGTGCTCAGCTGCAGTAATATCATCCAATCATAACGTGGAGCAGAAACACGGTTTACGAATTAGCTACCTACAATTAAGGCCATTGGCATTTGAGCTTCACAGAGTACAGCAAAGACCAAAAGTGGCCTTCGAGTGTGTTATGTACACAATTGTGTACACTAGATCTTAATGGGCTAATTTATTTGTTGTGTTAAAAAAATGTATTGCTTACTAGTTTACAAAGAATTGTTTGTAAAAATACATAAGGTTTTTACAAGTAAAGTCTGAGTCAGCAACAATAAGTAAGAAAAAGATATAACTACTGTAAAATAACAAACATTTCTTGGGTCAAAATAGAATAGAATACACTCGTTATAGTTTGTAATATCATACCTGGCTGATAAAGTTATGACTTGGTTAATTTATTTGCAGGCTAATCACAAACATTCTGATTTAGAGATCCATAATCCTCATTACACCAGTGAAATGAGATAGTAGCTCCATACTTGCTTTACAGCCTATAACGAAATAAAACTGTCTAACTTTTGTAAAAAAACGTTACATATACCGAACAGTCAACTTTTGGAGCGATAAACCATCGTTACGGCCATTCGATTTTGGCGAAAATAATTTCATGGGAGCTAGATTTCAATATTCTAGTAGCTCAGCTACAGTTTCCTTCGTTGTTAGCGGCGTGCCTTTGTCGAAGACAGTGAGAGAGAGAGAGAGAGAGAGAGAAAGAGAGAGAGAGAAGTTACTGCAGTACTGAATGTCTGCGACAGAAACCTTAGACGTGTAGAAGTCGAAAATATCCAATCGCGAAAGTGGATCTGAGTTTAAGTGTACTGAAACACAACTTGACAGGAACTATTTTCGCAAAAATCGGGTGGACGTAACAATTTTATCTAGCAATAAAATGACCAAGTCATTAACGACACGGGCTTTGCATTATAATAGCAGTCAATAAACACATGACAGTGGTTTGGCTTGTAAGTTTAGCCTGCTGCATAATGAATGCAGGAAATACAAATGGCTGCACTAATAACCATAACCGCGCAACAAAACGGTGGTCCAGTCGTCGCCTTCCACTCTGAAAGCAAGCAACATATGAATGGGTCGACCAGAATTAGACAGCCCGATTAATGAAGGTCTGTGATTCGTTGACAGGTGCCTAATACGTAAGTACACCCTATTTTCGTGAAAATAATTGCTATCAAGTTGTGTTTTAAAACAATTTAAATGAGATCTACTTTCACAAAAGGGTGGTTTCAACTGCTGAGCGTCAAATGCATGTGCCCGCGAATCACAGTCGTTCAGTACTGGAGTCACCTGATTATCATAGTAAACGCACTGCATGAGTGCAAGTAGGGTATTGAAATTTAGCCTGGGTGGAATTCTTTTCGCGAAAATCGGGTGTCCCTACAAATAAGCATTGTAGCTGAGATATACAAACGTGATAGTGAATCTGACTTGAAGCGTTTTGAACTGCAACAAGACGCATAACTCTTTTCGGGACACGAGTGTCTCTAATTATAGGAAAGTAAGCGAAAGTCTAACGTGCAGGTAACTGAACTGGCGAATTTACACGTCTCCTAACTGTTAACAATTTCCGTGTATGCAGGGACATTTTGACGGTAAAATACACTTAATTGGTGAAAACGCAATCCGTTATAATTTAAAACGGAACGACATCCTCAAATGCAGATTACGGAACGTCCCCGTATTTCAGAGAGCTTCGGGTTTCGGGAACGAACAAAGCCGAGTATACACGAAGCTTTTTGCGCCCCACTGTAAACAGAAAATTATAGTTCCTTTGGCAGCTAGGATGTCCTCGCCAATTAGACAGGTTCGTTCGAGTTGAGAGATGTTGGGGGCTATTGACAACGAGGTCTGGAAAGCTGAGCATTCGTTCGAACACCAACAAGTATCGCGTGGTATATGCTACCGTTGGTAACACGTAAAGCTTCGAAACATTACTAGAAACTGGCTTCGTTCGCGTGGGCTGTACCGTTTTCAACTTCTACACCCAACCATAACTTCGTGCTTTTGTTGCCGGAAGTAGTATTTTGGTTGCTTAATTTTTTTTTTTTTTTAAGAATTTGACAATATGTGATATTAAATTAATTTTGATTAACATATTTTCTAAATTTACACGCACAGAATAAGTACATTTGAAGTCTTTATAATTGTAGGAAATTGAATGAAAATAGTTTCTCAGTTTAGCTCTGAGGCGATCGGCTGGCGACTTGTACACCCTCTGCTCTCGTCAGCACATCAACGTGTACCCACCTACACCTTGCACACCTTTGTGTGCTGAAGTTGCAGAAGGTACCAACCGCGCGGCAAACCTGTGTCACATTTCCGGACCTTGTTTACTTACAGCAAGGTCGTAGGTGACTGATAATGGACAAGGACCCTGCAGCTTTGGATTTTATTTAACCCATTCTGACACAGTGTACAGAATTGTGTACGTTACGCATGTGTAAGTTGTCTTGGTCGGTACTGCACATTGCGAAGCTCAATGACCAATGATCTTACCTGTGGGTAAATGATTCGCAAACCGTCTCACTGGTCTAGGACATGATCGGTTCATATTACTGTAGCCGAACATATTGCTTTGATCTCATTGGCTGTGACAACGAAACAAGAGTTGTATTCACTTTAGTACAGCACGCATCATAAAATTTTTAGTTTTCAACGCCTGCAACCATAAGTTAAAGTGGTTCAGAAAGTGTTAAAATCTTTAGAAATTTATTTTTATACACAATAAATAGGGATACCCAAATTTTGCGAAAATATTTCCACGCTCGTTAGATTTCAATGCCCTTCCGGTGCATCATCAGTTTTCATTTACGTGTTGGCCACGTGTCTTTGACAGGAGACATTTTTTACTTGAATATTCAATTATAATTAAGTTACTCCGTTAACTCCCAACATTCCTGGACAGGCACCTAACACGAGTGCCACCAAAATCATACAATCACGAAAGTGTATATGCACTGTAAACAATGTTCGTGTTTGTACAAGGAATTCTTTGGCAACCAGTTTCCAAAGATATTTTTGTAACACTTTAAATAAAGTAGACTAAATTTCTCAAAATCATAGCGAGGAACGTGTGAAACTAATATTGAGTTCTTACTAGGAAGTGATGTAAACTTCCGTTCATTATAAATATTGAGCTACATAAACAGTTTTGTATGTTTTCTAAAATAACGTGTTGTAAATATACACTATTATATCTGCAGAGTCACAAGACCAACTTAACTAACAAAACTTTGCTCTTATTTTTGCACCGAATACGACAGTAAATGCCTTCAAAATATCAGTTAAGCTATTCCGTTAAAAAGAACGCATTTGTAAAATTTTAAGAGTAGTGTGTAGGTATGAAACATAAACATTAACATTTAATGAGTAAAAGCATCACGCGCTTTTTTAATTATGGTAGGTATATTATGATTATCTGAATTGTTTTAAGTGTTAATATGTAAATGTTCAGTTTAACCAAAAATAAGACACTTTTATTCTAACACGGGTTTATTATAACGCTTGTGATACATGAAATAATTAGGAAACAACTAAACACGTCTTTTTCCCCCACAACAAAAATAGAGAAAACCCAAAATCAATTAATAAAGACTTATCAAACCATCCCTAATTTTAATATCATAATAATAAGAACAGAAAGCTAATTCAAACCTTACTCTACACTGTAACTCTAAAAGCCATAGCCGCNGACAATATGTGATATTAAATTAATTTTGATTAACATATTTTCTAAATTTACACGCACAGAATAAGTACATTTGAAGTCTTTATAATTGTAGGAAATTGAATGAAAATAGTTTCTCAGTTTAGCTCTGAGGCGATCGGCTGGCGACTTGTACACCCTCTGCTCTCGTCAGCACATCAACGTGTACCCACCTACACCTTGCACACCTTTGTGTGCTGAAGTTGCAGAAGGTACCAACCGCGCGGCAAACCTGTGTCACATTTCCGGACCTTGTTTACTTACAGCAAGGTCGTAGGTGACTGATAATGGACAAGGACCCTGCAGCTTTGGATTTTATTTAACCCATTCTGACACAGTGTACAGAATTGTGTACGTTACGCATGTGTAAGTTGTCTTGGTCGGTACTGCACATTGCGAAGCTCAATGACCAATGATCTTACCTGTGGGTAAATGATTCGCAAACCGTCTCACTGGTCTAGGACATGATCGGTTCATATTACTGCAGCCGAACATATTGCTTTGATCTCATTGGCTGTGACAACGAAACAAGAGTTGTATTCACTTTAGTACAACACGCATCATAAAATTTTTAGTTTTCAACGCCTGCAACCATAAGTTAAAGTGGTTCAGAAAGTGTTAAAATCTTTNACACGCATCATAAAATTTTTAGTTTTCAACGCCTGCAACCATAAGTTAAAGTGGTTCAGAAAGTGTTAAAATCTTTAGAAATTTATTTTTATACACAATAAATAGGGATACCCAAATTTTGCGAAAATATTTCCACGCTCGTTAGATTTCAATGCCCTTCCGGTGCATCATCAGTTTTCATTTACGTGTTGGCCACGTGTCTTTGACAGGAGACATTTTTTACTTGAATATTCAATTATAATTAAGTTACTCCGTTAACTCCCAACATTCCTGGACAGGCACCTAACACGAGTGCCACCAAAATCATACAATCACGAAAGTGTATATGCACTGTAAACAATGTTCGTGTTTGTACAAGGAATTCTTTGGCAACCAGTTTCCAAAGATATTTTTGTAACACTTTAAATAAAGTAGACTAAATTTCTCAAAATCATAGCGAGGAACGTGTGAAACTAATATTGAGTTCTTACTAGGAAGTGATGTAAACTTCCGTTNAATTTCTCAAAATCATAGCGAGGAACGTGTGAAACTAATATTGAGTTCTTACTAGGAAGTGATGTAAACTTCCGTTCATTATAAATATTGAGCTACATAAACAGTTTTGTATGTTTTCTAAAATAACGTGTTGTAAATATACACTATTATATCTGCAGAGTCACAAGACCAACTTAACTAACAAAACTTTGCTCTTATTTTTGCACCGAATACGACAGTAAATGCCTTCAAAATATAAGTTAAGCTATTCCGTTAAAAAGAACGCATTTGTAAAATTTTAAGAGTAGTGTGTAGGTATGAAACATAAACATTAACATTTAATGAGTAAAAGCATCACGCGCTTTTTTAATTATGGTAGGTATATTATGATTATCTGAATTGTTTTAAGTGTTAATATGTAAATGTTCAGTTTAACCAAAAATAAGACACTTTTATTCTAACACGGGTTTATTATAACGCTTGTGATACAAGAAATAATTAGGAAACAACTAAACACGTATTTTTCCCCCACAACAAAAATAGAGAAAACCCAAAATCAATTAATAAAGACTTATCACACCATCCCTAATTTTAATATCATAATAATAAGAACAGAAAGCTAATTCAAACCTTACTCTACACTGTAACTCTAAAAGCCATAGCCGCTTGTTTTTTTTTTAACTTTATTGCAAATGAACTTAATAACTTTAATCCAAATTTAAATTTAAATTAAAAAATA
>NQII01002080.1:779107-800770 GCA_002778355.1 Clitarchus hookeri | reverse complement strand
AAAAAAAAAAAAAAAAAAACCGCAAACCATAATATTTTGTAAGGAAACATGATACAAAAATATGTATGTCATTGATCCGCGAAATACCCTTTTTTGATTTATTAGTTCATTCACAAAGTATTATTTTGGTAATAAATTTAAATAGCCAGAACAGAATTCCTTCCTTTGAAGACTGAGTAGGTTGTTTACGTCAAAGAAAAACTTCTTTCATGCACTTGACTAATCATGTTACGGTATAAAAATCTAATTTTTCACCCACGATTATGCTACCAGCTTAACTGTTAATTTTTGTGTTCTGCGAATGCCTATTGTGAAATTAATTAAAATGACTTGTATCATGGAGATGATTACGAAAATGTAAATAACACGTACTGCAAAAATTTTTATACATCAAAATTAATCAGAATTTGTTATGGTTAATGAAGAGCTCAAAAATACTTTATATTTAAGTCATATCATAGTTTAATTATTATTTTAAGGAATTCTAGCTTATCAGTGTTGTTTCCAAAGATCTCGGGCAAATTTTGCAAATTCACTTGACGAAAATCTCAACTCCAAAATGTGTTAATCTCGGTTCCTTTTGCAATCGTGCGACAGCTTTTTACACACGTCGTGCAGCGATATGAAGCAGAAAAAGAAATCGAGCAAGAATAAAAGAACTTAAAACCGTGGTATAGGCTGTTCATGGTAAAGCGAGAATTTTTGAGGACCTAGTCACTTTTTACTTTCAACAATTTTTTTTTATTCTTTGAGAACCTTTTTAAATAAATGGTTTCATGTAAGTAATGAGCACAGTGTGTGTATTCCACCGCACTCGGAAGTTAACTTCTAAAGCTAAAATAAAATACATTTATTGGCTATTATTCCAAATGAGAGGGCTTTCAAAAATGCTCACTTTAACGTTAATAGCCTATACCAAGTCTGGCCACCTAGGGGAACATGGTTCGATTCCCGGCGGGGTCGCTCCCGGATCTTCGCATGTGAGAATAAAATCCGGGAGTGACCCGGCCAGGTATTTCACCCGGTTCTCCTCGGTGGGAGGCGAGCAGGCAAACCGCTCAGCCACCGCGGCTCCATGACACACACAACTTAGCGCATAATCCAACTAGGATGCAAACTTTATTTATCGATAAGAGCGAACGATATGGTATTAAGTAATTTTAATTGTTTGTCCCAAGTGATTTTAAACAGAGAAAAATATTCCTATTCTCTATTGAAGGGGTATATGCGTAAAGGTGTATGTGTATGTAAGAATATATATAAAAAGCATATATATATATACATACACACACTACCGTTGACTGATGATTAGCGTCCACGATATTATTGACTGTACTAAGTGCGTGCGCGCGTGTGTGTAGAAGTGTTACGCAGTGTTTGAATAATTAACCATTCGTTTGTTCCTTGAATGTTCAATGTCTCCGTGCACACGGGTCTCGCTACCGTGCGATAACTCAATCTTATTTGGTGCATCGGTTATCTACACCCGCATCCAACTCTACTGGAGCTGCGCACTACATGCGTTCTCGCGGTCCGGCGGTGAACACTTGACCCCCCTCCCCTCCCCCCTGACACAGCGTCAGCCGCTGCTGACATCCTGTCCAAACAAGACAGCACAGCGATCTGCACGCCACGCTACGGACTTGTCGACGCCGCCTGCGTCCAGGCGTTATCTAAACTACGTCTGCCGTAGGCAGGTGCCCCGTCTCCCCTTCCCCGTGGCAGCCGCCAGGCCGGCCAACATCGCTGCATGCAAACTACGTCCGCCGCAATAAAGCTTACTCAGCTTCGGAACTCTGCCTGCGTTACGGCGTGTCAACTATGGCGAACGTAAGGTCGTTTTCCCTCCACCCCCCTCCCCCACCCTTCTCAACAAATGCAAAGGGCCAGCTTGCATCTCAGCGTGTAAACAACGCTCACCGTAAGACTTCGTCACGTGTTTGTGGGTCAATTAGTAGACACAGGCACATCATTGGCTAAACACGTTTTTTTTATTCTTTCGTTGTGTGATAAACATGTCGTGAGTAGCATGTGGTTTTACTTTCGGGGTGTAAGGGGTGGATAGGAGGAACTATATTAATATATGCACTGCGTTCACATAAGTAAGTTTTAGTGATTTATATTACTCACAATTGTCTGTAGATAACACCTTCGAAAGGAAATTTCGTTTAATTTACTAGTGATTTTTACATTTTACACTTGAGAGTTCTACGTACGTAATATAACGTGGTCTGAGTTTTACTGAGTTGTATGGATATTGCCGTGATATTTCGACACCCGCGTTCTTCACAGACGCGAGCGAGGAAAGATTACTTCGTGTACACTTTACGTAAGGTTGTACGCAAAGTGATACTACGTCAGCAACCCCTCAAAATGTGAACTGCTGAAATGAACATGATGGATTGTACATTATTTTACTCAGAAAAAAATATTTGTTTGGGACACTTTCAACTCGGCATCACATTGGCAGAGAGCCAGCCAGTAATGAAAGTTGTTTAAGTATACGGGGATGTAGACAACAGCACAAATGGTGGTGATGAAGTCACGAGTATAGGAGACTCGCTTCTCGCTTCTCTTGAAATACAGTAAATCTGTTCCGCACTCGGTGTTAAAACAAATGCTAAACACGCATAGAGAACGCAAGACCACAGAGGTGAAGTAGTCGCGTGCACAAGTGACATTAGCCAGCGAAATGCTGTAACGCTGTTCTCCAATCAGCGCCTGGTGGTGTGCTCNTAGTCGCGTGCACAAGTGACATTAGCCAGCGAAATGCTGTAACGCTGTTCTCCAATCAGCGCCTGGTGGTGTGCTCGCCAGCAGGCAGCCCAGCCAATAGGGAACCTTTCGCAGAATGCAGAAGCCAATCGGACACAATGACCGTTGTCCCGTTCTCACTCAGTCAATCGGATAATAGGTACACTAACATGAAACGAAACATCACGCAATTTTGCCTGTGTGCAGTTATCTACTCTGCGACAGGAGGCGAGTGCAATTACTTGTTTTTCCCGATCACTTTTTCTTACGGGAACTCTGTTAAATGAAACACCTGAGGCTTGTGCAGAATGCTTAGTCTCCGATGTCGTAGCGGCGTGGGATTTACTGCAGATCGTGGCAGTTCTTCTTCAACAGATCCAAGAACAGACGCTTCGTCGTGCTAACTGGTGCGTTTAAGGGTGTTGGACCTCAATAAACTAACTATTTTTTATAATTTTACCAAACATTGTTCACCTTGTACGCATTGTATGTGATGACAGTTTCCTCGAATAAAAATATTTATAACTTTACATTTTCTGAATAATTTTGATGTAAAATACAAAATTCTTCTGTTTGGTTGCAACTATTATAACAAATGCTAACTAAGTTGTGCAAATGAAAAAATTTACAAAGTAAACGAATCCTATGGGCTACCACTTGAAATATATGTAAATCATTAAATAACAAACTATATATATACATTAATTTAATACATATATTTGCATTTTTAACGTTTTTTTTATGTATGAAATGTTATTTGGTGATTACATGTATCAATCACTTTATTTGCTGGTCGACACTGATTAAAAGTGATATGATACATTCACGGTTCCTTCAAATTTTTTGAATAAAATCTTTGAAAAATCCCCCGATGTATGTTGTGTGGTTGTTTTCTAAATATCTCGTGCGCCATTGGCATTTTATACTCGTGCCAACATGAAACATATGGTCAAACTGAACTATCACTTATATTTTATCTATAAATTATATTATTTCATTTGTAATTCATACGAATAAGAACAGAGAGAAAATAGGTGTGATGGTAATTCCGTGTAATAAATAGATCTTATGCAAACTATTATTACACTGAGTGCGCATGAATACGGTGCGTTCACCTTGCTAGAATCGGTTAACCTTTGTTTCAATGAAGCGGAGGAATATCATAAAAGTATGACTTTAGCAGGGGTTCGAAAATGATGGAAACAACCGTGNTATATATATTGACTGTCAGTGAAATTTCACTGTCCTGGTAGTAAAATCCCATTGCATTTCACTGATCCGCTAGTAGAAAACAGCTCACTATGAAAATAATTTTACTGATTGAAAAAAAAGCTTATTCAGATTTATAGTGCACAAGTTACTTACTTAGAGGGTTCTCTACTGACATCCGGGTAGAGGCGTCACATTCTTTATGGAACAGTGATAACTCGTCCGCGGATATTCTTCAACCCAGTGTGTCGGATCCCAACAGGAATCCCGTTGTCTGTATAATTACCGCGTAAAATTCGCGTGAAGCAAACAACAAACTTTAACACTTTAACTTGGCTGCTTATCCGGCGTTCATCGAAACTTTAACGCGGAACTTTCTTCCATTCGCGTCGCTCCTCTGCCGAGATTTTCCAGTCGACTTGGGCCGTAATTTTCCGCGCGTCGTCGACGAACTCATCCGACCGATACAGTGCGGGACTCACCAAGATTCAGCTCGGTGTTCATCACGAACGCCTCAACCGAGGACATTAGTAAGTACTGCACTGGTGCCTCATCAGGGAGGACTTGGGATCGATTCCCTGGCCTGTGATAATGTATTCGATTCCCCGTGGCTCTCCAGGATCGCTCCAGGAGACCTATTTTGCGAACGTTTACTGTCGTTACGTAATGATATCTACCTCGTAACTATCTTTACGAAGAATGTTGTATTATGTAACTCAATACGCCGCCATAATGGCTTCCCAAATGCCTCGAGACTGTTATTTTATATAAACTCGTGTCGGCGGGTTTTCTCGGCGATCTTCCGTTTTCTCCCGCCTCTTCATTCCTGCGCTGCCTCATACTAACCTCGCTTCACCCCCCACCGGCTCTCACGACCTCGTTGTTAAGAGCCGCTCAAATCTCTTCACTCACTCGCTAACGGGTACAGTCTGTCGCAGTTGGACTCTTGATGGCGCACGAGTGACACTATTGTAAACGTCCAACCCACTGGCATTTCTGCTGGCACTTGGCGAACATTGCTGATGAAAATCAGCCTGTAACGTGTTTAAAGACCTGCAAAATTCGCTTTATTATTTCCAGACAGGCTAGACTTCAGTGCTATGTATGCATGTAAGAGCAATCTGCGAGTTAATTGGCAGATGGCCCCCCCCCCCTTATGTGAAGGCATTCGCCTGAATTACCGCGTTATAACATATTGGTCGCTTTACTGTTGAACAGTTATCATCGGATCGCTAGTCCTACGGAGCGGAATACGCAGATATTCGTCCAGTGACAGAAATCAACCAACCTTTGAAAGCTTGCAGTTTAATCTGATGTCAGAAAATAACGCGGATTTCGCATGCCGCTACTCATTCTTANACCAACCTTTGAAAGCTTGCAGTTTAATCTGATGTCAGAAAATAACGCGGATTTCGCATGCCGCTACTCATTCTTAGCCTTTTGGCACAGAACAGGAGAGCATGCAGACTAGAATAAGCGTGGTGGTTCCTTAGATGTAAAGCCAACTCGTTNGCCTTTTGGCACAGAACAGGAGAGCATGCAGACTAGAATAAGCGTGGTGGTTCCTTAGATGTAAAGCCAACTCGTTAGCTAATTGTTCACGCGAAGCTGTGGAAACGGGCCCAGAGTCTGATTGGTTATCCTACATCATGACATGCTCCCCATTGGTCAGGTTACCAGCTGGCTAGTAAGTGTCCAGAAGGTGATTGGTGAACGACGTTCCGCCATATTGCTGGCCAGTAAGGCGACATTTCTGGCGTGTGTGAACGGAAGAAGAGTGTTAAGACATTTGGGCGGCTCTTAACAGCGAGGTATTGAGAGCCGATGAGGGTGTAGTGAGGCTAGTATGGAACATCGCCGGAATGAAAGGGTGGGGGAAACGGGAGATCCCCAGGAAAACCCACCGATCAGCAGCATCGTCCGGCACGATCCCCCTCTCGCGAAAATCCGGGAGTGAACCGGCCGGCGATTGAACGCGGTTCACCTTGGTGGGAGGCGAGCAGTCTAACCGCTCAGCCACCGTTGCTNGAGTGAACCGGCCGGCGATTGAACGCGGTTCACCTTGGTGGGAGGCGAGCAGTCTAACCGCTCAGCCACCGTTGCTCCTGTGTGACTGGAGTTCGCGACACGCGCCACCATTTCATCTCTCTATTATTATTGACTGTGTGCCTGTGTTGTCTGTAGCTATGAGCAGTACATCCGGCCTACCCTCCAGGCGTTCGAAAAGAGACGTGTTTTAGGCGAGTTGGCACCATACGAGTCACAGAAGCTCTGACAGCAAAGAGTTTGTGTTCGTATATTTATATACTAGCAAGATAAGAGCAGTACTTGATTTGACTTTTTGTGTTGTCTCAGAGATTCGACAAACTGGTAAAAATGTCAGTTGAATATATATATATTTTTAATTTCCACCCTATCCAAGGGTTTACTGAAACTTACTGTTGCTTACGTTGTCTGAAAAGCACATTTAAATTTTTAAAAAAATTACCGATTTTTGAAGAGTAGTGGTAGATGCTTTTAACATGTAATTAATTGCCTATAGTTAGAGATCTGAGAATGTATCGATTTAATTTACTTGTAGGTTAGAATTTAGTCTTATGTTCAAATAATCGCATATCAATGTCTCATTGCTTGCTTACTGTCAACATGGATGGCGTTGATTAGGAACGGAATTCGGTGTAAGTTTGTTGTTAGCCNTGTCTCATTGCTTGCTTACTGTCAACATGGATGGCGTTGATTAGGAACGGAATTCGGTGTAAGTTTGTTGTTAGCCTGAAGACCTGAAGGAGGTGTCAAACAACGTGCAGACCAATTGCAAAAGTGACACATACATACACGTTTTTGATTTATAGCTTGTCCCTAAATGAATCCGCAAAATTTTCACGTCTCTAAGTATGACCCATTGACGGTTACTTCCAACTTTTCTGAAGCCCTGTTTAAGTTTTACTCAAAGGATATCCTCCATCTCATGCAAACAAGACTTAACGATGTCTACAAAATTACATCAAATGGACAATGCACCACATTCGTAAGCACTCACTTTAATAATATTTTACATAAGAACTATTTCTTACTGAGGGGCCACGGTGGCTGAGCGGTTAGACTGCTCGCCTCCCACCTATGTGATCCGGGTTCAATCGCCGGCCGGTTCACTCCGGATTTTCGTTAGAGGGGATCGTGCTGGACGATGCCGCTGGTCAGTGGGTTTTCTCGGCGATCTCCCGTTTTCCTTTTCCCCGCCCTCTCATTCCGGCACTACTCCATTCTCGCCTCATTTCACCCTTATCGGCTATCAAGACCTCGCTGTTAAGATCCGCCAAAATCTCTCTATTTAACTATTTCTTACTAGGCATTACCAACACGCCTATTTTCTCACTGTTTTTATTCGTATCGATTATAAATTAAACATTAAAATTAATAAATGAAGTACAATTTCAATATAACCAAAAATAAAATACCTTTATGTTAACAGAAGTATTAAACACCTGCGGTTTATGCCATATCTAAGAAACAACGAAACACGCCATATATGGAATGATTCTTCAAANGAAGTATTAAACACCTGCGGTTTATGCCATATCTAAGAAACAACGAAACACGCCATATATGGAATGATTCTTCAAAGGTTTGATTATAAAAAGTACGAAGAAACCGAGAATAGACTACACCGACTCGGCACCAAAACTGATTGTTTCTTGTCAAATGTTCAGTTAATTATTTGTCATTTCATGGCGTAGTGAAATTAAATTTTTTTTTTTAATTTAGAATTTTTCAATGCCGAATTTTTTCTTTCACTTGGAAAAGTTTCCTCAGCTCTTTTTCCAGGCTTTTTCTTATACGTTTGTAGAACAATTTCACTGTGAAGTGCTATAATTAGAGAGATGGTTTATCGGGAGAAAAGTCAGCTGTCTGACATGTGTACAGTACGTTGAATTCTAGCAGACAGTTTTCTTTCCCTATTGTGACAGTTGTGTTGGTACTTGCTTCATGTCACTATGTAATTCTGTCAATTCTTTTCTTACTTATTTCGTGTTTCACCGAAATTTCTTTTTTTTTTTTTACTATTGGAACGTGCTCTAGTTTTGCTTAATATTTTTGTTTATTCATTTTTAAGTTGTAAAACAACCTTTATCATCTGAATGCCTATTAATTATTTACGTACGTGATATTGTGTAAAATCTTAATTTCCAATTATCAAAATGAAAAACTTGATTTGTGAATTATTATATGCCTTTCTTGACTTTCGAGTTATGTATCGATTAGTCGCGCGAGACCACGAGGTCCGGAGCATACCTTGGAATATATAGGTTACCGCTCAGGTAACTTCCTTCTTAATTTTCTCGCCAAACAGCATGTAGTCGCCTTCCTTTTGCTTACTTTTGGAATCCATCATCATCTTGCGATGAATTCGTTTTTATCTGCCGTTTTGGATAAGTTCGTTTGCGGATATTTTATTTTGCGAAGTAATCATATTATTTCCGTGATTTCTGTAATTTTCAATCTTTATTTTTTTTGGCATGTTTTGCGGATCCCGGCATGGTCGTTTACTCTTGTGGCCAGCTGTTTCATCCTTGATGTGACGTGAGCCACACATCCGATCGTGGCGTGGTCGTTTTGACCTTGATTCCATTTCGGCCTACACCGCAGGAACTTCTGAATTTCTGAATCTGGAATCAAGTAAGCTCTAAAATAGTTTTTGCCTGCTGCATGCGCTCGGGAGTGCTCCGAACTTTCTGTCTAGTGCGATGCCAGTTTATTTCTGTGTAATTATTTGGACTGTTGAACTACGGATATATTTTTGTTTCAGCTTAATTAAAAGTAAATATAAAGTAAATTTTCAAATGAAGCTATCGTGGGTACCCACCGATATAGCCATGGCAATAAAATAATATTAAAAAAAAGGATATTATAGTTGTTTAAAACCTCAAAACTTACTGTAACAAAAAAAAAGTATATACTCGTGTTTTAAAATATTACTTATATAAATCTGCTGTGGCGAAAAAAAATTAATAGAAAAGTTGTTCAAGAAAAAGAAGAATTTTTATTTCTTTGTAGTTCCTCAATAACCGCCCATGGATAATATATAAATTTATAACTATAATGTTGTGATTGGTAAGAATTTGATCTACACCATAAGAGTATGTAATAAGTAGGGCCAGTGACTTTTCGCGTAAAAATCGGAGCACACGGTAGACTTCAATACTATATACACAGCTCAGCTATTGTTGTACCTTCATTGGCTGCTGGTGCCGTGTCCGTCTTTGACCAAGCCACTCAGGTCTAAGTAGCTCTGACACTGAACCTTTGTGATTCGTGCGCAAACGGTTAACATGGGCCAGAACATTGTTTAGCCAATCAAGGAAGCTGGACGACCCTACCGTGTTTTGGACTGTATCTTGTCTCGAAATATTTTCGCGTAATATCACTGTCCCTAGTAAAAAGTAAAACCGGAGCACGCCCATATTTATTTCTTTAAGTAGTAAAACATTGTCTACACAGGAATCTACATGCCACCTTCAATTTACGTTCCATCCTAGCGTCGTAAAGAGAGTACCTATGGGTGCTCAAGTTTGCGTCAAGTAAGGTGCTACATAACACCATTGGCTCTAATGAATGTTTCAAACTTACTATACCATTACATGGGTCCAATACGGATTGTGATACTATAAGGAAGAACGTTCGTGATTGGTCTGCAAACATCTTAGCAGAATCAAAACTTTTTCCAACCAATCACGAAAGAATAAACTAGTTAGTGTTATAGTATACGTTGGAATTTTTTTTTTTTTTTTCGCAATTTTCTATCATCTGTAGCTATAATCGCTTCACGCTACAATTGACACAATGGGGCTGTTACCCTTTGGTGTCGCGCTATGCGTGTGTGCGTGTGTGTGTGTGGATCAGTAACTCCTGCATGACCTGTCTTACAACTGCAACAAAAATATGCGTTGTTATTTATGCAGCAAGCGCCAACAAGATACCATGTATCCTCGGGGAGTTTATGGAGGCCAATCAACCGATTTCCACAAAACCATGTTCACACAAGTGACATTATGGTAGTCGTTGTCAATTTGTGTTTTTTTAGTGGCTTAGACACTTATTTTGAATATAATCGTCGTGCAAATATTTCAATCTATCATTATAACATTAGATTGATTAGGCCTACATCTGAGGTCAATGCTCCGAATCCTACCTCCGTGATGCAAGTGATCGCATGTTAGCTTAATTTTAACGAGCTTTTCTGAATTCTAATCCCGGGTAAGTCACTCGTGTATTTTAATTGTCTTGGTACTGTTTCACATGTTTATGGTTTCGTCTCTAAAATGATATTGCTGTCAATAAGAATTCAACGCCTACCTGCCATCAAAGCTTTTAAGAATTTCATTAAAATTTATTTCCACACATGTAGAGGAATGTAGGCTCATTAGTTATTAGTAGGGCAGTGACTTTTCGCGTAAAAATCGGAGCACACAGTAGACTTCAAAACTATATACACATCTCAGCTGTTGTTGTACCTCTATTGGCTACTGGTGCCGTGTCCGTCTTTGACCAAGCCACTCAGGACTAAGTAACTCCGACACCGAACCTTCGTGCTCAAACGGTTAACACGGGCCAGAACNGCTGTTGTTATACCTCCATTGGCTGCTGGTGCCGTGTCCGTCTTTGACCAAGCCACTCAGGACTAAATAACTCCGACACCGAACCTTCATGCTCAAACGGTTAACATGGGCCAGAACATTGTTTAGCCAATCAAGGAAGCTGGACGACCCTACAGTGTTTTGGACTGTATCTTGTCTCGAAATCTTTTCGCGAAATATCACTGCCCCTAGTTATTAGTAACTTCTTGTTTAAATATTTCATATATCTAAGGATTACTATAAATTGTTTAATAAAAAAATATNGGAAGCTGGACGACCCTACAGTGTTTTGGACTGTATCTTGTCTCGAAATCTTTTCGCGAAATATCACTGCTCCTAGTTATTAGTAACTTCTTGTTTAAATATTTCATATATCTAAAGATTACTATAAATTGTTTAATAAAAAAATATTATACCTTTTTAAATTTAAATTTTACATTTATTTTACTTATAAATTAAAATATTTATATTATAATTAATATGAATAAGACTGATAGAAAAAAGGCGTGTTCGTAGTGTCTTGTGAGAAATAGTTGTTATATAAATATTATTAAACTGAGTACGCACGAATGCGGTCCGATGACCCTTTCGTGTAATTTTCTAGACTTAGTTAAGCTTTAGTTTCATGAGGCGGAGAAATATCCTGGAAGTAGAACATTAGCAGGGTTTCAGAAAATTTGGAAGTAACCTTGAATGGGCCGTACTTAGATTTTCGTCTCACATTTTCGTCGGAATAACCTGTCGGTGTTTGTTAGGGATTTTTTATTAACACGTTTGAATTTCCAAGTTGTATAAACAGCTGCAGCCAGTGACATCAAACATAAATTCAGAATTATTCAAAATATAGCATACATAGGAGTTAAGAAACATGTGCCATTCATGAAACACAAGGAAAGTATGTTAGGATGTCATTACAAAACATGATCAATATTCCTCCCCGTCGTTGCGAATGCACATGTCATTGCGTTGTACCCATTCAGCTTGCATGCCTTGCAATGTCTGAACAGGAATCTGAGCATAGGCATCACAAACGCAGTGGTGTAAGTGTCGCGTTACCTAAAACACAGGAACAATCATGTTATTTTAATGGTGACTTTGGTGGCAAAAATATTATTTTGAAACGTTCCTATGTATGGTGACTTTTGAATCGGCCTAAACCTTTTTATTGGTCCCGGTATGAGTAGCACATTGAGGTGTGTGGCTGCCTACAATCCGGGCGCCATTCAGTCCACAATCTTATTGCCTGTAGCAGTATAACCAAGGTTTACACTTATACTACAGTAGCATCTCTGTGACGTAGGACTTGGGAGCTCTGCCAACGTCGGGGCACTTCTCCCCAGGGAAAGGAAACAATTGGACGACGGTGGTACGGCAGGTGGAAGGGAGTCCCTGGAGACTCGTCCGCCCGCCTGCCAGCTACCTGTGGTTGGTGCTTCGCAAGTCGTTCTGCCTCTCTCTTTCACTCGGGTAGGCGGAGCCAAGTCCTGGGACTATGCCTGGCGACTATATCACGTTTCTGGACTAAACTTTTATTCCGCGCAACGCCCAAGGTAACAGTTTTATATAGGCTGAATATGAAAAACACTGACAAACTTGGCTGGCATTTTTCTTATGAGAAAACAAGTCTGAAGCATATGTGATATATGGTCGACGATGCTTTTTTAGGGTGTTACGCACCCTTGAAGGCGGAGATGAAACACATTTACTATCGCAAATATTACTGAAGGTATTTGAAAGGAACAAAACATTGACTTCCGGGATAACGACGTTGTAACCTGTGTGTTGAAGTTGACGGCACTCACTTTGATCAACTCCTTTAACGACTCACGCATTGTATTGCGTGTGATGAGCATTGTTCGCTTGCCAGGTGCGGCAATGCTGTGGTTTCCACATTCATGAATAAGCTCCTCGTAAACGGTGGGGTTTGGAGTGTTAGCGCAAGACGACCTTTTCCGTCAGTTTTAACCTACCCATTCATAATCCATCATTGAAAATCCAATAAAGCTTCGGCGTCACAGACATATATGCGACAACGTACTTGCAACCCTATATTTTTTCTCTACGGCATAGTTTTATAACAGTGACCGATTTTGCAGTGGTTGCAGATATTCGTCTGACTATACCTCATTCTGGGTGTCATTGTTCCATTTCAAATACTTAATGTAATATTTAACATAAGCATGAGTTCCATCTCCACCTCCAGGGGTGCCTACCAGTATTTCGAAGCATCGTTGACCATATGTCGCGTATGGGTTTCTGACTTATTTTTCCATCAGGGACATCCAGCGGAGATTGTCGGTGTATTTAAGACTAATCCTGTATACGCTTGAAAGAGTTAAACCTGACGAAGCTTAATTCTACTCAAGTTAGGAACGAAACGAAATTACTTATGGGAGAGTTTTGGCACGGAGACAATTTCCGCCGTTAGGTGCGCATTGTTCCAAAAGGTAACTTTTAATTAAAATTTCAAGGTACGTGAATTATAAAAGCTAGAGGTTTTATTTAGTTACGAAGTTATTTTATATTTGATTCACGATTATGGCGATTACCCTGTTTTTTAAACGTAGAAAATAGAGAATATCTGGTTCCTTCCCGACACAAGCGCTTGCTTAGTGGCGAAAATTGTCCCTTTGCCAAACTTGTAACAATGGTCTTCTCAACGTGTAGAAGAAGTAACCTTAACCAGACCGAGCATGCATGTTCCGGTTCCTCAGTTGGCCTCTGCGCGGTAAAACCAGCGCAAAACCAGAGTATCCAGGGGGCTGCAACGTAGACGAACAAATGAACAACTTGGAAGCAAAACTTCGGCGAAAGAAAATAGCTNCGTCCTAGTCGAGAACTTAAAGTGCTGCCGGGAGAGGAACTTAACACACAGTTGCGGGATCCCAGTTGCGAGCTAGATCTGGCCTGGCCTGGCCACTGCTGTGGGAGACATCAAGAACTGGTTCCTCAGCAGAGAATCGAAGCTGCGGCCAATCAGGAACCTCGTTACCGTTGAGAACAGGCATTAGTCAGGTCCCTTAAGTAATTCCATTCATGATCCTTGTAGATTAGCAAAAAGGAACTTTTTTTTTTAAATTAAGAACCTTAAAACAAAACAAAATTTTACATTTGCGCAGAATCCTCTACGGTCACCAGTTTGGAATTTCAGAATGACCATCCTAGAAAATGATTTCCTCTCATCTCAGCGTAAGTGTGACGTATAAAAATAATTTAAATTGCTGTTCCACTGATTTTACAGATATGTGTGAATATGTTTCAGAAGTTCAGCCCAATATTAACAGGACTGCGGGGTCACTATAAATGATCTTCTAAATATCTCTCAGGTATGTATATTTGTTTGTCCATGTTTTAGTAGTTCATCCCAAAGAAACACCACTTCTGGGTTCTTACATTACTTAGGGCCCAAAACTATTTATAGATAATTTTAATTTTTTTTTTTACAAAAATGGACGACTGTAGTGAACGTGATTGTACTTAGTTAATTCGCTAGTCGCAATCTAATGGACTCAATAAAACGCAATATCACTTATGGCAGCAAGTTAAAGTCACGGGATGCAACTTTCAGTTAATCCAATATCAGTAGAATTTTTCCATGTCAAAAAAAATATATTCTTCAAGCAATACGCAATATCAAGAAAGAATATTATGATTTAAAAACGTACGTGACTAATAACGTTTAGAAATTTTTGCAGTGTTCAGGCAACTAGAAACCAACTTGTAAACGCAGTAACAAGTTAGTCCGTACCCATGAAGAAATGCCGCATGTGAAATGTGGTGTGACTACTTTGTATTTCTTTGTGAAGTTGTACATCACTTCGGAATATGCGCCTCGGGAAAGGGCTCTGAGTCGTGTAAATATGGTACACTGAAGAGCCAAAAAAAACTGGTATAAGCGTGCGTATGAAAATAACAGAGGCATGGAACCAATCACAGTAACGCGATGCGGTCGGCAGCTAGATCGGTTACTGCTGCTACAATAACAGGTTATCGAGATTTAAGTGAGTTTGAACGTGGTGTTATAGTCGGCGCACGAGAGATGGGACATAGCATCTCCGAGGTAGCGATAACATTTGTATGTTCACGTACGACCATTTCACGAGTGTACCGTGAATATCGGGAATCTCGTAAAACATAAAATCTTTGACATCGCTGCGGTTGAAAAAAGATCGTGAACGAACGGGACAAACGACGACTGACGAGAATCATTAAACGTGACAGACGTGCAACCCTTTCTCAAATTGGCGCAGATTCCAATGCTGGGGCATCAAAAAGGCCAGCGTGCGAACTATTCAACGGACCATCATTGATATGGGCTTTCAGAGCCGAAGGCCTACACGATATTAGGCAGGTGTACCAGTTTTTTTGGCTCTTCAGTGTATAATGGATGGGCGTTCTACTCTGCACGCACGCTGGGCTCAACATTTTGTAAGACGCTGTTTTTAACCGTCGCATTACCCGCACGCATGGGCCACTCGTTTTTTTATGCGTAATATTTTATTTACGCACAAGGCTTTTGTTAAGTTGTTCCGCATTTCGTAGACACTAAAACTACGTGTCGTATAGTCAGCGGCGTGAGAAAATGGGACGCCTTGTTTTTGCGATTCGGGAAACGCACCAATAAAAATAAATAATACTCATCACAGCTGGTTTGCAGTTAATTAATATATTTTTAGAGTTGTGTTTCATTATTATTTCGTGCCTTTTATAATGATTCCACAGCTTCAACAAAAAAATATATGTGTACATTAAGAGAAAAATTTGTACCAGCCAACAAAATGCTTGTTTATGTACAGCCAAAAATATATTTAGTTGCCCCAAAGAAATATTTTGTTAAGTAAACAAAACTAGAAAAGCATCAAAACTGATTTTGTTCAAATAACAAAATACAGGATTTAATTTACAAAAGCTCTGCGTTCGGCCAAACATAGTGGACAGTCCACTAAATGTTAAGTTGGATAGATTATATATATCTTTTTTATATATATGCTTGGCCACTCATTTGAGTGCCTTCGTTCGGAAATACTGCTCGAAAGGGTTAGAGTGCGCATGCAAGCTGCACGTTAACGATCTCTGTCGTAAATGCAAACGATTGATTTTTTTCCTTCATTAAAGCTGTAAAAATCACGTGTCTCTTAATAAAACCACTACAATGTTTGCACGAATAAATTATTTAATATGTTAACTCACTCTTTCAACAACGATATGACTCACGCAAAATAGTGTCATTTTGTGGTAAAAATGTGGATTTGTTATAGAAACCAAACGTAAACAAAGGCACGTCTCCGTGGAAGGGCGCAATTTTGACTTTTATCGTGGAAATTCCTGAGCTGCTTTTGAGGGCATTCGCAGAAAAAAGTGAAATCTTTCTCTTCTATTAAAATACATATAAAAGCGGCAGCTGTTGGTAGTATTTGTGCGGCTGCCTCTTGCCCGCATTAAGTAAACACAACTTACGAAAATGAATCAGACTTATGAACCGACTTACAATTGGACGTGTTCTGCACAGTTGGTAATAACATTTTTATTTAACCAAAACAGAAAGTTACTTTTACACTGAAGAGCCAAAAAAAAAAAGGCCCTCCACGAGCACGCAGAAGTGCCGCAAGACGACGTGGCATGGACTCAACTAATGTCTGAAGGTATGCAGGAGGCATTGAAATCTGCGCCAATTTGAGAAAGGGTTTCACGTCTGTCACGTTTAATCATTCTCGCCAGTCGTCGTTTGTCCCGTTCGTTCACGATACTTTTTCCGGCCGCAGCGATGTCGAAGATTTGATGTTTTACCCGATACCCGATATTCGTGGCACACTCGTGAAATGGTCGTACGCGAAAATCCAAATATTATCGCTACCTCAAAGATGCTATGTCCCATCTCTCGTACGCCGACTATAACACCTGTTCAAACTCACTTAAATCTTGATAACCTGCCATTGTAGCAGCAGTAACCGATATAGCTGCCGAACGCATCGCGTTGCTCTGATTGGTTCCATACCTCTGTTATTTGCATGCGCACGCCTATACCAGTTTTTTTTGCTCTCCAGTGTATGAAGATGAGTATAAAACGCTTGTGATACTTGGCACATTTAGGAAGTAACTAAACACGTTATGCAAGGGGTGATTTTTCTAAAGGTTTTATTCAAAAAGTGTGAAGAAACCGCGAATGTACTATACCTATTCTCTGGAACATGTCAGATGTGAAACGATTGTACTCGGTATAATATGTTTAGTGGTTAAGAAAACCCACCCGCCTGCGGCAACGTCAGATGCGTCACCCGCATGCAACAATGACGGAGTGACTCCGCCGGAACTCGAACCCGAAGCCTGAAAAATCGTGGCTGATGAAAAAACTGGCTGGCCATTATGACTCCTAATATTTTCTGCGGACGGCCACTTTTATTCATTTTTTTTATCCTTTCTATCCCAACAAACTTCTATATCCTGGCACCGGGAAAGCTAAGATTACCGGAAGCTATGGGTTCAAAGTCCTTTTATCGGGATAGAGAAACCTTTGACCTGCGCAGATCTTCGCCAGCGGGTTTCCCAACAAGTGATCGAGAATGGGCAAAGTAAGTTGACTTTCCTCTCGTCCGCGAGGCAGCGCTGTATAAACCTGGAGCGATAAGAGAAGTCTTAAATTGCAGCTGTGGTTCCTATCCATTCGCCTTCTGGACTGACCTTTCCTCTTTTCTTGGAACATACGAGGGAAGGCAGGGTTCATAACTGATACAGACGAAAAAAAACACTCGTTAAAAATATTGAGTTAATTAGCTTGCATTCAGCGTCGTCNAAGTCGCAAATAGCCAGCGGTGATTATCAGCCTCAAGTATTAACAGCCACGATTGCAGGGTTCATAACTGATACAGACGAAAAAAAACACTCGTTAAAAATATTGAGTTAATTAGCTTGCATTCAGCGTCGTCTTAGAAACACGTAGAACTTTTGTAACTTACATAAGGTTTATAATTAAAAGTTGTTCCTACAGACTGTATTACTTAAAATGAATACAACCCACTTTTTTAAATTATATTTTAAGATGATTGTACCAAACGAAACACAGCCTGTACGCTGAGAGTGTTTGTTTGTGTAGGAACAAATATATATTTATTTACCCCAACAAAATATTTTGTTCAGTAGAAAAATTTTGTTGTTCAGAGAGAGAGATATTTGGACGATGAGAGTGAAATGTGGTGAGTGTTGAGCAGCTCAGGAATGAAGGTATGGGGGAAACGGGAGATCCCCGAGAAAACCCGCCGACCAGCGGCGTCCATCCTGCGCGATTCCCACATGCAAAAATTTGGAGTGACCCGGCCGGATATTTAATCCGGTTCCCCTTGGTGGGAGGCGAGCAGGCTAACCGCTCAGCCACCGCGACCCCAAAATATTATATTGTCCCTATACAAACCATTAATATATTTTCTCCAAACAAACTTTGTATTATTTAACAAAACCTTTTTCTCAGTGTAGCTGGAGGCTTTGTAAGCAGATATCTTAAGGTGGCTGTCCGCCTGGGTAGGCCGTCCAGCGGTGTGCAGAGCTCCGGCAGAAAAACGTTTTATTAAAAAACCGTCCAACGTGTCTGAGTGAGGTCTGCTTACGAATAGCATTTAAGTAGCGTTACACGTCTGTATAGGTTTTCAGTTTCTCCATTTCTCTCTAAAGCATGTTTTTGTGATAGTGAAAATGGCTCGAACGGGTGTTTTCACGGTCATTTTTATATATGAATATTCCGCTACAAAACATTAAAAAAGGAATAGGGACGTGCATGAAACCTTTATTTTTATTATTACGTAATAAAATGGTAGCAAGGTTTCTGATGAAAGTCTCATAGAGGCGCGTTACCGACGGCAAGACTGTATGCCAGTTCAGTGCTTTGCGCGTAGAGGCGATGAGCGAGTTGATGCGCATGTCTCGGTCGCCCCTAGCGCTCCCACGCTTTTAGGCGTCACGTGCGAAATTCCTTCAACCAGGCGGCCACCTTAAGAGCTACCTTGATACTTCTCTCGTTCGCACGGAATAGGTAAGCGCGTGTCAAGTTCTAGTTCCTTCCATGGATTCGACTGGTCGCCGCTGCTTTAGATAAAATACAGCCAATAAAAAAGAAACAAAATAGTAATTAAAAGCACAGCAAGGCCGAAAGTATCCCGAATCAACAAGATAAGGGACGTCGACAGGGGACGCACTGAGATGCAGGCCTGTTATAATGACCTGCCGGCTCAGCGCGGTAAGAATTTTAGGACCCGCGGAAAGTAACGTTCATGCAAATTTATCGCCGCCACTTCCCAGGAGAGATAACGCGACAGAACCATTTTTAATTTTTAATCCCGACGTTAAGTGCTACGAGCAAGAAAATTTTGCGTCAAGCACCGCGGACTTGCGTGCTCGTAGAAACAGAAATGATAAACCCACCTAAAGATATTGCTTTCAAAATATTTATTCTCCTTTCCCCTTGCTACCGGATGACACATAAAGTAGAAACAAGTATTTTCGTAAGTTTGACGTAACATGGTATCATTTATTTTAAATCCGCCTCATGCAGCAATTAATGAAACAGATTCTTAACCGTATAACGTAACATTTGCACCAATATTTTTTTTCATTTATCGTAAAATCTAGTTATAAAGATTTTTGAACTTGTGCCTGGTATTTACCACAATTTATGGAGCGATAAATATCATGCATTTTAAGCGCCTGACACACGAAAAAACGTGGCAGTTCTTTAGATGTGTTCGTACCCATTCTCCGATTGGCTGCGCGAGGCTCTGGGAACGGGAGCGCATGTTTGATTGGCTACCGCGTGCTGCGAAAGGTTCCCTATTGGCTGGGCTTGCGTTCACGCTGACAAGTGACGCTAGGTTTCGTGCGCGTGCGACTGCTCAGAGTTCGCGGAATAAGCGGCTATCTCGCCTCTATATCCGTAAGCATATGTTGTTCACTGTCAACGGGGTGCTTTTGAAATAGCCCAAGCCTTTGAAAAATGGCTGTGTCCCTACCTGCTTATATTTTAACCTGCGCACAGTAAAGTTGGCAACGGCGGAGGAAAAATAGTTCCATGGCTTAACATTGAAATAGAAATGATGGGATTTATCATTTGTAAGAAGACTGGAATTACTTCCTCAGATTCCGGTTTTTGTTACTGCCTATAAGTAGGGGCAGTGATATTTCGCGAAAAGATTTCGAGACACGAAACAGTCCAAAGCACTGTAGGGTCATCCATCTTCTTTGATTGGCTAAAAAAATGTTCTGGTCCGTGTTAACCGTTTGCGCACGAATCACGAAGGTTCGGTGTCGGAGTTACTTAGTCCTGAGTGGCTTGGTCAAAGACGGACACGGCACCAGCAGCCAATGGAGGTATAACAACAGCTGAGGTGTGTATATAGTATTGAAGTCTACTGTGTGCTCCGATTTTTACGCGAAAAGTCACTGGCCCTACCTACGAGTGTCCGTATTAACCAAATTCGTAAAAGATTTACTTTTGTAATTTTTTCCACATCTTCGCTTTACCGAAGCGTGAACGACTCGTGAACGTTTTGTCCCGGATATACTTGTTCACATTGGGCACGTTGCAGAATAGGCGACATCATGGTAGGTGCTGTACAAGGTCTGAAGCTGGCACCAATACAGACATCGCCTGTACTTGGTCCATGCTATGGGTTGGTGCTGCCACACAGAGTATGCTATTATTGGCTGCTTCTTTTGCCATGGATCTGCTGAAACACTTTCCGTACACTCTAAGAAAATTATTTGTAAATTTACCATATCAGGGAATACGTACAGTGACAAAGCGCGAATGGTAAATTATTTCCCCGTGCGTGCTTGGTAACGTTCCTACAGTTGCTCAGGAAAGAGTCAAATGCATAGGGAAGTTCACAACTTTTTATAGTAGCAATGCTAAACATTGCTATATTTTCAGCCCGACATGTATTATTATTTCCATACACTGTATGGGTTAAAAACTTTCAGTACAGTTTAGAAAGTTTACGAGGATTTTTTTTTACAGTGTAGGTTCCAAAGTGTCAGTTGCTATAAGAAATTAGTAAGTACTGTTCACACCATACATTTCTTTTTTTTAAACACCTGCAATAAAAAATTGATGTGTACGTTAACCCATTCGGACCCAGTGAACACATTTGTGCACATTACGCATGTGCAGGTGATGTTTGGTCAGTACTGCACACTGTGAAGCTCGATGACAAATGATCTCACATGTGGGTAGATGATGCGCAAACCTTCTTACTCATCTGGGTCATAATTAGTTCGTGTAACTGTGGCCGAACACATAGCCTACAGCTCATTGGATTTGACAACGATGTAAATATTGTTGTGTAGACTCGAGTACAGCACGCATCAAAAATTGTTTTTCGTTTGCAACACTCGAAACTGTAAATTAACACGTCCAGTCACGGTGTCCACGCTCGAGGAAATGTTGCACGTGAACGATACTTATGACTCGTGCTGTACACAGGAAGGCATCAGTGACGAGTCTTCCTGGTCACCAATCAGATTCGTGGAATTTTCTACACCTATTTGACAAGAATGGTCAGCGCCAATATCATTGAACAAGCATGGCATTTTTCACTGGTTGCAGGATAAATTCTGAACACAGGTACGGCGCATGCCAAAAAAAAAAACTACGTGATTGAAACACTTTAACTCGGAAATTAACGTGTGACCGAGCGGGTTAAATTGGGTCTGAAAGGGTCAAGCAGTTAGCGCGACCAGGGCCATTTTGGTGGAAGAATGCATAGAGCGCACACAGGCAGATCTGGAGCAGGGCTTTCAGGGATGAATGCGAAGCGAGGCTTTCAGGGGTGAATGTGAAGCGGGGCTTTCAGGGGTGAATGAGACGAACAGTTGAGGCGAAGGCCAGAGACGCACAGCGGTCACTGGAGGAGAAACGAAATCCAGTCGTCGAAGGGAATGTCTGCGACGCCGGTCGAAGCCACGAGGTGGGCGGACAAATCTTCCAGGGGGGGCTCTTTGTTGGAAAAGAGGCACGCTATTGATCTCCTGGAGCGACGGACAGGCTGGAACAATGTCCCGCGGCTGTGTCTTCCAGGCAGAT
>NQII01002080.1:761572-773628 GCA_002778355.1 Clitarchus hookeri | reverse complement strand
TGTTCGCTGGATTGGCGGCTGGCGAGTAGGTTGCCAGGCACTTGTCGGCATTCCTCTGGCCAGTGGCGCCATCTTATGTGGCTGGAGTGAGTGAGTGAAGAGATGAGGGCGGCTCTTAACATCGAGGTCTCGAGAGTCGGTGACGTGATTACGGAGCAGCACCGGAATGAAGGAGCGGGGGAACACTCTAATCCGATTGGCGAGTTTGCAAGTAGGCCTACTATAATTACGGACTTATAATTCATACTATAAAAGCCTGAAATCTTAGGTAATTGCAATTTTGATGTGTTTTTGATGTACCTGATGCAGTATCATTTCCTACACCAAAATCTAACCTTGAATCAATTGTATCATTCAGTGAAATAAAATTCACTGATATGCAGTTGATAAGCTACTGCCGATTGGCGAATCAAGCAAATGAACTGGGAACCAGTGACTTATGACAGTGGAATTCTCGACATTCAGTGGCAATCACAAATAAATCAGTGAAATTCAGATACCCTATTAATTAGTTACCAGGCACGATTTATCTGTCACTCAGTTTTCACCATTTCCACTGATTTGGCTCGATTTTTACTGTTTCAGGTTTAGAGTGTGCACTATGCACTAGTAGTAATAAATAACGATGTCTTTAAATTTATTTTATCTTGTAGCTACTAATTTTTGGTGCAGAAATGCAAGTGACACGAGCATTGCGCGAAGACTGTAATTTTCTTTTATATACGTTTTTCCTTAGGAAAGTGGAAAGCATGTGCGAATTTTTTTTCGTTCCAAAAATAAAGGGGTGGTAAGTACCCCCCCCCCTTTTTTTTGTTTCACCCATAAATCCCGCCTATTGTAAAACTGTTCCAATTCATCTCATTTTGCTGCATATCTGTTGAATCTGCTCCACTTGAATCAATAACATTCTACTGATCATTTTATAGGCTGGCATTTTATGACTAAACCGTGACTTCGCTGGGCCTGGCAGTATGACCTCGGTGTATTTTATTGATTCACAAGTGTGTAACAGCTCATTAAAACTTTGCTCTCTCTAGACATTTACTGGCATGCAAGACAAGCTAGGATTGTGTCACTTACGTACATCATTATGGGAAAGCCGCTTCTGTTGGTCTCTCCTTTGCAGTTGGACCCGTGTTATCGGTTCACACCACATTTCACACGCTTACCACACTAAGTAATGTTCACTTGAAGAAATCATTAGGAAATTTACTCTACGAGTGTATACGTAGGGCGAGAGAGCGCGAATAGTAAAGTTGTTTACCAGACATTAATGCCAGCTCTGGAGACAGTCAAATGCGTAGGAACCTACCAACTTTGCATAGTAGCGACGCTAAACATGCCATATTTGTAGCCAGACGTGTGGTATTATTTCCATACGAGATACGGGTTAAAAACTTCAAATCCAGTTAAGGAGGTTTACCACCATTATTTTTAGAGTGTTCATTACTGGCTGGCTCTCAGCCAATGGAATGCCGAGTTGTCTCTAAATGGCATATCCTCTCATATAGGCCTATAACAGGTAATACAATATATATATATATATCGTTCATTACAATTGTTAACAATACAATGTAATTTTTATTCATGATAACTACTGTTTATGTGTTACGGTTCTTTAAAGATACAGTCAGTCATTAAGGGTTCCACGTGTTTCTTTGACAAAACTCTTAGACGTGCCGCCAGTATTTTCACCTACGATAATTCAACNGAGGTGTGTATATAGTATTGAAGTCTACTGTGTGCTCCGATTTTTACGCGAAAAGTCACTGGCCCTAGCTATAAGTTGAACCCCCGAAAATTTCGGGGATGGAGTTGGCAACAAGCTAGGCGGGACAGTCCTCTACACACTTGAGACATTGTTTTCTTATTGGTTGCTGTGATCAAGTGAGGCCTCTGTAGTGGACTGTCAAACACTCACTCACACTACTGCTTCCTGCTTATTACTGGCTCACAGTTAAACGGGGCGCGTCTATACAACTGTCGGCCAATCACAACTGTACGAGAAAACAACAAGTGTTTGGAGTCTACCTCGCCTGCGAATGTATTCACGAAATACTTGTGGCTCTAGCTTTAAGTAGAGACGAGCGAAATTCGCGTTATTATTTCAAGACAGACAAGACTTCAAATACTGGTGCTCTTTGTATTGCGTCTGTCATTGGACTACAGTTTGTTCGGTAACGCCTTGCACGCCTTTGGACCAATAGGAAACTACTAACGAGAGGCTGGTACAATCGCGTCCAACCAAGTCGAAAGGGTAAGCAATCCCCAACTGCTGAAAGCCAATAAGCAAACGATAAAAACTCTTATATGTACACGACGGTGAATTATTAGCTTGCTGCCAGAAAATAACGCGAATTTAGCAGGTACATAACTATCNTACGAGTGTATACGTAGGGCGAGAGAGCGCGAATAGTAAAGTTGTTTACCAGACATTAATGCCAGCTCTGGAGACAGTCAAATGCGTAGGAACCTACCAACTTTGCATAGTAGCGACGCTAAACATGCCATATTTGTAGCCAGACGTGTGGTATTATTTCCATACGAGATACGGGTTAAAAACTTCAAATCCAGTTAAGGAGGTTTACCACCATTATTTTTAGAGTGTTCATTACTGGCTGGCTCTCAGCCAATGGAATGCCGAGTTGTCTCTAAATGGCATATCCTCTCATATATAACAGGTAATACAATATATATATATCGTTCATTACAATTGTTAACAATACAATGTAATTTTTATTCATGATAACTACTGTTTATGTGTTACGGTTCTTTAAAGATGCAGTCAGGCATTAAGGGTTCCACGTGTTTCTTTGACAAAACTCTTAGACGTGCCGCCAGTATTTTCACCTACGATAATTCAACNTCATTAAGGGTTCCACGTGTTTCTTTGACAAAACTCTTAGACGTGCCGCCAGTATTTTCACCTACGATAATTCAACATGCACCAGACGAGGAAGGAATGGTATTTCAAAGGTACCACTAATTTGGAGCCCTCCAATATATTTAAAAAGTGCTTGTTAAGACTGCCGTATCCTGAAACGTACTAGCCGGAAGCGAGTGAAACTACGATATGAGCCTGTATTGAACTTTACCACGGACTTTTCATCAATAAAACTGAAGTCCCAGAGGTAGACGCAGCACTACGAGAACACTGCTCGGCAGTTCAGAGTCCTTAAACCTGCAGAATTACCACTCGTGCATAGTGGTCCAAGTGTCATCTGGAGGTCCAGTAAAATAATTCGACCGGTTTGAAATCACTGGTTGAAATTCAGTGTGTGTGTATCGAAATAAACGCCACGACATTTCCGTTCTGTATGCTCATATCTTCTGTAGCTGGCCCCGGGGAAGTGTGTGTGTGTGTGTGCAGTAGTTCACATGTAGCCTCGAGCGTGCCGCGGTTCTGCAAGTCTCTGTCGGGGAGGGAAGACTTGCAGTTGTGTGGTGGAGTTGCGAACGGCTACTTGTAATTGCCCCGGCCTCAGTCTCAAGGCCACGGCGTCCGCTCGCAGTGGACGCGGGTCTGCCTTGGCGTCCGTGTGCCATTAGCGACGAGCCGTTGCCAAGTTTTGCTGAGCCGCCGAGGCACGTGGCGAAACTTCCTCTCGTGAAGTACCCACGGTGCTTCGCTTGGACGCCGCACCATAGACTAAAGACGAGGTAGAGCGACCCCGCTGGCTGCGCAACGTCGAACTGCTTCACCGCCAATACGACTTGTAAATACGGCGTGGGTTGTACTTGATGTTAGAATACTGTTTAGTAAACAAAGTGCTTTGATATATTTTCTCTAACCAATTCGTAATGCAGATTGATTAAATTAAAATTGGTAAAAGTATTTTGTCATTGAAAAATTAAGACGTTTATCGTTGTTGACCACGTGGCTTTAACATTTGTGTTACTTTGGGGTAGGTCAATGTTGGGTACATGCGCAGAAGACGGATAAGCGGTCTACCTCGTCTTTAGTCTATGCGTCACTCACTCAAAACCACTGATTCGTAGTGAAATTCCACTATTCGAATCAGTGAAAATTTATCCACTTGGAATCGTTGGAAAACCACTGGTTGTTTAAGTGAAACGATTGCAGTTATTAAATTAGTGACAGCAGAATGCATGCGGTATATTAATATTGTTTTAATTGAATTTGTGACAATAATTACGAGAAATAAACATATTTCCGATAGTCACTGTTGATATTGTACAACTTAACGTAATTTAAAAAAAGTAACGAAATTCGTGGTATCCCGGATTTAAACCCACAGCATCCCGCTTGTAGACCGGTATCTTGAAAATTTAGCTACCAAGCCAACACTGTCTTCAAGGGGGATTATATATATATTAATACGATTAATTAAATATATGTTGCTCGATAGAATGAGTGAGTAAAAATATTTGGGTGGCTCTTAACATCGAAGTCTTGAGAGTTGATGAGGGTGAAGCGAGGTTTGTGTGGAGCAGCGCCGGAATGAAGGGGCGGGGGGAGACGGGAGATCCCAGAGAAAACCGCCGACCAGCGGCATCGTCCGACACGATTCCCACATGCGAGAACCCGTGGGAGGCGACCTCGCTGGGAATGAAACCCGCTTCGCCTAGGTGGGCATCGAGTAGTCTAGCCAATACACTACCGCGGCCCCCCTACTCCGTAGTAGCGCTGTGCTTTGCTATGCCGTGAAATAACACAGGCATGTTAGGAAAATTCTAAGTACAAATAACAGGCTCACAATAACGTCCCATACACTGTTAATCAGGCATGCCCATCACCCTCGGACACTATGACGCAAGAAACAACCCCACTCTCCCCCTCATATGACACTCGAGATGAAACTCCTCAACTCCCTTCACACATACTAGAAATCGATGACGAAATATTAACCCTTTGAGGAGTATGCACGTTTACACTCGGTGCTACGGTTGTATAGAAATGGTTTTGCTTTTTGAAGACAAAACTAGCTTTAATAATTTTACTATTTAGCTTGACTCTATCGTAATCTAAGCAAGAAATTAGAAGCAGTCAATGTTTCAGTCCGTCATGAAAAAAAAAATGTTCTTTTCAACAATTTCTGAAATGAACACGGTGCATTGTGAAACCTGTTACATTCGTCGCATTACGTTACAAACAATGCGCGACTTCATTGGTCTGTGAGAAGCCAATAATAAACGTAGCAGAGTGCAGAAGGCGTGTCCGGTGCAGCGAGGACCAATGGGAAGATTGCAAGTGGAAATACAGACGCTGACACNAGCAGAGTGCAGAAGGCGTGTCCGGTGCAGCGAGGACCAATGGGAAGATTGCAAGTGGAAATACAGACGCTGACACTGCCGGAGTGGATAAAACGAGCAAACTCTCTGCACACTCGCCTACAGTGCCGGCAATATATGCAGGCCTCAGAGGGCTAATAACTAGACATTGGCGTGGAAATTCTTGAAGCATAGTTACATTTTAAAAATAAAGAAAATAATTAATAATTAATTAAAATCAATCCACATATTTCACAAAAACGTTTATTGTTTTAATATTAGGTTGAAAATGTTTTTTTTCCAAGGTAATAACTGCTAACAAAATCATTAAAAAGAAACATAATAAATACCATGGCACTTAACACTGTTTAATAAAATCTTTAAACAATAAATTATAAATATTTCTGAGTTATCAGTATTTTTTCACGCAGAGAAATAAGAAGAAGAGAATGAAACGTGATAAGGCAGTGAGCTGACTTATATGTATGTACTCAATCTGGAATGACCCAGCCTGCATATAACAAATTTTCAATACTGCATTACTGCATATTTTTTTTCATGAAAAAATTCTTTCTTGTTTCACCCATCCTACTGAATCCTCTTTCTGTTCCCAATACAAAACAAACTTTTCGAAAATGAAAACTTCCCTTCCTCGACTCTAAAATTGCAATGACATTGTTTCTTTACCGTAATCGGTGTATTTTTACGCCTACAAACCTAATTTTTTTTTTACCTTGCGTCCAAGTAAATTTATACTAAAGCAATTAGTAAAATATCATGTACACTACATAACTAATTATAGATTGAATGGTGTAGGATGGCGCAAAGAATAAAACATTTTTTTTCTACATGACACGAAAAATTACTTAAACATCACAACTGTAATTTCTCTGATGCAATATCACACATTGTCTGCACCATTTTGCACTGTCTCGTTCTTTCACAACTATTACACGTTGATCCGCATATGCATGTGTTTTACTATATTCATTCCATTTTACTGCGTTCTACACCTTGATGATTCAAACAGAATAGCAAATAAAGTTCTCTTCAAAATCTGCATAATGTTTTTACTTCATATATATATATATAATTTCGTTTTATGCAAACATTTATATTCCATCAACGGGAGTTTAGTATCTTTTTACGCACACAAATGAAGCTCGAAGTAATTCTTATTACTTGAAGTATGGGTATTTTCGCACATTTTTCAAAATGTATTGTTTGAATTATTTTACTCTTAACAAAGGGGCCACGGTGGTGTAGTGGTCAGACTACTGGCCTCCCACCTAAACGAACCGGGTTCGATCCCCGGCAGGTTCGCTCCTGAATTTTCGCATTTGGGAATAAAACCGGGGAATAGTATCGGGGAACAGTACCAGGGAATTAGTACCGGGGAACAGTACCAGGGAATTAGTACCGGGGGACAGTACCAGGGAATTAGTACCAGGGAATTAGTACCGGGGGACAGTACCGGGGAATAGTACCGGGGAATAGTACCGGACGACGCCGCTGGTCGGCGGGTTTTCTCCCGCCTTTGCATTCTGGCTCTGTTCCATACTCTCCCAAGACCTCGATGTTAGGAGCATCTCAAATCCCTCAACTCCACTAAACTACACTGTTAATATAATTATATATTCACATGTTATTAAGTATGACTGCTGTTTGAAATTCCTAGAAATATTGGTACAGAATTACAAAAATCTCACGTATTTTTGTGAAATGCACATGAAAATGTAAATTTACCGAATATTTTATGTTTAACTCTATACACTCACAGGTATTCCNTAGTACCGGGGGACAGTACCGGGGAATAGTACCGGGGAATAGTACCGGACGACGCCGCTGGTCGGCGGGTTTTCTCGGGGATCTCCCGCCTTTGCATTCTGGCTCTGTTCCATACTCTCCCAAGACTTCGATGTTAGGAGCATCTCAAATCCCTCAACTCCACTAAACTGCACTGTTAATATAACTATATATTCACATGTTATTAAGTATGACTGCTGTTTGAAATTCCTAGAAATATTGGTGCAGAATTACAAAAATCTCACGTGTTTTTGTGAAATGCACATGAAAATGTAAATTTACCGAATATTTTATGTTTAACTCTATACACTCACAGGTATTCCAGGACACGTTGCAAGTTTTCACATACGTGGTCATTGCAAACTTACACAACCAAATATGTACATCTACACTGTTGAATTTTTAAGTATATAGTGCATTCACAGTTACTTCCAACTTTTCTGAAGCCCTGCTAATGTGCTACTTCCACGATATTCCTCCGCCTCATGCAAACAAAGCTTAACTATGTATAGAAAATTACACCAGAGGAACAATGCACCGCATTCGCGTGCAGTTAGTGTAATAATATTTTGCATAATAACTATTTCTTACTAGGCATTACCAAAACCCCAATTTTCTCCTTGGTCATATTCGTATTAATTATACATAAAATACTACAAGTTCTAAGTAAATTATATATAATGACGACAGCTACAAATACACTTACATTTAATTGACTTTACAAAGTACTCTCTAAGGAATATCTTTGTGGATATATTTACGATAGTTTGTAGGGTTGGCAACGCTATCGTACCCGTCCTATAATCCACAACCTACTTAGTGAATAAACAATTTTCCCGATATTACGGAGTGCCTTTTTGCATGTTATTACGAATCGGAATAACGCTTTTAAGTTAACTAATTTCTTAAGATAATATGCTTTTAAGTTTAATTAAATTAATTTTATTTGTCACGATATGGCACCACTGATTACGGGGTTGAATTCGTCAGCAGTAACACAAATACGTTATAGGATAACAGTAGCGACAGATTGTTACATGAACGGAAAACATTATTTTACGGAAATATAGGAGAATTTAAATATTTTTCTCCCTCAGTCGTCTTTCATACGTTTTTTTTTTTCATAGAAGATTTTTTGTTGAAATATTCTCAATATTACCTCATAATTTTTTCGTTATCTCTAAAAACCATATTATTGGCCTAGTTTTATGTATGGAGGGTGATGACGCAAATGAGACATTATCAAGGACACTCTAATTTCGCGAAAGATTTGCGCACATGCTAGATTTCAATAAGCTGCGGGCGTATCAGTAATTTTTTTTATGCTTTTTGATGGCGTGTCTTTGCGAGAGAACGTTTTCTTACTTGACTGGCCAATCGTAGTTGAGTAACTCCAATAGTGTAGATCTGTGATTCGCTAGCAGACACCTAAGACACTTATATCACGAAAGTGGACATGAGCTAAAGCGTTATGAAATATAACTGGTCTTGATAATATCTTTTCGCGAAATTCGGGNTATCACGAAAGTGGACATGAGCTAAAGCGTTATGAAATATAACTGGTCTTGATAATATCTTTTCGCGAAATTCGGGTGTCCCTAATTATTATTGACGCGTTTATCTACGTAATACCGTTAAGTTTCGTAAACATACGCAGTTAATGTATACGGNGTCCCTAATTATTATTGACGCGTTTATCTACGTAATACCGTTAAGTTTCGTAAACATACGCAGTTAATGTATACGGGGAGAGGAATCATTTACGACACAAGGCGCCAGATGGTTATGTTGGCAGTAATCTAAAGCCTGTAGTAAACCAGGCCGTATTTCATTTTCAGGATGTTTAACTACTTCTACATAACGACTGTATCAGTCCNTAAAGCCTGTAGTAAACCAGGCCGTATTTCATTTTCAGGATGTTTAACTACTTCTACATAACGACTGTATCAGTCCATCTATAGCTCGTTGCCAACTGTGCTGATAACTTACGCATAAAATGAGAGCTGTCTAATGTGATAGAGGGATGGTTATATTTTGTACAAGGTTTACATAAACAAACTATTGGTAGAGGCCCGGAAATGCCACAGGTTCATTTGGCAACAAGCTAAACTCCACAATCGTCTGAGTACTGGGGCCTCAGTTGTCCATTGGCTGTTTATCCACTTCTACACGAGACAAGGTGGGACAGGATTTGGTCCTCCTTTTCTTGCGTGTTACTTATTGGTCCAAATGCACCCAGGGCGTGGCTTACACACTGAAATACAATCAAAACAAAAGACAGGCGATTATATGTTTAAAGTCTAACTCATCCTAAAATGAATTCACGACATTTCTGGAACTCTTAACTATTAGGCAATAGGAAATACACAGGAGAGCCAAAAAAAANCCTAAAATGAATTCACGACATTTCTGGAACTCTTAACTATTAGGCAATAGGAAATACACAGGAGAGCCAAAAAAAACTGGTATAGGCCACGCATACGTTTATTGTCTCCATACCTTGGTTAGTCTCAAACGCGATGTGGTCAGCAGCTAGATCGGTTACTGCGGCTACAATGGCAGGTTATCAAGCTTTAAGCGAGTTTGAACGTTGTGTTATAGTCGGCGCACGAGAGATGCGACATAGCATCTCCGAGGTATCGGGAATCCGGTAAAACATCAAATCTTCGACATCGCTGTGGCCGGAAAAAGATCGTGAACGAACGGGACAAACGGCGACTGACGAGAATCACTAAACGTGACAGACATGAAACCCTTTCTCAAATTGGCGCAGATTGGATTTGTGGACTGTCCTGCAGGATAGTACCACACTTAACGGAGGACGTTACCTTCAGACATTAGTCGAGTTCATGCCACGTCGTCTTGCGGCACTTCTGGGTGCTCGGGGACCCTACGCGATTTTAGGCAGGTGTACCAGTTTTTTTTTTGGCTCTTCAGCGTATATATTTTAATTATTAATACACAGTTATTAAACATTTTACTATGTGTTGTCGCTGGCATCGCATCTGTAATGTTAATAAAACTATACGCTTCCTGTATGAAACTGTAAAATTTTCGTAAAACTTACAGTATTCCTGCTTTAAAAATGTCCATTTGAAGGGAACGAATTTGCTGGAAATTTTTTTGGAAATTGAAGTTGAACTTATGTTTTTAAAAGATCGGGCAACCATGCTGCAAAACAAGTAAACACAGAAATGCGAGCTTCGTGTGTAGTTTCCGACATTATTTACGTAATAGATAATGTAGACAGTGTTACTTTCTAGTTTCCCAGTTACCTTCGAACAAACAAACAAACAAACAATTATTGGAACGNGATAATGTAGACAGTGTTACTTTCTAGTTTCCCAGTTACCTTCGAACAAACAAACAAACAAACAATTATTGGAACGTCATTACTGCTCATGTATGAGGCCAGCGTGTTTCATGACTCAGTTACACATCTTGTGTAAAATGGAGCGACAGAGAAAATACATTTTGTGCTAAATCCACTATGGCGTGTACCTTGCCGTTAGTGGCAAATGAAACGTCCTCATAGCTGTATCGGTTGGTGCAGATTTGTCCCTGTCGCGCACGTGATTTCGCCACAGCCATTATAATATCGACAAGATCCAAGATCCAGCACATGGCGAGAATGCGTAAACAAACAGAGAGACTGCACAGGCAGTAAGATTGATGCATTCTGTTAGTGCCACATGAACATGGATGCCTCTGCCCTCAATTGGAATCGAACATAGCGTCCCTCCAGAAATCCGCGAATAACAGACACGTGGATTCAGCTTCACGAACACAGTTCAATTCATCAGACTATAATTTATTTTAATAGGTATACATTTTTTACAGGCACACAAAAATATTGGGATATTAATAAAGGTATCAATTACTTACAGTTTCTCAAAAACTAAAAGAAATTTACAGCCTTCTCGGGAAAAACGCAAACAGTACGGGTAGCAAAACTTTACATATTGAAAAGGAATGAATTTTTTTTTGTAACTCGTGCAAAAATATGAGTGATTTGTCTTCAAATAGCCGAGCTAAAATTATAACAGCGGTGGCGAAACATTTCAATTTCAAATCCTGCCGACGTATATTTTAGTAATTCATAAATTTAGCTTAACTTCAGTTCCACGGAAAAAAAAAAAAAAAAAAAAAAACAGGTCCTCTCTATTACTAAACTAATTTCTGAAAATCCTCCTCATCGTAAGAACCATTCCTAAGGAAAAAAATCATGGAAGCTCGGTTTCTAGTAAGAAGTTTGATTTTGAAAACTTATTTCTGTCAAGGTAGAACGTGGACTGTAACTGATTTTTTTTTTGAACTGAACCCCATTTTAGCGAAACGTTCCTACTTGGAAAGCTCCTCTGAACGGTTGGCTCCTGATAGACAACGCTCTGACTGAGAATACGTACTATTTCACGGGGAACGCTCTACCGTTTTTTATGCACCTTCAACTTTGTTGTTGTCGAAACTGCGAGTCGCTTAGAGAAAGGTTTCTGTGTGAGCAGAAGTTTGCTGTCACGCCATACGGCATTTACAGTTGCAGACGGAAGAACTGTTGGACGCAGACTTGTTATCGCCTTTGTCATTGTCCTACCTGAACAACCCAGAGGAAATGCTTGCATACGCTTAGAGCTATTGTCCATTCACGGTTACTTCCAACTTTTCTGAAGCCCTGCTGAAGTCATGCGTCCAGGATATTCCTCCGCCTCGTGCAAACAAAGCTTAACAAAGTATAGAAAATTACACCAAAGGGACAACCCACCGGACTCGTGCGCACTCTGTGTAATATTATTTTGCATTAGAACTATTTCTTACTAGGCGTTATCAAAACTGTAATGGTTAGCGAAATGAAACACTGCGTATCGCGATTCAATGGCAACTGAACGACCATAGCTTTATTACTAACGACGTAGAGAAAACAATACGATGACATAGAGATAACAATAGGTGGCGCTAGTTGTTACAGTTTTGATACAAATCATAACAAGAACACCTATTTTTTTTTTCCTTGTTTTTTTTTT
>NQII01002080.1:727989-761542 GCA_002778355.1 Clitarchus hookeri | reverse complement strand
CCCCCCCCCCCAGTCTTGATTTTTTTTTTTCGGCTACCACCCACAAATGTGGATTCTGGATGGATTTTTTTTGGACGATATGACCTAGGGTATAACTTTATGCGTTTTACGAAATCTGTTTTATGTTCGACTGCCGTAGCTATTATGACCTCTGTAGTGGCTCCCACAAAATAATCAATTACGTTGGCTGTTACAAGTTTGGAAATATCACGTGTAGAGAAGCTGTAAAAATTCAAGGACATCAAGGAAGGAATTATTTATGCTTT
The DNA here is from genome assembly GCA_002778355.1 of Clitarchus hookeri. Lineage (NCBI taxonomy): Eukaryota > Metazoa > Arthropoda > Insecta > Phasmatodea > Phasmatidae > Clitarchus > Clitarchus hookeri. The sequence goes on along the minus strand of NQII01002080.1, from coordinate 761,276 downwards.
GCGTGCCAAAATTGTAATGCACCTCCTGAAATCTAATTCGTGGCGGAAAATCTATAGAAATAATTCGGTCCGCTGTGTTTACGAGAGTGTGCCCACCTATAGGAACAACAAAATTAATACATATTGTATACCTGTTTATGAAGCTCATTCGCGTATTTTATGGTCGACGGTAGTTTTTAAAACTCGTCAAACCTTTTGAGGGGACGACTTATCATCTTATGCTCTCTACATACCAGACTTCGTAATAAATTTGATTAAAAGACTTAACAAGATTTTAAAAGGAGGAAATATAAATTAATTATCCCCCAAATGGCATACGAACACAGTGTTAAAAGTGTTAACGTGTATAGAGTCCAAAGTGTTAGAGAACTTGATTTTTTTTTTCCTATTTACATGCCGCGGTGGTGTAGTGGTCAGACTACTCGCCTCCCACCTAGGTGAAACGGATTAGACTCCGTGGAGGATCNTACATGCCGCGGTGGTGTAGTGGTCAGACTACTCGCCTCCCACCTAGGTGAAACGGATTAGACTCCGTGGAGGATCGCTCCCGGACTTTTGCATGTGGGAATCATGACGGACGATGCCGCTGGTTGGTGGGTTTTCTCCAGACCTCGATACTNGCTCCCGGACTTTTGCATGTGGGAATCATGACGGACGATGCCGCTGGTTGGTGGGTTTTCTCCAGACCTCGATACTACAAACCGCCCATGTATCTCCACTTTCACAACTTCCACATTTCTATTTTTTTTCTTTTTTTTAATTACAGATCATTTTTGAATGTTTATATTTCTGCTGCTTTGTGCTAAATGCTACGGACNTTTTTTTTCTTTTTTTTAATTACAGATCATTTTTGAATGTTTATATTTCTGCTGCTTTGTGCTAAATGCTACGGACGGCAATTTCGTCAGTTCTGGATGTCTGTTTGTTGACAATCAGCTGGTAGGCAGGTTCATGGCTGCTATGAACAAACGCGTTGACGAGCTACAGACAGATGTTACTTCGATAAGCTTGCGCGAGATTTCGTTTCCAGTGCGACGGACGATCCGTCTGGGAAGTTCTTCAAAACTCGGCAAAATGGAGCTTAGCGGCCGGCNATTTCGTTTCCAGTGCGACGGACGATCCGTCTGGGAAGTTCTTCAAAACTCGGCAAAATGGAGCTTAGCGGCCGGCTGCAAACCGAGAGTGAAGCTGATGGAATGCGAGAAATTTGGCCAGAATTTCTTTTCAATTGCCAGGTCTCTGCGCTCTAAATAAAAATCGGAGCACACAGTAGACTTCAATACTATATACACACCTCAGCTGTTGTTATACTTCCATTGGCTGCTGGTGCCGTGTCCGTCTTTGTCCAAGCCACTCAGGACTAAGTAACTCCGACACTGAACCTTCGTGATTCGTGCGCAAACGGTTTACACGGGCCACAACATCGAAGAAGCTGGACGACCCTGCAGTGCCTTGGACTGTACCTTGTCTCGAAATCTTACGCATAGATCATCTGACGACGAAAGTGGATCTCAGCTAAAGTGTCATGAAATACAACAGGCTGTGAAAACTTTTTCGCGAAAAATTGGGTGTCCTGAGAAATGATTAAGAGTGGTCACCTTGCGTAAAGTGTGACAAAATGTATGTTTTGGGCGGAGGTCAAATCCTACCACTTCCAAAATTATTTACATATTATAAATAAAATTTATTTAGCTAATATCTGTAGAAATACTATTCATGTAAAATATCGAGTACAGATCTGTCAGTCGTCATCTCTAGCATGTGTGTACGAGATAAAATATAAGCCCTAACATACTTAATTGTTTCGTGTTTATAGTGCATGGCTGTAACAAGGCGTGATGCATGAAGACCACTATCGCTTAACGAAATAACTCGGTACCAAGAAAGGCGTCGTAAAATATTAAGATCGTTTCTCACGGGCAATTGAACCTCCTTTCACCTGTAACGCCCTACAAAAACTGNACGAAATAACTCGGTACCAAGAAAGGCGTCGTAAAATATTAAGATCGTTTCTCACGGGCAATTGAACCTCCTTTCACGTGAAACGCCCTACAAAAACTGGTGACAGCTAGGGATAACGAATACTTTAAACTCCGGCGGTTTAATTCTGTGTACCCTAGTCGACCATCTGAGGCTGCAGCCATTGAACAAATTAATTTTAACACATCTAAATACTAGAGCAATTTGATCTTTCCGTGGCTGTATAACAGAGTTTTAACTCGCATCTCTGTACACAAACTACAAACTTTCGTTACTACATTCTTCGGATTATTATTGGCTCTGTGAACTGGGAAGGTAGCATCTTTCACAAGCTTTCGCCGGTAAAGGAAAGAAATATTACTTGGATATGTAGAGTACGTTCAAACCTGAGCAGGTTATTTTTCCAGCGCTATAAACCACCGTATTTGCAGATGGTCTTTGCTCGATAATGTAAAGGACTGATAAGTCTGGAATGGCGTCGTTTTTATAACGCGAAATGGCATGCTCTCTTCTGAAGCAGCGACTTATTTTCTGCGCGGGAAGGTTTTTGTGTGCTCGTTGATTGTTTCCAATAAACCCGGCTAAGTTTTTTCCGAGAGTGGCTGCCAAAAGCAACTAAAGTTTATGGAGCAGTTTAGAAACTTCAAACCCCACCCTTTCAGCCCTCGCGGAATATGCGGGCCCTATAAAAGGGGGAATCTCTCGGCTTTATTCACCGTACAAACTTCGTTTCAAACTGCAATCCGCGGTAGCTACGGGGTCCCGTACATTCAGTTTACCATGTACCGAGATTTCTATTTCTCGTGACACGTCGCAGTATTGGAGAAAGCTGCTGGTAAGATTGGTTGCAAATCTCATGGGCGTGTCTTGGCGAACTCTAGACGTGCCTGGCAATACGGAGGCAAATGCTTGTGCAACATAACTGCGCCCAGGATGCAAGGAAAAGGTACTTTCCGTTACGTCATAACGGCGTTGAAAAATATTTCTTATAATCCATTCACGGTTACTTCACACTTTTCCCGAGGCCCTGCCAAAGTTTTACTTTCATATATTCATTCGCCTCGTGCAAACTAAGCTTAAGTCTACAAAATTACACCAAACGATACCGCACCGAATTCGTGCGCTCTCAGTTGTAATAATATTATCCATGAGAACTATTTCTTACTAGGCTCTACCAACACAAATGCTTTCTCGCCGTTTTTATTCATATTTATCATAAATGAAAAATTATAATTTACAAATAACACATTGGTAAAATTTAAATTTAACTAAAAGTAAGATACTTATAAGTTAACAGAGATATAAAACGCTTGTGATGCATGCGATACTTAGGAAATAATTTAACACGTCATACATGGGGTGATTTTTCAAAGGTTTGATTCAAAAAATGTGAAGAAACCACGAATAGACCATACCAAGCGCGTTATGAAATTTCGCCTGCGCAGCGAAAAATTTTGTCTTTGCAAACTAATTTCGCCCTTCCGTTTCTCCTAGTTTTCAGTTCAAGATAATTTCGCCCCCAGGGAAAGTTAAGTTTGTTCCTTAGCGTAAAGTTTGTAGCCAGATCACGAAAGAATTCCTGTAAAATTTTTGTGAAACAATTTCATGGTACAGTGTTAGTTTCATGCAAAGTTAAAATTTTGTTATGTTCAGGGGATGATAAAAGATAACACTTAATGTGAATAACGCACACTGCCTATTTTTTTCTGTTGTGCGAGATGTAGCTAAATAAACTTCGCAGATAAAACTTGATAGAAGTTTTCGTAGCACAACATATCTTGCAGATTAATTTTCGTGTCTTTATATACTGCCGAAGAAATCTGTCGCTATTTTGAGATGTTCGGATATGAATGCCGCCCCTCTCTTAACCTGTTTTTGAACGAAGGGATGAGGAGAGCCTTAAAGCGGATCTCGTCTCTTTTCCCTCTTCGATCGTTTATCAAACTTTTTCCTTGTTTCCCTCCAACCAGCTGACATGTTCGCCAGTTTCCCCTTTCTGAAGGCAACACACATTTCTCCAGCTTGCAAGCCGTCACACGCATCTATACGGACCTCGGTTTGTTAAACATTTTTGAAAACACGCATTGTCCCTTCTTCGCCGTCACATTATATTCTACGGCATATGTAATAATTAACTCTGCGGTGGTAATGTGTAATATACTCACAGAAAAAAGTTTTCAATCACTCTAAGCAGGCCTTCAAACATTTACCGACATTTTAAATATACAATAATATCATACTTTTTTCTCGTTTTAAAGTTACAGGAGCTGTATTTTAGTACACCTAGAAGAGTCACTTTGAGTCCCCAAGTCGAATTTACAAACTATTACCACAGAGCAGTTAAGAATACAGAGGTGAAATAGCCGGTAAAGGGTCTGCCGATTAAGGTTTGCGTACAATTATCNTATTTGGATCACTTGGGTGCCGACTTAGTGCTTGGTCGAGCCGCGCTGGGGTTTCTACATAAGAGCGAGCACATCCACGCGCTGCTAAGAGAGGGAGGAAATGTTTCACTTGGTTGCCGCTAGGTGTCTCCCATGTGAGTGGCCAGCAGGTGAGCTCCCTTCAGTGAGGGGAAGGGTGACGACTCTACAACAGACGGCCTGTTATGTCCTCCAGTTCAACTACCGCAAGTCTGTGACAACTGTGCGGCGTGGTTTCCCGCGAGATCACTCGACGTTGGCACGAGCAGTCTCGACAAACAGGTTGTTTGTGTCAGGGAAATAAACTTTAAGCGGTGACCCTATCAATTTATTGGCGGAAAGCCTATAGCACTGTTCAATGCAGGCCACTGTCACCCTCGCAGTTATTTAATGTAAATAATAACTGGTACCATCCTTATATCGAATCAGTCTCCATGACGCTGTAACATGCTTGCGATTTGAAATATCGATTATTAGCCACATGTCACAATCGACTACGTACATCCTAGACACTCGGTATTATATATCTAATAGTTTAAATAAAGTAGTGCTTCGTGTCCAACTTAGAAGATATGCACTGTTCTTCGGATTCACATTAGACCATAGGTCGTGTATGTTTTCACCGGTTTTCGTGATTAACCTGCTGCCTCGAGTTTGTCGGTGTAATTTAGAAACAACCTGTATATCCATTTTCAACAGATCCTACGTCTGTGTTTGGTTGCATGCCAACTTACGGTACGAAGGGTTCTGGTTTATAATCCTAGTTAATACACTTGAGTTTACATTATTATTAATTCACTTTTATTGCATATATTTCTGTTTCATATGTAAAGATATCTCTGCCAACAGGACGTCAAGCTCTACCTATAATTTTCTATTTTAAGAAATTCACCAAAACTATACTCCTCACAAGATGTTTAGCATGTTCACCTTTCCCCAACTAATACGCAGAGACCTGAAAAATTCGCGAGTTCAATGACCTGTAGGCTATACTCCATTCTCGTATGTAAAATAATGCAAATATCACTGTTCATTGGTTGCTTGTTGTATTAGCGGAAGACGGTGACTCGGTTGGCATTTTATCGTGTGTTTTTTATTGGCTGAGAGTTGTCCAGGAGGTGTATACTAACGGGTGGGCCAATAGAATTAGCAATACAAACTTACGAGGTTTTGAATTCTAGCTAGTCCCGAAATGAAACAGCGAATTTTTCATGTATCTACTAGGACGTAATAATTATGTTTCTAGTAGGAGTGGATCGTACCTATGTGTGAATAATGTACACATTGACGTCATCCCCTCCAGCGACATGCGTGCTGCACGTACACACACACAGTGGGCTCAAACACATGCCTTAACAACAGTCGCAGTTGAGGAATGGGACAATTTGCCTCAGGAAATGCTTGAAGATCTTGTTTTTGGTATTCCTCGTCGGATACAAGCGTGCCTCAGGTATCATGGAGGTCCTGCACGTTATAGAAGTTAATGATTACATCTGAAGATATCATTGTCGTTGTTATTGAAACTGATGAGGTGACTGTTTAAGTAGGTTTTCTGTTTATGTCTTTTGTATGTCTCATAATGGGATGATGTAACCGTGTATAGTAGTTTTTTTTTTCACTTTGTGTTATTAGTAGAGACCTGAAGAATTCGCGGATTCATTTTAGGACAAGCTAGAATTCAAAACACATGCATTTATATAACTTAATCCGTTGGCCCACGCCGTATTTGACACTTCCTGGAGAATGCTCTGGTCCAATCGTCTCCTTCCACTGTGACAGCAAGCAACCAATGTGCAGTTGATGTCGGCTTATTTGTACATAAGACTGTAGAGTCTAGTCTGCAGGTCATTGAACTCGCGATTTTTTCCCGGTCTCTAGCTATTAGGAGTACAGTACGACATGTAAACTACTTTTATTCAGTATCGCATCCGGGATTCTGATATACGCTAAACTTTTTGAGCAGTATATTTCCGTCCACGTTGAGGAAAGTAGGCTTATTCGTTATTGCAGTAACTTCTTGTTGTTTATTTGTGCCAAAAGGTCAGTTCTGAGTCGAGCTCATCCAAACAGAAGTAGCACGCCCTCTACTTAACGCGACTCAGCGTCGGCGACCGACCGCGATGAATGCGATTCCTTGCTACCACCATCCACCGGCCGTCCTCCATCTTTCAGCCTGTCATGTGGGTCTGTTGAACATTCAAATGCAAACAAACACGTTCATCACTGTTCACCACATCACTTTTAACGCTTTGAGTGTGGTAGACATTTACGGACAAATAAGACATGATGGAAGTAAGTCACCTACATGCACAACTGCACTACCATCAGTTCTGTTGGTCTCTCCATTCCCATTCACAACTCTCCTACTGGTTAACGCAACACCGGACACACTTACTACACTGTACGTAGTTCATTACTAGAGACCTTAAAATTTTCACTAATTCATTTTCAGACATGCCATAATTCAAAACACGTGTGCTGATATAACTTTAGCTATTGGTGCACAAGAGTGTTTGACACCTCTTGGAGAACGCTGGCCCAATCGCCGCATTCCACTGTGACGGCAGACAACCAATGTGAATTTAATATTCGGCATATTTGTACATAATACGCTAAAGTCTAGCGTGCAGGTCATTGAACTCGCGAATTTTTCCGGTCTCCATTCATTACTGTCCGGCTCTCTACCAGTGTAATGCCGAGTTGAAAGTGGCCCAATCAAAGGTGCTTTCCCACGTATAGTAATATGCANCACGTGTGCTGATATAACTTTAGCTATTGGTGCACAAGAGTGTTTGACACCTCTTGGAGAACGCTGGCCCAATCGCAGCATTCCACTGTGACGGCAGACAACCAATGTGAATTTAATATTCGGCATATTTGTACATAATACGCTAAAGTCTAGCGTGCAGGTCATTGAACTCGCGAATTTTTCCGGTCTCCATTCATTACTGGCCGGCTCTCTACCAGTGTAATGCCGAGTTGAAAGTGGCCCAATCAAAGGTGCTTTCCCACGTATAGTAATATGCAANCCGGCTCTCTACCAGTGTAATGCCGAGTTGAAAGTGGCCCAATCAAAGGTGCTTTCCCACGTATAGTAATATGCAATCCATCGTGTATATTTAAGTAATGTACACTTTGAGTGTCGGTGACTTAATATTACGCTGCAGAGAACCTTATGAACATTGCCGGCGAAGTAAAATTTCATTGCCAGTGTTTTCAAGCAATGCAGATGTCTTGATGTTACAGCAAATTCCATGCATACAAGTTACATTTAGGCGACGTGATATTACGTCTGCATCGCCTAAAGTGCTAGCCATAGCACTGGCTGTGCGTAGGTCCAGAGATTTCTCGCGGAAAAAACATCTGAGCACACACTAGACTTCAACACTATGTATACACCTGGACTTTAGCCGTGCCTACATTGACTGCTGGTGTCGTGCCCGCATTTGACCGAGTCACTCGGCATGCCGTGACTCCCACACTAAACCTTAGTGATTCGTGCGCTAACACGGACCAGGACATGTGTCAGCCAATCAAAAATGTTGGATGACCCCCATAGTACTTTCAACTGTATCTTGTTTCGAAATCTTCGCGAAATATCACTACCCCTAGCTATGGGCGATTCAATGTTAGGTCTACTTCATCTTTAGTCTACTGGGGCAAGTTGTTGTTGATTGGCACTCGCAGTCGGTACAATCGGTAACCCTTGCTAGTGCAGCTGGCCGCGCCGTGCATAAAGGCTCGACTGCTGTGGCCAATAATAGCTCTTTGAACTGCACCCCCCCCCCCTTCCCCNNCCCCTCCCGCCACACACAGCAGGCGGTCACCACTGCGTCACCCGGTTTCCAGCCGCCCGCGTCCAGAGTATGAACCACGATCCAGTCACAGAGTAGTTAACAACACAGAGGCGAAGCGGTGGCGCGTGTTGCGAACTCCAGCCTACACGCGCCAGCAATATGGCGGAGTAATGGGCGAGGAGATCTGGGCCGCTCTTGAAATAGAGGTCTTGAGAGCCGACGAGGGCGAAGCGAGGGGGAGTGTGGAGCAACGCCGTAACGCAAAGGCGGGGGGAAACAGGAGAACCCCGAGAAAACCCGCCGACCAATGGCATCATCTGGCATGTTTTCCACTTGCGGAAATCCGAGAGTGATCCGGCAGGGGATTAAACCCGGTTCGTCTTGGTGGAAGGTGAGCAGTCTAACCACTCAGCCACCGAGGCCCCTTGTGGTATTAGTGAATTGCGTTATTAGTGACTGCGCATTATGGCAATATGCGATGTTCGCATTACGCGATATTGGCGTTACGCAATGATGGCGATACGTGATGTATGCATTATGCGCTGTTGGTAATATGCGATTATGGCAATATGTAATGTTCGCCTTATGCTGTGTTGTTATGCGTTAATGGCAAAATGCGATGTTGGAGATACGTGATTATGGCAATATGCGATATTCGCATTATGCGATGTGTGCGTTATGCGATTTTGGCGTTGGGCCTATACTATATTTGCGATATCACTATAAACTATTGCGATAAATCGCCATCGATTTTCAATACATATAGGAGCGATATATCGCACCAATAACCAAAATGGCCAACACCTTTCTAAACGATTTTGACAAACAGCCCGACTGCCCACTGCTGGTAAGATTTAGGGGGGTGGGGGCAGCCACTGGGTAGGCCATGTTGAACAACTGTTCTATCAAGTCCGGTTGCCAACACTAAAAATATAATGGAAATTTATTAATGCTTAAAAATGTTTCGCTTAGAAGCAACCAAAACACCTTTGCCCAATTTACTACTGCTGGGTGGTTATAGATATTGTTTAACTTCTAATATGTAGCCAACTATACGACCATTTGTGTGTTTCACAGTTGCTTCCAAGTTCCATTTGCTGTTTTGTGTCATGCATACAATTATGTTGACCGAGATTGTTGATTTTCAAACTGGTTCGTGAGAACAACGTGAAAAATACAAAATTTTTCGAGGAAGTGAAGCATTACCAGTCTCAAATTCGTAATTATAAAAAATATTTGAAGTCAACCTCTATAATTATGTATGCCAGTTTTTTTACTGGATGTACAGTAATTAAAAAAGTAATAATAATAAAGTAACGAAGACAACCTTGTCGAGGAGGGGTTCCCAAGATTTGCTAATGTTCGTGTTCTTCCACGTACTTTCGGTTCACAGGATGGCCAATAAAATAATTCTTAATTTTTCAAGTTATTATTGTTCTTATACGAATGTATTTATCTTTGCAATAAATGCGCGAAGTTTGCAATTAGTGTCTCAATGTAGGAGGTCGACGCAGAACACAGAATTGTCGCCTCTCTATTTAGTTGTTCTGAGGGTAAGATGACTTTCGCGTCTGGCTCTCAGAAAACTAGTCAACGGCGATGCCCTGTGGACTCCCCGCACTGCATATTGCACAATGACACAATGCAATAAACCTCGCCGAGATGGAACTTGCCCCATGAATACGAATGTAACCTTACAGCAACTGCAATCGTCATTCGTTATTTACAAATGCACCCAGGAAAAACCCATGTAAGCAGTAACCAATACTTTGCACCGAGATATACACTGAAGAGCAAAAAAAAACTGGCACACCTGCCTAATTTCGTGTAGGGCCCCCCGAGCACGCAGAAGTTCCGCAGGAGGCAATTCACACCATGAATCCTGCAGGGCAGTCCACAAATCCAATCTGCGCCAATTTGAGAAAGGGTTTCATGTCTGTCACGTTTAATGATTCTCGTCAGTCGTCGTTTTTCCTGTTCTGTCACGATCTGTTTCCGGCCGCAGCGATGTCGAAGATTTGATGTTTTACCGGATTCCCGATATTCACGGTACACTCGTGAAATGGTCGTACGCGAAACATCCAAATGTTATCGCTACCTCGGAGATGCTATGTCCCATCTCTCGTGCGCCGACTATAACACCACGTTCAAACTCACTTAAATCTTGATAACCTGCCATTGTAGTAGCAGTAACCGATCTAGCTGCCGACCGCATCGCGTTACTCTGATTGGTTCCGTACCTCTGTTACTTGCATACGCACGCCTATTACCAGTTTTTTTGGTTCTCCAGTGTATGTTCCAAATGTGCATGCAAGACGGCAACAAACAGGTGGGCTTTCCTAATGGATCAATCAGCGAAAATAAACCTGATTTATTAAAACACAAATCATATCTACTGAAGAAATGAATGCATATATACGTCGGCGTTCGACAAGGTCAGGAACAGATACGGAAAACTTTCTAATTTCGCTCAATCGGATGAGGAAGACGTATTTATTGACGATTTCTTTCAAAACTAAACGAACTGATGCAATCTGCTAGCTTGTGCAGTAATACAGCTGAGCGACAATGCTTATTAGTATATAGACTGGACAATTGAAAGTACAACTATGTTTACTGCTGTTCAAGGTTATTTTAGAACTTTTATAATCAACTTTTTAATATTCTCTCATCCACTACTTGCGTATATTTAACGGGGGTACTGACTGGCGATTGGCCAACAGCGAAGGTGGCAACTACGAACGGAAAGTAGTTCCATGTCGCAACGTTGAATGAAAAGTGCTAAGTAGACAGTTTTTGATAGTGAAATTATTTAATCTTCTTTCTGTTTTTTAATGCTTTTTAGTGTAAGAATTTGCAAATTTGTATAGCATTTGCATTTCTAACATTTGCACAGTTTAACGTGACTGAAGCATAAATAAAGAGATAAAACCAAGGGAAATGTTAAATTTACGTGTGGTGGAAGAATACAACGTAACCTGAGAAGAAGATCGTAAGCAGGTCTATAATGGGCTCAGTTTACCGTGAACACCCTATAATCAAGTGACACCATGTTATAGCAGGCTAAAAAGTCGTTTTTTGCAGAGAAGGTATGTTCTGAGGTAAAAATATATATTTTAAGCAGAACATTTAGTAGTATTTTATGACCATATATACATTTGCAACAAAGTATAAGGATTTTATATAAAAAAATAGAAAGTGTACCTTTGGTAAAACTTATTATTTAACTATGAAGAAAGTTTTCTTTTGAAATGATTTGTATTTACGAGTAAAATAGAATTGGGGTGTGCTAACAGAATCCGCAAAGAGTGGAAAGTGTACTAGAAAAGGAGTGGAAAATACAAACTGGCGAGAAAAAGTTACACAACACGTCAACCAAATTTACATAATCACGTAACGGGAAATATGATCGCCGAGTGATTCAAGCGAACAGCAACTAATTACATAAATAATTAAAAATTATCTATAGTCCATTTGCGGTTACTTCCTACTTTGCAGAAGCCCTACTAAAGTTCTACTTCCAGGATAATAATATGCCTTAGGTACGCAAAAACACCGTAGCAGAGTTTAGGCAATTTCATCAGAGGGACAACGCATCGCATTCGTGCGCACTCAGTTTGACAATATTTTGCATAAGAACTATTTATTGCTTGTCGTTACCAACTCACCTATTTTCTCTGTTTCTATTCAAAAATAATTATAAATGAAATATTGAAATTTATAGATGAAATATAAGTAAAATGTAAATTCAACGAAAAATAAAGTAGTTTTATGTAAACACAAGTATAGAACGCTTGTCATTTGGCATATTTGGGAAACTACCAATTACGTCATACATGGGTGATTTTTCAAAAGTTTTATCAAACAAGTGAGAAGAAACTGCGAATAGACCGTAATATTCATGACGATTAGGTTAATTAAACTTTTCCCGTGGTTTATAACATTTTTGGAACAATTTGGTGATTTCACGTATGTTGTCATTCATTTCCGAAGTATTTTTAGAATATATGAACAATTTATAATGTTCATTTTTCACAATAGGTGATTAAATTTATTTATTCATTGGTATAAAGGTTTCATCACTTTCTAGCATAGTATTAATTTACATGTTATACTGAACAATGCCATTATTTTCTTCTAAGGGCTTTTCCACGATTTAAAATATATCTGAAATCAGATAGTATTTTAACGTAAAATACTCCAAAAATATCTAAAACTTTGACGTACTATCTCTGCTTATATAATTTTGTCCACATATTTTGAGTACGCATAGGAATAAAATTACTGGAATAATTAAGTTCCTTTCTGGCATTATTTTTTTAATACTTGATTCCAATTTGGCTGCTAGCTTTTAGTTTTCGTTTCTACTTTTTAAAACCGACGCAAGTTTCATTCGACACATTTTGAAAACTTAAGCTGATCTCATCGCATCCGTCATGCCATTTGCTTTTTATTTGCTAGTAATTCGAAAAGCTCACAAGTTAATTTTTTTTTTTTAATTTGAAAGACAATTAAACATTGATGAAATTATAGGAAAAAATTAATTAATATCTCTGGGACAGTTACCAAGTGGATATCATACCAAAGAATGGTAATACATTCGCTCCTGAATAAAATATAATGTTGTAGTTCAATTTTTCATTTTGTGAAACATAGGTTGTAGGATACAACATTTTTTTTACAGAGGTCCTAGCATCTTATATAAAGACCTCAAGATCATATACACTTTTTTTCATCACAGTCCCTCACTATTACAGTGATAAATAAAACAAGACGTATACGACTGCCAATCAGCTTGGACGATGGTGCGAGCGGAAGAAATAATGGCTAAACATTTAAGGCAGGAAAAATTAGGGTAGAAATATATTGCGAGGTCAAACCTGTTACCTTGATATCTTGTCAGTGTAGACGCAGTTTCTGTTTGACATTGTATGAACCACGAGAGATCACAGTTCAACAAATCTAAAGTTCTTTCGCATATTCAGTTTTTAAATAAGAAGTAAAGAAACTGAAATAGTTCACATAAGACATTGTCATTCGGTTTTATTTAAAAACAGAATCGACCACGGGGAAGGATTTTTTTTTTTACAAAATTTGAATTGAAAAGTATTTGAAAAACGCGAACCTGCCATAATTTACATCTACAGTAGTATTTCCCAAAGTATGGGTCGTGACCCACTGGTGGGTCGCAGACTAAAAATTGGTGAACCCCGAAAAATATAATTTCATACATAAACATATGCATGAGTTATAAATACCGAAATAAACTGGCCGTGTCGAATTCATTGCTGTTGAAAGTGACAAGAATGGAAGTGGACACTAAATATGTAATGGGAATAAATAGAAAACAAATGCATCCTTCACATTAAAAAATCTGATTTCATACAACCAAAATGATTTTTAAAATAAATTAGTAATATAAAACATTGTATAATGCTGTTTGATTAGGTATTTTTTTCATTAAAATGGTTCTTTAATATTTCAACTTTCTTAACTATTTTATTAATCCTACTACCCTTCACTTCATTACGCTACGTAAGAAATACAACGTGAACTCGATTGAACAGCGAAACGGTACGTTTCTCTCATAAGGCATTAAAGTGGGTCTTTAACTTTGGCATTTTTTTAGTGGGTCATGGTTCATAGAACTTTGGGAATATCTGATATACAGGATATCAAACACCAAATACACCCATCCATAATTACTGCTTATAAATCAAACGCAGGCCTTACACTCCTATTAATGACAAAAACAATCCAAAGCTAATTTATTTTCAATATCTTGTAATGTAAGCACGTCTCAAAATTGCACTCGAAAATCAAAAGCTCTCTTGAACTACTGAAAGCAGTGAACTATAAAATGAAGCGGTAAGCCAGAAGTTTTGATGCAAAAATAGGCAGATTGAACATGTGAACAGTAACATGTCACGCGTGAAGCCGCTACTAGGCAATGAAGTGCGACTGATATCAAAACCAGAATCCCTTGTAATTGCATTTCAAAAATACTACTTTAAAACTCACGCATAAGTATGTACGCTGCTCTGAGCCTGTGAAACTTTGTATTAAGGCGTGGATACGCGGAGTACATGCGTTTATTGCCCAGGCAAGGTTCTGCCTCTATCCACAAACATATTTCCTTTTACACATCATAGTGAATTGTCTATTTTTTAGTCTCGTGAAGTTCGTAGCATTTTTAAAAATAAATTTGGCGTGTCGTGTCTTTGATTTATTAAATGCAATATATGGTTTTTTTTCTCCAGACCATTAAGTGTTTTTTTTCCCTATTTACATGCTAGAATAAAAGTTTATTTGTAATTTCGTCAATCAATTATGCGAATAGTAAGAACTCGAGAAGGTTTTGTGTGTAACGAAAACGGGTAAGTTTAACTCAGAAACGCCACCATATTAGTAACCTGTTATACTGGAAGTCTTTATACTCCTTTAAGAGACGGAATGTAACCCCTTAACGTATTATCACGAGTATACTCGTTACAGTCTGATATGTTGCAGAATAGGTGAAATCTTTTACAGCATCTGTGGAGGACCAGAAACTAGNAGTATACTCGTTACAGTCTGATATGTTGCAGAATAGGTGAAATCTTTTACAGCATCTGTGGAGGACCAGAAACTAGTCTGAGTTTGTTTCACGAATCTACTGAAACACGTTCCAAAGAAATTCATAAGTACTTTTTCACACCAGGAAATAATTTTTTGCGACACCTGAAATGAAGCTTTAGCGTGTTGGTTAAGGTGATGGATAGGGGTGGTGAAATTTAGCAAAAACGTTTAAAAAAAAGTTCTGNTGAAGCTTTAGCGTGTTGGTTAAGGTGATGGATAGGGGTGGTGAAATTTAGCAAAAACGTTTAAAAAAAAGTTCTGTTTAAAAACACTGTAGGGTCGTTTACCTATCTGGACTCGCTGAATTACTTTTTGCCACGCGTTAACTGCCTTTACGCGAATCACGTAGGAGGCGTGTCGATGTTCCCCAGTTCTGACTGGCCTGACCAAAAAAATGAAAACGCCTTCTCAAGCAGACAGCAACCAACGGCATTTGAGAAACTGCAGTTGGGTGCTTATAGCGTTGAAGCCTACCGTGTACTCACATTTTTTTCCGCGAAAAATCACTAGCTCTAGTGATGGGGTACCCACTATCGATTTGCAAGGACAGAGTTGCACGGGATTGCAGTAACTTATAGTAGGTCACAAGAGACGCAGAAGTCGTGTACGTGTGCCCTTGAACTGCGGTCGGCATCCGCTCCCAATACAACTTCATTTTCCCCCCACATAAGGAAGTAGGCCCGTCGTCAACCTACTCAACGTTAAGAGTTTCGAAACTCACATATGCCACGCAAAGACCCATCCCCCCACCCCCCACACTTTCACCTTAGGAACAATTCACGAGAGCCAGTTTCACTGCCCGAGCGCTAGGTATTCTTACCAGAGCCATAACTCAGACCACAATTCGCGAGAGAGACAAACGCCGCGACAATGCGCATGCAAATGTCGGAAATGTGCCGCGGTCCCACGCTTGTTACTGCGGAAGTCAGTGAGGGGTCGTGATAATACGGTGTACCGCACTTCCTCCACATTCCACCCACTAGAAATATCTCTACGCCGCGTGGACGAAAGCCACGCAGCAACGCGCAATAAACACTGAAGAGCAAAAAAAAAAAAACTGGTAATAGATGTGCGTATGCAAATAACAGAGGTATGGAACCAATCAGAGTAACGCGATGCGGTCGGCAGCTAGATCGGTTACTGCGGCTACAATGGCAGGTTATCAAGATTTAAGTGAGTTTGAACGCGTTGTTATAGTCGGCGCACGAGAGATGGGGCATAGCATCTCCGAGGTAGCGATAACATTTGGATGTTTCGCGCACGACCATTTCACGAGTGCACCGTGAATATCGGGAATCCGGTAACGGGAAAAACGACGACTGACGAGAATTATTAAACGTGACANTTCACGAGTGCACCGTGAATATCGGGAATCCGGTAACGGGAAAAACGACGACTGACGAGAATTATTAAACGTGACAAGACGTGCAACCCTTTCTCAAATTGGTGCAGATTGGATTTGTGGACTGCCCTGCAGGATTCATGGTGTGAATTGCCTCCTGCATACCTTCAGACATTAGTAGAGTCCATGCCACGTCGTCTTGCGGCACTTCTGCGTGCTCGGGGGACCCTACACGATATTAGGCAGGTGTACCAGTTTTTTGGCTCTTCAGTGTTCATATTTTTGCGGCAATCCCCGGAAGCCATAAGCGATGCACGTCAAACGATTCACCTCCACCAACCTCCTCACCCAAAGCTCCGGTAGTGTAAAATACCGACACGCAGTTGTAAATTTCCGCCAGTTCAGTGTCCAAATATTTTCGTTTCCTGCGCATGGAAATATTCTTATTTTGTCCACATGCCCATTTATTTATTTATTTTCGTTAATTTTCATATTGACAGTGCAGGTGGCACCACTGATAACAAAAAGTGGTGCAAATTTGGTCTTCTATTAATAACTGCTTTCATAATGTTACTTGCTAAGTTCATTTTCAGTTTTAAAAATAGTTTTAAACCTAATCCTGCATCCAGTGTTCTATTTGTATTTAAACATATGTCGCTTTCTGTTACATTCAAGTCATTGAAAACAATACAATAACTGGCAACTATTTTAATATACGCACCACAAAATTTNCGCTTTCTGTTACATTCAAGTCATTGAAAACAATACAATAACTGGCAACTATTTTAATATACGCACCACAAAATTTTGGTCTAAATCGTATCTGCGTTTGGTAATATAAAATATATTTATTCTTTTAAAAGAGTGTGTGACAAATACAGGAAACAATTAACAAAAGTTGGTTCCTTTAGTTAAATCAATATTTTTTGTAAATTGGCATAATATTTTATGAAACGGTGACCATCAAGCGAGGAGAATCAGAAAAGCCGAACTGTATAATGGATATATTAAAATGACATTAAAATTGGTTTGAGAAATCATATGTTTCAGAGATGTAAAACTATTTTTGTTTTATATAAGCATCACTGGGCCTATTTATGAACGCGTGGTAAAATCTTAAAAGGTAACCGGTTCCACGAAAATGTATTTAATATACTGTAATAGATATATACAAATTGATTTCTCTAAAATAGTAAGATTTTAAATGAACAAAAGTTTAAATTGTTCCTTACAGATTTATTAAACTAAAGTACAATTGCCAACACACAAACATACACATACAGCTAGAGAGAGAGAGAGAGAGGAAGAGAGAGGAAGAGAGAGAGAGAGGAAGAGAGAGAGAGAGAAAGAGAGAGAAAGAGAGAACTTTGCACAGTATTCTAGTAAAATTTATACAATTCGAACTCAGTGTACCATTTAAATTTTTTTTTCTGTACCTTAACCCGTGCGTGTTCAATCACTTTTCAGGTGAGCATCAATTTTTTTTTTTAAGTATACTTTTAACATCACAAAATTTTAAAGCCCTGTAGGCTGGCATAGATTTAAAAATCCTGTCTGAACGTTATACCTAGGAAATTACACGAGATTTACAAACAACAATAACAAATATAATCAGAATATATGTTAACGTAGTATGAGTAAAAACTAAAAAAAAAAAAAAATTACTTGCATTGTGTGGAAGGTCTGCGTTAAGTAACATTACAAAGGAAATACTGATCTGCGAACGTTTATTAATGGTGTAAAAACTGTAATTTCACTTTAGAAAATAGCTTTTCTTACTCAACGTTCGATTTAGTAGCCTTTGAGAATATTTGATTTTTCGTAGAATATTAGAAAATCTGGTAATGTCAATTCCTTAAAAAACTATTACTCGTGATTTTATTCCTTTTTAAATAATTTCCGTAGTTTGTATCCATAAGTTATTTGTAACACTGAGTGGTTAGACTGCTCGCCTTACGCCTAGGCGAACCGGGTTCAATCCCCGGCCGGACGATGCTGCTCGCCGGCAGGTTTTCTCGAGGATCTCCCTTTTTCCCCCCAGCCTTTGTATTCCGGCGCTGCTCCATTTTAACCTCATTTAATCTTCATCGGCTCGCAATACCTCTTAGTTAACAGCCACCAAAATATCTCAACTCACCTCAACGACTCTTTTCTTATAATGTTACACGTCCACTTGCCCGACGCAAGAATTAAGCGACCAGGCACGTGGTAATGTTAATTTTTCGTACGGCGGAAGAATAACACAATTTTGTTGAGCAGGGGGTTTCGAAAATGCTCAGTTCACCTCGGGACAGATTATACCCTGAGGCATCGGCCGGTGGCGTGTACATTCGGGCCGCAGGTGAGTGCGACATGTTGCGAAGAGCCCAGTGCGGGCGTGTAATTCGCAAGCCAGGAGACTAAGCCGAGAGAGAGAGAGAGAGAGAGGTTTGTAGCGGAGAGAGAGCGAGAGGAACTGCACACACGTGTACCTGCAGCGAATCTCACGCCTCCCAACACCGCAGCTTGCGGCTTGCGGCCCGGCCGACACGACGAGCGGCGTGTTGGGGACTAGCGACGAACACGGTGTTCGAGGAGCTTACGCCGGAGGCTGAGCGAGCCCAGGTACGAGCTGCTCAGAGTTGAGGAAAATAACGTGGAGAAATGTAGTTAACAATCAGTCATCTATTAACGATAGACCATCGGGGACAAGCAAAATACTTTAAAATTAGAAAATATTGTTGTTGGTTTAATTTTTATATTTTATTAAAATAATAAATGAATTATAGACAAATTTATTGAATTTTTAAGATGAAAATTAAAATTTATGAAATTAAAGCTTTATATAAAAATAAAAGAGGGTGGTTTTACTGTTTAAATTAATTATCAAAAATATATTATATACTGTTTATAATTTTAAATTACAAAGTTTATAGAAAATATACATTTAGAGGTTCAAAGTATACTCGTGTTTTATGTTTCTGAAATTCACTTGCTTCGAGACCTTTCAATAAACCTTAAAACATTTATCTTTTTTTTCTGTCCATAGAAAAGCCCTNTTAGATAATTAATACTACAAGTGTTAAAGGGTCCGCAGGAGTGGACTGAACCATTGGATAACAAAGACCTTTAGTAATTAAAGAAAAGTAATGAGTAAGGAATGTTAATTTAGGTTAATATTTAACTCTAAAATAGCAGTCTATTTACGGAAGACCTGCAAAAAAAAAATACTATCAAGGTTTAAATTGGAACATTTTTCGGCGGTGGGGAAGGGCGGGGTGGGTAATTCTAACCCTCACACTTCCTGTTAACTCCTACCGCTCTTCTTCCCCGGGGGCCGTGGTTGTGAAGTGGTCGGACCACTCGCCTCCCACCTAGGCGAAACAGGTTCGGTTCCCGGCGGGGTGGTTCCTGGATTTCCCCACACGGGAATCGTGTCGGGCGATGCCGCTGGTCGGCGGGTTTTTCTCGGGGATCTTCCGTTTACGCTACCCTTGCATTCCAGTGCTGCTCCATCCTCATCTCATTTCACCCTCACCGGCTCTCGAGACCTCGTCGTTAAGAGCCGCCTAAATCTCTCCGCTCTCAACAAATGTCTGCAGGCTGTTAGGAAGCCGTTGACACGGACAAGCGCGGGATACAGAAATGTATCCAAACGCGTGCGGAACACGGCTTGAGTGCTCAACCACGGCTCTTGTCTCCCCAAAGCCCGCGCATGCGTCTTGAGGTCGGTGATTCATTTCGCATGCGCGCGCAGCCAGGCCGCGGAGTAATGGAGAAGTGGAGAGGGGGGACGGAGTGTCACAGGCCGGACGTAACGCTAATTCGTTTCATAACTATCGCGGCCGTAAATTACCAAATTGATCGTTTGAAAAAAAAAAATCATACGGGTTAATGAGTTTGCAAACAAAAAAATAAAAAATAAAACCGTGAATGGGAGCTTGAACTTGATTCATTCAACTGAACTTTTCACTTCCGGACAAGTTTGCAGATTCGCTTTCATTTCATGGGATTTGTAAGTCAGCGCGGATGCACGGGAGGCTGGGGTGGGCCCGACTGGGACATCGACACATTCACGAGCTTTCAACTTTCACTTTTTTTCCTCCTTAACTATTTTGTTATCGTCCTCGAATCTGTTTTTTAAGCCGCTGCGGAAAATGCACACTGGAAGATGTACGGCTGAAATCGCTGCAAATCACAGCGCTTTGGCTGAATTTGACTTAACGCTGTCACACTGATATTGATGAATTACTAAACAGTTTTAACGGGAGCGAGTGTAAGAATTAGCACATTAATGAAATACGTTTTTACTTGTCTGGCGACTTCACAGTTTCGCTTAGCCGGCGCATGAATAAAGTGATCAGACACACGGCAATGTTAATTTGTACAAGTGGCGGAAGAATACACAATGCGCATATAAGTAGATCTTAAGCAGGGCTTTCAAACGTGCTCATTTTACCGCGAACTGACTATAAGGGCGTTCAAGTGAATGAAACCATTTTCCACTTTTAAATCAAGGTACATATTTTGTTTCGGTGCGATATTAAATAACAGCCTGAAAACAAGTGTTACAATTGCAAAAAATTACGTTTAAAAAATTTAAAGAAATTAAAAATAAATTTGAGAGTCTTACAAAATTTCACACCTTTCTCAAAACTGAACGAAGCTTATATGTTAATTGTCTGTGTCGTCAGGATGCATTGAAAAACATTTTTATGGCAAATTTTTATACGGCTCGCAGGTATTTAAATTCTAATTTTTAAGATGAAATTTAATGCCAAAATAGTTAGAAGTGAAACCATTACAGCGAAAGGACCTAGAGGTTGGATTTTCTAATAAATTCCTACGTTAGACTCCCATCACTTCAAGACACACTTAAGCTGAAATCAAACTTCGTCGTAAAATAACTTTATGAAATTTTTACGAATCCGAATTTTAAATCAAAGTCGCTCTTAATAAACGCGATAAATGTTATTTTTCTAATAGTTTAGCATTTCTGTCAAGTCATTTACACCATTTTTTTGGAAACATAAAATACCACCACAATATAGAAAAATAAAATTTTTTTTGGCACTTGGACATACTTATTTGTCCGCTGTTCCCGAAAGTGCAGCAGTGTCATTAAGGGTATTGGTTATTTTTTGTTCATCATGTGTTAGTCACGTATTCTATATTCATCTTATATTTTTCCTCCGAACGATATTTTAAGCNATCATGTGTTAGTCACGTATTCTATATTCATCTTATATTTTTCCTCCGAACGATATTTTAAGCAGCTTCACTAACGGTCATATTCGTCTCACTATGAGTAGTTATGTGTATCGTTATTTTAAGGCTGCTTAAGGGCCCAACATTTTTTTTCTGCGTTTTTAAAATATTTTAATTTTTTGTGAAATAAAATCAATAAAAAATTAATAATAATGCCAAGTCATTTCAAAAATAACTTTCGCCTACTTTTTCAAAATTAATTTTAATTAATTTAACCTTAAATTTGGTGCAAAACTAATTTCAAAAAGTTATACGAGAACTATTGATTTCAGCGGATGTGTTCCTTGAAGACTTAAGAACACTGCAGAGAAATTTCTTGGAAGTCTCGCATTATGTTAGTCTGCAATTAGGATTGGACTTCTAACTATTTTGAAACTAAATTTAATTATAAAACTTAAAATAAAATAATGCTCGAACCATTTAAAGAATTTACATGAAATTTCTTTATCTTGTTTAAATGACATCAACAATTTTGAACTGTAGCCGAACATGATTATTATGCAAAATTTTGACATCTGTTTTGCAAAATATATAAATTATTAATCCACATAACATTTTACTTTTCCTTGTTTTTTAAACTTTCATCATATTATTATTTGATGTAATGCCACAGAATCCTAAAATACTCTGAAAAAATATATAAAGTGATTTTTTGGCACTTGAACGCCGTTAAACAACTATGGAATATTTCAAAGTAATTTTTTTTTTTCGGGCCTGAGATGAAAGTCGATATTTTGTTACCCATTCGTAAATTTGGTTACCGAAACATAAATGCGGTCGTTGAAAATTATCGAAATAAGTGGAAATCGTTGTAACTCGCCCTACGTTTATGATACTTATTCTTATGTAAATCAGAGTTTTACACTACAGTAACCCTGCTGCGCCTGTTTCTAACTGATTGTAGTATTAAGTCCCTGTAGTTATCGCTCACAATTCTGAGTAAACAGAACAAACGCGAAGCTTNTTTCTAACTGATTGTAGTATTAAGTCCCTGTAGTTATCGCTCACAATTCTGAGTAAACAGAACAAACGCGAAGCTTGTTTACGCTATTGGTCACAGTGATTCCTTACGGTTCGAAGTGACCTTGAGGCGTTTAATATTGCTTACTAGGGATTCGGCTTAAGGACGTACATTTCATTACATGCTGCCTTCTTGCTCAGCAGACTGAAGAACAAAACGGCGTATGTGGANTCGAAGTGACCTTGAGGCGTTTAATATTGCTTACTAGGGATTCGGCTTAAGGACGTACATTTCATTACATGCTGCCTTCTTGCTCAGCAGACTGAAGAACAAAACGGCGTATGTGGACGTACACAATTTTAATAACGAAAAATTTAATAAATTATTGTCGGTGCAGCATACGGGAAGCCTGGTGAAAGTAAGACTGCAGAAGTTCTCGTATGCTAACGTATGTATCGTGCGTGCATGTTGGAACACTGAAGCATGTCCGGGAACATTTGGGTCGCGGCATGAATTTTTCCCGAGAGCATTTCTTTCCCTGGCATGGCGGACGTAGCACTGGGAGTTAACGTAGTGTTGACGCCGTCTGTTATTTCGCTCGCACAAGAACACACTGGACAAGGGGAGTAGCTCGAGGGAAACACGGTAAACAATTGGTTTACGTTTTACGAATAATTCATTAGTAGAGACCTGAAAAATTTGCGAGATCAACGACCTGTAGGCTGAACCCTACAGTCTTATATACAAATATGCTGATGTCTAATGCACGTTGGATGTCTGCTGTCACAGTAGAAGGCGGCGATTGGGCCAGCGTTCTTCAGGAGGTGTCAAACATCGTGTGGTCCAATGGCTGAAGTTATATAAACCTACGTGTTTTGAATTCTAGCTCGTCCCAAAATGAATCAGCAAATTTTTCAGGTCTCTATTCATTGGATATGGTCGCTGAAACGTTTTCCTGTAGTACCACAAGTAAAACATAGAAACTTTACAACGCAGTGTTTTACGAAACTTGTTTGTAATTAACACGAGTCTGCAATTCTGACTCGTCAAAATTCAACAATATATAAATATGCTCCACAAATATTTGCTATAAAATTGCTTAAATTTACTTGTAGTGCCACGGAAATAATCTTGGCAACTTGGTTCCAAATAAACGCCTGTAAAAATACAAACAATTTTCACAGTGAATGAAGCCGCGGTGGCGTAGTGGTCAGACTAATCGCCTCCCACCAAGGCTAACCAGGTTCGATTCCTGGCGGGGTCTCTCCATTATTTACGCACGTGGGGATCGTGCCAGACAACGCCACTGGTCGGCGGGTTTTCTCGGAGATATCCCGTTTCCCCCACCCTTTCATTCTGGAGCTGCTCCATGCTCACCTCGCTTCGCCCTCGCTCTCAAGACCTCGACGTTAAAAGACACTCGCTCACTCACGCATTCGCAATGTAAAGGAAATATACAAAAGCGCAAAAGGAATGTGCGGCTGAAAGTGCATACGTATTTAGCGATGTGTTTGAAGTTCTCCGTTGTGATTTTTCGTAACAGCTGGGTCATTGTTAGAGACCTGAAAAATTCGCGTTTTCATTTCGGGACAGTCTAGAATTCAAATCCCCGTACGCGTGTATTGCTAATGCTATTGGTCCACCCGTTAAATTACACATCCTGGACAACTCTGAGCCAATAATAAATACACAGTAAAATACAGACCGAATCACCGTCTTCCGCTAATACAACAAGCAACCAATGAACAGTGATATCTGCATGATTTTGCATACGAAAATGGAGTATCGTCTACAGGTCATTGAACTCGCGAATTTTTCAGTTCTCTAGTCATTTTTAATTGAACACCTAACCCAGTCATGCTCAGAGTAGGCCTAGACAATTATCTACGTGTTGCACACGAAGATTGTATTTGGCCGGTTCTGTACATTGCGAAACTCAGTGCCCAATGATATTTTACCTGTGGGTAACGCATTCGTACACCATGCTACAGCTCTCATTTACGGCAGGTTTATATTACTATCGCCGGCCACAAAGCCTACAGCTGATTGCTTATCATAACGAAACAAATTTTTTTTGACGGCTTAACCCTTTCAGACCCACTTTAATTTACCGTTTCAGGTGTTGCAAACAAATAACATAATGANTTTCTAACTGATTGTAGTATTAAGTCCCTGTAGTTATCGCTCACAATTCTGAGTAAACAGAACAAACGCGAAGCTTCTTTACGCTATTGGTCACAGTGATTCCTTACGGTTCGAAGTGACCTTGAGGCGTTTAATATTGCTTACTAGGGATTCGGCTTAAGGACGTACATTTCATTACATGCTGCCTTCTTGCTCAGCAGACTGAAGAACGAAACGGCGTATGTGGGCGTACACAATTTTAATAACGAAAAATTTAATAAATTATTGTCGGTGCAGCATACGGGAAGCCTGGTGAAAGTAAGACTGCAGAAGTTCTCGTATGCTAACGTATGTATCGTGCGTGCATGTTGGAACACTGAAGCATGTCCGGGAACATTTGGGTCGCGGCATGAATTTTTCCCGAGAGCATTTCTTTCCCTGGCATGGCGGACGTAGCACTGGGAGTTAACGTAGTGTTGACGCCGTCTGTTATTTCGCTCGCACAAGAACACACTGGACAAGGGGAGTAGCTCGAGGGAAACACGGTAAACAATTGGTTTACGTTTTACGAATAATTCATTAGTAGAGACCTGAAAAATTTGCGAGATCAACGACCTGTAGGCTGAACCCTACAGTCTTATATACAAATATGCTGATGTCTAATGCACGTTGGATGTCTGCTGTCACAGTAGAAGGCGACGACTGGGCCAGCGTTCTCCAGGAGGTGTCAAACATCGTGTGGTCCAATGGCTGAAGTTCTATAAACACACGTGTTTTGAATTCTAGCTCGTCCCAAAATGTATCAGCGAATTTTTCAGGTCTCTATTCATTGGATATGGTCGCTGAAACGTTTTCCTGTAGTACCACAAGTAAAACGTCGAAACTTCACAACGCAGTGTTTTACGAAACTTGTTTGGAATTAACACGAGTCTGCAATTCTGACTCGTCAAAATTAAAAAATATATGAACATGTTCCACAAATATTAGCTATAAAATTGCTTAAATTTACTTGTGGTGCCACAGAAATAATCTTGGCATCTTGGTTCCAAATAAACGCCTGTAAAAATACAAACAATTTTCACAGTGAAAGAAGCCGCGGTGGCGTAGTGGTCAGACTAATCGCCTCCCGCCAAGGCGAACCTGGTTCGAATCCTGGCGGGGTCTCTCCCTTATTTACGCACGTGGGGATCGTGCCAAACGACGCCACTGGTCGGCGGGTTTTCTCGGAGATATCCCGTTTCCCTTACCTTTTCATTCCAGTGCTTCTCCATGCTCACCTAGCTTCGCCCTCGATCTCAAGACCTCGACGTTAAAAGACACTCGCTCACTCACGCATTCGCAATGTTAAGGAAATATACAAAAGCGCAAAAGGAATGTGCGCCTGAAAGTGCATACGTATTTAGCGATGTGTTTGAAGTTCTCCGTTGTGATTTTTCGTAACAGCTGGGTCATTGTTAGAGACCTGAAAAATTCGCGTTTTCATTTCGGGACAGTCTAGAATTCAAATCCCCGTACGTTTGTATTGCTAATGCTATTGGTCCACCCGTTAAATTACACATCCTGGACAACTCTGAGTCAATAATAAATACATAGTAAAATGCAGACCGAATCACCGTCTTCCGCTAATACAACAAGCAACCAATGAACAGTGATATCTGCATGATTTTGCATACGAAAATGGAGTATCGTCTACAGGTCATTGAACTCGCGAATTTTTCAGTTCTCCAGTCATTGTTAATTGAACACCTAACCCAGTCAAGCTCAGAGTAGGCCTAGACAATTATCTACGTGTTGCACACGAAGATTGTATTTGGCCGGTTCTGTACATTGCGAAACTCAGTGCCCAATGATATTTACCTGTGGGTAACGCATTCGTACACCATGCTACCGCTCTCATTTACGGCAGGTTTATATTACTATCGCCGGCCACAAAGCCTACAGCTGATTGCTTATCATAACGAAACAAATTTTTTTGACGGCTTAACCCTTTCAGACCCACTTTAATTTACCGTTTCAGGTGTTGCAAACAAATAACATAATGANTTTTTTTTGACGGCTTAACCCTTTCAGACCCACTTTAATTTACCGTTTCAGGTGTTGCAAACAAATAACATAATGATGCGTGCTGTACTCAAGTCAACCAAACATTTGTTTCGTTGTCACAGCCAATTAATTGTAGGCTATATGTTCGGCCACAGTTATACGAACCAATTATTGCTTAGATCAGTAAGACGATTGGCGAATTATTTACCCACAGGTTATATTATAAGTAGTGACAGGTGTATTTAGCGAAAATATTTATTGCCGTGCTAGACTTCGATAGCCCACGTCCACAACTACAACTTCCTTTGGTTATTGGCCGCGTGTCTANATATTTATTGCCGTGCTAGACTTCGATAGCCCACGTCCACAACTACAACTTCCTTTGGTTATTGGCCGCGTGTCTAGGCGAGGAGACATGTTCTTATTTGACTGGGCCAATGGTAATAAAGTATTCCAATACTAACGTCCATGATTCGTGGAGACACTTGAGAAACGTGATATTTAAAATCATCCAACCACGAAAATGCATATGAAAAAAACAGTTTTANAATATTTATTGCCGTGCTAGACTTCGATAGCCCACGTCCACAACTACAACTTCCTTTGGTTATTGGCCGCGTGTCTACGCGAGGAGACATGTTCTTATTTGACTGGGCCAATGGTAATAAAGTATTCCAATACTAACGTCCATGATTCGTGGAGACACTTGAGAAACGTGATATTTAAAATCATCCAACCACGAAAATGCATATGAAAAAAACAGTTTTAGAGTTAAACAGGTCTTGAAATCTTTTGGCGAGAAACACCTCTCCGTAATCATTAGTTATTGATAGGGCCAGTGACTTTTCGCGTAAAAATCGGAGCACACAGTAGACTTCAATACTATATACACACCTCAGCTGTTGTTATACCTCCATTGGCTGCTGGTGCCGTGTCCGTCTTTGACCGAGCCACTCGGGACTAAGTAGCTCCGACACTGAACTTTCGTGATTCGTGCGAAAACGGTAAACACGGACCAGAACATTGTTTAGCCAATAAAAGAAGCTGGACGACCCTTCAGTGCTTTGGACTATATCTTGTCTCGAAATCTTTTCGCGAAATGTCACTGCCCCTAGTTATTGAACTTCGCAGTGTGCAGTAGGCTACTGATCTAAAATTACCTACACGTGCGTAATTTACACAATTGTGTACACTGGGTCAGAATGGGTTAGGTACAATACGCATTATGAAATTTTCTTATTTACCACACCTAAATATGGTAGAAGATGGCCAGTGGAAAAGTTAAAGAAACGCTCAAGGAATTTGAAAAGTTCATAGAATGCTGAACCGCCTACGCGATTTCTCGCCGCGCCGCTAATCGATGAATGTGCGTGACTCTGTCCTCTGGAGACTTGGTTTCAATCTGCATCGGTAATCAATCTAATTTGTGATGCGTTTAACTAGCTCGAAAGCCGCTCTCCTGAGGCAACTACAAGGTTTATGGAAATCGGTTTTTGCGCTAAAGATTTCAAGCATCCCGTATTATTTAAACGTGTTTTCTATGGCAGCCATACGCCCTTTCATTCGAAATGAGAATTGTTTTTTCTTGCTTTTTGTGCAATCAGCAGGGACACCCGAATCACGCGAAAAGATTTCGGCACATTCTATATTACAATGCACTACGGGCACACCAGCAAATTCCCTTTGCTTATTGGCGCAGAGTCTTTGTGAGAAGACATTTTCTTACTTGACGGGCCAATCAGAACTCGGTTACTCCGATACAGTACGTCTGTGATTCGCTATGGGGCAGTGGTGGCGTAGTGGCCAGGGCGCTCGCCTCCGACCACGGCGATCCGGGTTCGATCCCCGGCGGGTTCACTCCCGGATTTTCGCATGTGGGAATCGTGCTGGACGATGCCGCTTGCCGGTGGGTTTTCTCGGGGTACCCCCGGTTTCCCCCGCCCCGCTCCATTCTAGGGTTTCATTTCTGTCATGCCCGGGGATGACTGTCACCTACGGGTCCCAGGTGGAAAGACCGTCACTCGGAGGGTGTCGCCTTGGCCTGGGTGCACTCCCCACACGCCATTTATTTTTTTGTGATTCGCTAGCATACACCCAAGACGCGAGACAACCTCGCTCATCCAATCAAGAAAGGGGATCTGAACTAAGCAGTTATGAATTACAGCTGGTGGTGAAATCTTTTCGCGAAATTCGGGTGTCCCTAGAAATCAGGCTTTGGCAATGCCTACCTCAACCAGCTTTAGATGAGGATCACGATAACTCAGCATCACGTGCAACATATAGGCCATTCACGGTAAAGTGAGCACTTTTGAAAGCCCTCCCATTTGGCTTAACATTAAATAAATGTATTTAATTTTAGCTTGAGACGTTAACTTCCGAGTGTGCCAGAATACATACACTGTGTTTATTATCACATGGCAATATTTACTTAAAAAGGTGGTTAATGGATAAAAAAAATGGCTGAAAGTAAAATGTAACCGGGGCCTCAAAAGTGCTGACTTTACCATGAACAGGCTATTCATCACGTTATGGGCAGTTCGCGCGGTAAACAGAACACACTTTAAATATTTGATAAAGATTTATTTTATGCACGTCGTTGTATTCTTCCACCATACGTAAAATTAACATTACCTTGAGCCTCATTACTTTATTCATGCGTCGCTAAAGTAAAACTGTTAAAATATTTGAAAAGTAAATATTTCACAATATTGCTAATTCTTACATTTTTAGCATTACAAAAACAGAAAAAAAAGTATGAAGTGTTCATCAAACGTTTTTAATTCCGACGTGCTACTTCTTTCTCTCCGAGGTTATCAACCTTACCGGGTGCATTCCAGTCCGTTTCTTCATTAAAATATACGCAGGTAGCGACGGCAACATTTTTAAAGAGTTGGCACCGAAAAGTGCTCGATTAACTGTGAACAGCCTATACACTTTCATGTGCATGTAAAACGTCATGTTTTTGGTCCTCATGTCAAGATGCATCACGTATTAACGTAAATGTCTAGTACGGCTGCGAAATGAAAGTATTGCGTAAAGTTATGTTGCTGTCATACGCGGTGTGTTTAACGTCATACATTTTGTGAGGCTGAAATAGATTGTGAATGCTTGGCGTTCGTGATTCGTTTAGACTCTGAACACTAGTATATGACCTTGACCTCCTGGAAGTTTGAAATATTATTTTCGTGTACATGCGCATGCATTATGAGAGTTACAGAGATAATCTAATTGTTTTTTCCCAAACTAGTTAGCTTGGAAACTCAGTGGTGAAAATCAGACACTGCTTAAAAGTTTTGTTTTCTTATGAGGCACATAATCTTAAAATCATGGCAATTAAAAAATATCTGTGAATCAAATAATCCTAAGCACTTTACATACTTCAAAGCTGCGGGTTATTGCTGACTTAGGAATATTATGCGCGATCCTAATTAGACAGTGCGTTAGTGATAGCTACGTTTCCAGAAGAAAAAAAAATTCTTGCCATCTGCAATATTTAATTGTGCAGGCAATTTATCATACAGTTAAGGATGCAGCCTTACGTCATATTATTTCGTCCCCTATCCCGTTAGAAAAAGGCGAGAATATGTACTAATGCACTAAGGTTAAATACGTGAGCAGACGGCATGGCAAAAATAAAAACAAGTCTATTAGGAGATACAACTTTGTCCCTTTCGTGATTGGTCTGCAAGATCACGTGGTACATGGTCACGTATCAAGCAAACTCTATATATTAATGAGTTTTAATAGTCTATTTGCGGTTTAATAACACTTTTTTTTATCAAACCTTAAAAAAAAATTACTCCATGTATGACGTGTTTGGTTGTTTCATAAATACGTCTTATATCACGAGCGTTTTATACTTGTGTCAACGTAAAAATATCAATTTTTATTATTAAATTCAACTTCTATTTTATATTTTATCTGTAAATTATAATATTTGATATATAATTAATATAAATGAAACGGGGAGAAAATAATTGTGTTGGTAAAGCCAAGTAAGAAACTGTTCGTATGCAAAATACTAAGTGCGTCACCTAGTCTCTTTGGTGTGATTTTCTACTGGAATATCCGGTAAGTAAACCTTTAGAAGGGCTTTAGGAAAGTGTAGAGTAACCATGAATAGATTATATCTTCANTTGGAATATCCGGTAAGTAAACCTTTAGAAGGGCTTTAGGAAAGTGTAGAGTAACCATGAATAGATTATATCTTCATTAAGTACGATTTGCGCTACTTCAACGTGACAGGTATCATTGAAACATCCTGGCCACAGCATTGCCGGCTTACAAAAACGGGTCTTACGCCAACCCCGAAGTTATTTTATGAATAGCGATCCTCGTTCGTTATAGGCAAATGACAATGCGTTCTTTTCAACTAGAATGTTTACATACCAACGGGTTACAGGCTACGAAATGTCTTCCTGAAAATATTACTTTGCTGGCGTCTTTTCAGCTAGTTGTGTCTCCTTGGCTTGTTAAACATTTCACCAATGAAGTTCCCTCAAAATCGTCTCACTTCTTCAAAGGGCTGGTGTTGGACACAGGGATGTGAGTGATGAATTATTATTAAGGCACTTCCACACAATCAAATCTTTATTGAACTAAAAAATCACCTTAATTGCCTATCAGTTAACTGCATTCAGTAAACTTTCAAGCCTCCACATGAAACCAGTTAAAAAAATACCAAAATAAATGTTTAGAATTATCTACTACTCGTCCACGACACAAAAATAATTGTTACAAAAAAAACAAATTTTCTTCGCTTTATTAAACATATTATTTTTAAAAAGTATGCGTCCTTATTTTGTAACAACTTTAAATGTGTGCACTATACTCTGTTGTTACGAGATTGCATCAATTAATACTATCAGGAAATCTGTGATAAGTGATTAAAAATTTGGATTCAGGTAAATATAGATAGAATATGTTCTAAACGAAAATCTTGAAGGAAAACGAGACACTCAAAAAATTGAAAGAGAAAATGGCCGCGATTATGACGTTTCTATGAAGTTGTATAATATTCGGTTAATTTAATTCAGTACATATTGAAAGTAATTTGATGGAAAATTTGAACGTGTGAAAGGGCCTTTGCGTAAAGTACAGGGACGTAGAGAAACCAACTGTTGCCAGTTGCGCCGCTTCAAGAACGCAGGCCGATTTAGTGTTTTGCGCGTAAAGGCTGCGTGGCGTTTGTGTGCATGCCAATGTGGCCTTTATCGCTCCCTTACTTCATAGCCTCAAATCCATTAAACAGGTTTAGGTAAACCGGTTTAGGTAGACGGGGCCTTTGCTTCATAGAAAGAGTCAACGTGCTGAAGAGTGTACAGTGAAGTACCTCATATTTACNGACGGGGCCTTTGCTTCATAGAAAGAGTCAACGTGCTGAAGAGTGTACAGTGAAGTACCTCATATTTACTGCTTGTGCCTGCCTTCAGGTTTGGTGTTTTTGCTTGATGAGCAAAACAGTTTTATAAGAGAAGCGGAAACAATGCGGCCGCTATTACCAAACTCTGAGCGACGTGTTTAGTCATGCTTCCGTACCTCAACAGCAAATGTGCTTCAAACAAAGAATTTTTAAAAATTTAATCAGCTAACGCTTAAAATATTTTTATTTAAAAATTGTTATTATATAAACGTACACAGTGTGTAAGTACATTTTTATATTTTTTCTTAATATATTTGTTATAGCGAAAAATAATTAATGTGATAGACATTTAAAAATAATTAATTACCTCNTATATTTTTTCTTAATATATTTGTTATAGCGAAAAATAATTAATGTGATAGACATTTAAAAATAATTAATTACCTCTAAAGATCCTCTTTCAAATTAATATTTGGTGAAACAAGGCGAAGTTAATAATTTCATTCTAACGTTATGCATTATTTTAAGCATTATAACAAGACGGTAATTAATCATATATTCCTTTGTATTAAACAATCTATTACTGACAAATTAATTTCAAGCAAGCTTTAGAAACTCCCCTTCACGGGAAAGGCGTTAAATCCAGGAAATTCATTCGACCCTCTAGTGCATTAAAGTGTACTGCAGTCACCACAGAACAACTTTTTGGGGCTTGTCCCTTAATCCAAAATCCTTGGGGGGAGGGGGGGTTTAAGATGCCTTTATCTCCGTCTCAACCTTGTCGAGAACATCTCACTTAACATTCGTAAGGCCCGGCTGTAGGACGGAAAAAGAAAGTAAGGAAAAAAAGAAATCCAACTTTAAACATAATTTTATAATCAAACTTNACGGAAAAAGAAAGTAAGGAAAAAATAAATCCAACTTTAAACATAATTTTATAATCAAACTTTTTTCTCCACTTTGGCACGTTCCTTGCGCCCCCCTCCTAATTTTCGACGTCTGCGGAGGGCGTTTGGGGATTTGGCACCAGGAGAAGAGATTGACGAACCACTTTGCTTGTTTCTCATCCTCTTTTAACCCCTCCCCCTCTCCCAACATTTCTTCCTTTTTTTTTCTTCTATCTCCTTCGGCTTTGGCTTACGTACAGGCCCCTCCCTGTTCCTCTGGCCAAACTTTCTTCCTCCTACTTATAAAACTTGTTTTACCTCCTGTCCTGCGCTACCCGCCAAGGTTTTTTTTCTTTCGTTTGCGGTGAATATTCCTCACCGGCTCCTGCAGCTTAGACCTGCAGACAAACTCGGTCCACTAATGTTAATCTCGTCATGCACGCGGCTGTTAAAAATTTGATTGGTTCACACGAAGGTTTTTTTTTTTTTTTTTTTTTTTTTTT